>CM070874.1:107743628-108258134 GCA_036365515.1 Torymus aiolomorphi
CGATGTAAGTGAATTATAGCGCCATTTATGTGAGTTACAGTTATATGAACGGAAAGCTTACATCACTCGCAATTTTTCACGTTTTATTTTCTTTTTTTATTGAGCCTCAATTTGACTTTTTTAACACTTTCGTTATGCCAGGAATATTCAGAACGTTATTCATATTAACACAGTGGAAAGTAATTTAATATATTTTTCTGCATTTTATACAAAGTTCGCATAAAAATAAGTCACGTTCATTTTATACTTTGACAAATATTGTGTTTGTTACGTAATATTTTTCATGTTTAGCAAAGCATGCGAAATTTGTTCTCCAATATAACTATCACGAAATTGTTTCTTTGTACATTTATTTCATACAGATGCATCATCTTTTTACAGTACGCCAATGTGCTTCCGAGAAAGGCGCAGCCGCACGTCACTATTATAAACCGCCACCCACATACACACGCACGCACACTGTCCATGACTAATGACGGCCTAAGAGCGCGCTGCTCTCTCGCGGGGTGACGAGTTTTCCCCCATTACGCGGCGTGTGTTAATATTGCCCCGCGCGCCGCAGCATCAGCATTAGAGGGGAGGGCGCGAGCTGGGAAATTAGCGAGTCTTCGAGACGGAACGAAGTAACGCGCCGCGCCACCCACACCTCGTTTAATCGAGCGCGGAAAGCGAGAGAGAGAGAGAGAGAGACAGGATGATTTCCGCGTACGGAAACTACGCAGCCATTTTCGGGCGACTTGAGCGCGGCGCCGTACGAAATTTCGCCGAGGCCGCCCTCTCCTTACTCCCTAATTTTCTCGCTTTAGTTTTCTTGCTCCACGGCGCGGGGACGTCTTATGGAGGAGACGAGGGGGACCGGAGCCGCTTAAAATTTTCGGGAATTTCGGCGTTTTCGGCACCATTAGCCTTGAATGTACGTCTGAGGGTCCGCGAACATAGCAGAGCTTAAGTTCTTTTACTTTTCGTTCATTTTGTTGAACTTGGGTTGGATGGTAAAAGTATGTTTTGTTATTATTTCATAAGTGGATAATTGGAACGCGGAACACTGAGATGAGAAATTTTTTGCTATTCTGAATCACTGATAAGTATATAAATATAAAATGCGAACAATGACTATATTACATTCAAATGAATCTAATTAGATCATTTTTAGAATGAAACCATTGTGCGATTCTCACATGAATAATAAATGCAATGCGAGCCAAGCGGAACAATAACTTACAATGAATAATTTTCGAATAATGAAATTTACAAGTTTTTAATTATAGAACTCCAATTATGGATTATTTTAGTCTACTTTAGTACGTAAATAAATAAGCTTCTAAAAAGATTCAAATATTTAAACTAAAAAATGAGATTAATGCAGCAACGTTTTTAAGCAAATTAGAAACTTCTCTTGCGCTAATTGTTCGCAAACGTCACAATTTCATTTCCGTGCAAAAACACTACGAACTTGCTCCACCTCTTCCTCATTTTTTTCCACGTCGCATAACGCGCCGTAATCCCGCAATCTTTTATTTAACCCGAGTTTTATAAAACTCAGGCGCTCTCTCTCTCTCTCTCTCTCTTTCCGCGCAACACGAGAAAATTTTTTACTCCGTTCGCGCGCTCACTGCTCGGGATTCTTTAAAAGTCGAGCACACGAACTCGCGCGAGGCTAATCCCCGGGTTCTCCTCTGATCCGACGAAGCCGTCGCAAGGTTAAACGAACGAACGCTCACACGCATACAGACGCGAGAGCGTCAGAAAAGGACGTGCATTTTGTATAGATATATATACGAAAGGAGCGCTGAAAATTTCAACGTGTTCCCAGCTGGGGATTTATGGGATTAATCGATCGCCGCCGGAGCCGCAGTTGAAGAGATCAACCGATCGAATTTTATCCGAATTCGGTGTTTTTTTTCCCGGGATCCTGTTTAGATTATCTCGCCTCTCTGTGGTTCCTTTTGGGTGATGTAATAAAGATAAGATGCCAGGATTCCGTTAGAAATATTTACCAACCTGCCGAGACCCTTTTTATACCAAATCGAAGTTTTGAAGGTAGTTTAATTAAAATTAAACTATTCTGTTAATCGGTTCTTGAACGACCTATAAAATATGCAGTGAGTAAATGATGTAATATCACTATCATGATGTTAATTTAAGTACTAAATTATTTTTTGCTGTTTCAATTAACGTTAATGGTGGGAAAAGTTACATTTTGATTAGCATTATAATTAAATTGGTAGATTTTTAGTGTGATGGATGCTTTATTCATAATAAAATTTCAAATATAAAACATCTTATATATTGGACCGTTTAATAACAATTTTTTCTCTACTTCCATTAGATCTTTTAACTTACACGAAACAACAATGTTTCGTCTCATTTTACCCATTGAACCGAATGTTTTAATACAGTACAGTCGTCATGAAAACTCTAGAAACTCAGCACCAGAAGCACGGTATCTTTTAAAACATTTCCCCCCTAACGCACGGTTAAATTATTCGACCGCTAACACTCCCTGCGATTGTAATGCAAATCAGGCTCATCCGTCTCCCTTCTCCCCCCCCTCTCTCTCCCTCTCTCTCGCTCGAGAAACACAAGAAAAGTCACGGCCCATTCACTAGCGAAAAACCATAAACGTTTTTAAACACCTCCCAACTCCCGGAGGTAAGAAAATAATCGCCCAACTTTCCGCACGTGGCCCGTAAAAAATCACGAAAGCAGTAGCGACTCTCTCTTTCTCTCTCACTCTCTCGGCAACGTGCCCCAACTCGGGACTTACGGGATTAATCGTCCCTGAGCGCGCGAGCGAGCGCCAGTGCGATGAAAAGAAAGAAAAGCAGAGCCAGCTCTACGCGCGCCGCGCCGGATTTTCACCTGGGCCCTACACGCGCACAATGCGCGCTCGTCTCCCCTATATATATCGTCGTCGTCGCTCCCTCTCGGATCGATTGAAAGCGGAGAGAAAGACAGAGAGAGAGAGAGAGAGAGAGAGAGAGAGAGAGAGAGAGAGAGAGAGAGAGAGAGAGAGAGAGAGAGAGAGAGAGAGAGAGAGAGTCGAAACAGTCCGCCGGAGCTTTATAAGGACGTATAAAACCGGGGGAACTCGAGCGGAAACGCCAACCAGGTCTTTATGTTATTCTTCCACGCGCGCGCGCGTGCGGTAGTGGTAGTATAGTATTCTCCAGAGGCCGATCGACGCGCGACGACGACGATATTCCAGACGCGACGTTGATTCATCATTCGCGGACGGATGGGAATGGATAGCCCGCTAAATACACGTCTATTTTTCCGGAGCCTCGCAAGCGTGTCTGCCTATATGTATATAGATGTGAGTGTGCGTGCGATCGACGCCTTTGCTTTGACGGACAAAGCGCGCGCGCGAGCGTAAAAGCCGCTTTTACGGCCAATTTGAGGATCTGTATAATGCGGCGAACGCTCTCGCCGCGTGTATATAGAGTGAAAAGCGACGGGAAACTATCGTCGTTGACTTTCGGCAAATTCGACCTGCAGGTTTCCGCTTTTCTTCATGCCGCGCATTGTCAACACCGGCTCCCTTTTGTCGCTTTGGCGATAGGTAAATTTTGTAGTCACTGAACAAGTGGTTGTTTTTTTTTTCTTTCGAAAGCAAACCATATTTTGTCTTCGTTACGCAGAGTGGAGCGTTTGCGAAAGTCGGAAATTTGCAGAGTGCTGAAATTTCGCGCGCGGTGATTTACGAATGTGTGCAGACAATCTTCGCGTGAAAAACGTTCTCTCTCTCTCTGGCGCTGGCGACAACGCGCTAAGCTACTGGAATTTCATCACACCGCTGCACTCGCGATAAAAACGCATGAGAAACGACTGTTTTGCATTTCCAGCGCACGATACATCGCCGCAGTTTTGCAACTTCTTCTGCAGCCGCGTGCCCGCATTTTTTCCCGGGTATTACGCGGCTGCCCGCGTAATACCTTCGACGCGTTGTTTCGCCTTACACATACACACACATTTTATTTAAATTACACCACGCGCGAGTAAAAAATAAGTTTCCCATAAATTTTCCATTCAATTATCGGAGCGCGGCACGTGCAAATGGACATTTTTCCAGCGCGTTTCCAGGTGCATATTCGCACTGTCAACTTGGCCGCGCACAATGGAGTGACTTATTACTTGCGCGGCAAGTGCGGAAACCGTATAATTGTTTCCCGAGCTCGCGCGAATAAGTATCTCTTTCTCTTGGCTGGTGCGTGAAAAACTCCGCGGCATTCATAAATATTAAATCCCCCCTTCAGCCAACCAACCGGTTCTCTCCGTAATCGCTGCGTACGCGTTTCTCCTCGGTAAGAGAAGGAACCTACCTTTAGAATCGCGTGCTGCAGCAGCGTCCAGGACGCGGCGATGGTCGTCGAAGTTTAGCGGGCAGCTGACGAGGAAGAGCCGGTGCCGCGCCAGATAAGATACCATGGGGGTTCGCGTGTGCGAAACGCGCGCTACACACAGCCCCCGGCAAAACTCCGGCCGGCGTTGCTGCTGCTGGTGCTTCCAGTTGCTGATGCACCACCTATGCACGCGAGGACTGTTTCTCTCGTTTGCGCTTTTTCTCTTACTCTCGGCGAGATGTAAACAGTGAACGCCGGCACGCACTATACGGAACGATCAGCGTCATACCGTGATAATCACACACAGCGAGGTAATCGCCTTTTCGCTCTTTCTTTATTCATTGATTTATTTTTTTTTTTCTATAATTTAGCCGAAGGAACGGCGACCGAGCGTTTTAAACACTGCGCGCACTGAATATCTTTCTCTCTATCAGCGAGCCTCTCCTTATCACCAACTAAAAAATCATGAAAAACATAGGAAAAACAAGAACAACCAATTAGAGCATCATCGCGCGTACTCTCTGTATATCTGGTGGTCGCACACGAGGGGGTGGACAGAAGGGCGCGAGGCACACATGTACATATAAAAGGGGGCAGTATGTTATTATTGTATTGCAACTCTCGACAATACGAACAGCGTACTATCACACGGAGGTGATAACGCGAACAACCGGCTGCGCAAGCACGACAGTCCTCGTCTCGCGGCGCCGCGGCACTAACTGAACTCTCGCCGAGAGCGCGCGAGCCGAGTGGCGGCGGCGGCGGCGACAGCAGGCGGCACACAACATCGGGGGGGTTCGCGCGCCGTCTCGCTCACGCATATAGCCGGCTCGCGGTCTCGTGATATAGCGCCCGCGGGATATGGGATTGGCGGCGGCATCTAGCGGCGGCCTGCCGGGATCAGAGTAAGTGCATGCACGGCATGTGTATGTGTGTGTACAGTGGAGGTGATGGACAGGTGATGGGGGAGAGTGAGTGGCCTGCGGAGGCGGCCGCCGCGTGCGCCTGGATTTAGGTTGATTATTAATTTGCGTGTGCTTTCGGATGGCGATTATTTACATTGGGACGCGGAGTAATCTACTTAGCATATCATTTGGCTTGTCAGTTATATGAAATATTATAACGGGGAACATTTTTTCTCGAGGTCTCGTTTGGGAGGTAATTTTAACTTACGAGGATTTCACGTGCTTTGATCCTAATGGTCAATTTGCATTTGAGCTATTTTTGATGGTGCTATTATTTTTATGACAATTGCTATAAATGTAGAGTAAATTATATATCTGATATAGAGATGGTCATATGATCGATGTACTATTTTAAGGTATATGAAGTTGTAGAGAGACGGGAATTATAGTAATATTTAAAATTGAAAAATATGCACTTAAAAATTGACTTTAAAAATCATTTTACTTTAAAATAATCAATGCCTCATCGGTAAAGTACGCAGTGCATTATACCAATATTTATTGTTATAAACTCACAATCAGTACTATCTGAACAGATTCCACAAAACTTCTTATCAGTTCTGACTAATCATTACATACCGTCTCGAGGATTAATAATGAACTCCTATACAATGTCTTTGTACATAATAAAAATGACTTACTTTGTAATATTTTTTTACATCTCTTCATCAAACGTTAAACAAGTTTAAAATTAAATTGGCAAGATTTCAAAAAATATATCAAGGAAAACTCTGTTACACGCATCATTTACTTTCACAGAAAAGGTCAGATGCAATCATATGTGAAGATCGAACCTTTTCATTTAAAACATTTTAAAAAATATGGCAATAATATTCGAATCAATGACACCCATTGGTTCTATAAAATAATTTAAATAATTATTTCTCCCGAATTATCAAACCACACCTACCTCTAACAATCAATAAGTTATTTATAATAATTACGAAATCAAACTCCACTCCGTAACGTAACCCCTCGTTTTCATCATAATCCCTACGACCCCTACATATTGACCGACATTTCCATGCCCCCAGCTCGTAATCCCCAACATCTTTTTACTCCTAGCCGGGCCATCTCACCTCCCGCGAAAATATCGCCGCGCGCACACCCTTGCCTCCCCCCTCGTATAAGGTCGGGCGCACCACCACCACCGACGCGGGGTGGAAAAGGGTGTACATTCACTCGCTGCAAAATATGTTGTAGAAACCTCGCGGTACGTGGGGCGAAGAGGCGGAGGGGGGATTGTGGGGGCAGAGCTCGCGCCGATGAATGCGGTCGGCCGTAGACTAGGGATTTTATTGATTTTAGCCCTCGCCAAGGCTCTCGCCCGCCCGCCACGTAGTATCGCGTGTGTGTTGGTATGGGTGGGTGTACCTGCGCTCTCGGCCCGTGCTTATAAGAGAGAGAAAATGGGAAAGGCACGCGCGTATAACCTCTCTATACGCTGTTTCGCCGCTCGAGAGCAGTTAATTATCGTCCCTCGAACTCTCCTCTCTCTCTCCCTCCCTCTCTGCGGCTCGCTGTACGCAGGTAGTATACGTACACGCGCGGCTGTGGGTGAGTTATGCCAGCTACCCCTTGTTTTTCTCCTTTCTTCTCTCTCTCGCTCTCTCTCTCGATTCGCTTTCTCTCGCGCGCACGCTCGCCTTGCCGCGAGCCTTTTTTCATCGGGGCTTTTCCTTTTTTTTTCGCTGCCCACCCGCCGGTCTGCGGTAAGAGAGCAGCGGAGCACGAGGTAAAAAATTGTTTTGCAAAATTGAATTTACGGGACGTCTGCCGGACGGTGGGTGAGACTCGTGTGAGTGTGGGTAAAGGATTCGAGTGGGGGGAAAGGCTGATGGATTTTTTTAGCGAATTTTGAGGGTTTTAATGGTCGCGAGAGAGGGAGAGAAGCATGTCGTTTATAAATGTGAGTTTGAAGATGATTAATGTATCGTGCTGTTTACACGCGGTTGCTACGGGAAGAATGCGCTGAAATTTTTACGTACAGAGCCTTATTTAAATGACTCGAGGGTTAAATTTTTTTTTTCGACGCATATCCCATGATGAATTGAACATTATTTGAAAAAAGTTGCGATAAGTAATTGTTTGATTTACAGAAGAAACATTATCTTCAGCAATTCATTATGAAAACTATAAAAAATGGATTCTCAAACAAGATTAAAAATTCAAATGTAATCTGTATTATAATTCAGTTATTAGCACTGTATTAAAAAAAATAATCAATGATTAATGATGAAATGTTAATAATGCCGATCCTCCAAAATGTTGGTATTTTAGCGTGGTATTACGAGAAAATTAAAATATTTTCCTGGAATATTCTTTCATTTTCACTAATAATGACGACCATTCGAAAAATTAAATATCGAACTAATTCCCGAAAGCCAATGCAGCAAAATGAAAGAATATATTAATAATAAATTTAAAGCTCATACCGTGTTGATACAGCTGCGCCGTATCAGCGATAGGAACTGCGAATGAGTTTCATCACCGCACAAAGCTTATCAAAGCGTTTCCGAGATAATGAAAAATGCACCGAATAATACACACATATACGTGCACACATACACTCATACATCGGGAAACTCGCGCGCATAGTTAATAAATTGACTGCGGCTCATGAAAACAGAAGTAATTACGCCATTTTTCAAACACGATCTAATACATTAACTGCACGTAGCGCGGCGCGCGTTTCGCCGAAAGCACTTTAAAAACATAATACGATCCGCGCGTTACCCGCCAAAAGAGAATCCTTAATGCAAGCCCTAAAAAGCTCCGGGCTATACTATACGGCGCGCTTATAATCCTACGCAACTCGCGCATTCCCTTTTGTGTGCGTGTATGTACGCGCAGCCAATGTATTTTAATATACACTATATGTATACCGGAGCGATCGCGCGATCGACGCGTGTGTGCAAGAAACGCGCCCATTGTTTCCCTCCGTCCCATCTCGTTTCTCCCTCGCCCGCTCCTATCTCTATATCTTTAACATTTCTTTGACTGCACCGGTAACTTCATTTAATCGCGCGCGGCGCGCTCGCGATTTCCGCGCAGGCGCGCGGGAATTCGCCCGTTCAAAGAGAATTCTTAATGATCAAAGTTGAGCCTTGCATTTTTACCCGCGGCCGGTCTCTATATGTAGACATTCAGCTCGCTTTTTTGCACTCGTTCTTGCTCGCTAGCCAGCTACCGTAACTCACTTTTCTTCGCGTTCATCGCGCGCGCACGCGCACCGTTTCCTAAATGGTAATCACGTGCGAATTAACCGACGAGGCCTTATTAAGAGGTAACTGTGTCGTTTTTACTATGACAGGCGCGGAGCTCAGTGAATTATGATGTGAGGGTTGTTATGATGCCATGTTAAGAATTTGTTTAATTTTATTTTACATTAAATTTATTGAATTTCAGTAATTATTACGAGTAATAAAATTAATTTTCTTTAGCTGTACGTTTAAAGGTTTATTTTGCGCAGACAGTAAAGCTTCCATCATTTATTCTTATTAATCCAGGAATATATACAAACATAATTATCTTCTTGAATTAATTGCATTACATTGCGAGCAGGCCTGTTTCATATATTTATACACGAGAATTGTGGAGATCAAATGAAATTTTATAATAATTCCAAAGGATATATATTTAAAAGCAAATGCATGATCTATTTCGTAAGCCGAAATGAGAGGCTTTTAAGGGCTTAAATAATCAATTCTCTTTGGGCGATTACAGAGGTATTAACCCATTATCGCCGTACTAACCCCGAATCGGCTGAGCTACTGCTTTTACTTTTTGATGTATCATCGATTGAATTTCAAATTTATCAAAGTAGTAATCGGACGAAAATCAGTTTTATTTATTGATGGTAATTTCGAAATTAGCGCAGCGAAAAAATGTTAAAAGTCTCTCTTGTAATATATTTCATATAGCGCATTTATTAAAAATCAATGATGTTTGTGAACAAAATCGATCTAATTAAATACCATATTTCTTACAACTACACCCACAAACACATGCGCGCACATACACATGCACACACTGCTTCTCGACAGAATCAATAGTCACCAAAAACCTTTTCCAACTACACAGCGACAAGATAATCACTCCGCCTCAACCTTATCTTCGCTAATGCCCGTCGGTGCAGCGGTATTACGCAGCCCGCGAGACAATTAAATCGCGAAAGTCATTCCCGGGGCCAACGGTGCGTGACGCACAACTGCACGCCACGGCAAAGGCTCCGCACACATCCGCATCCATCCGCGCGAGGCGCACTTGCTCGCCTTCTCCTTAGGCGTGCGCGCGCGCATTGCATCGTTGAGAAATTAGCAGATGATTAAGGAACTTACCGTGCGCCTCTCCCAGAGAAGAAGACTCGCGTTCCGATCTACGCGCATGTACACACCTTGTAATAGTCGAGAGAGACTCGCGTGCACATTTCCTTGCGAAAAGTAGAGAGAGAGAAAGAGAGAGAGAGAGAGAGAGAGAGGGGGAGAGAGAGATGCTGCGCGCGCAGACAGTCGGAGAGATCTAATTTATCCCCTCGGTTACATTAGCCGGATTTAATTTAAACCGCGCGCTAGCTGTGCCTTGCCGCATGCATACACATACACATACACACACACATGCGTGTGTATAGACACGCAGAAACCCTGGCAGTTATTCCGCTCGCCGAATAGCTACTCTCCGCTGCTTTCGCAGATTGTTCAAAGCCCCCGAGTCCGGGGCGTCACACGTGTGTGTTTATACGTGTGTAGGTACGCGGTCTTATATGGCGGGGGCGGGAGAATGAGGTTTAGAGGGGAAAAAGATGAGAGAAGAAAGAGGGAAGATTAGGGAGGCGGTCTCGCGGTGCGTCAATTTGGAGGGAAAAGGTAGATGTTTTAATGTAGTGTATAGGTGTATTTAATACGTTTCACTGATATGAAAAAATGTTATTCTTATTGGAACCAAGAACATTTAATGCTGTGTTTGTTATGATACCTGTGTTAAATTTAATTGATTACAGGGGAAAAAATGGTTGTTTATGGATTTGTTGTGAATTTTTGTTTGTTTGCATATTGTTATCGAAATTTTACGATCACATTTGAAAAATAATTATTTTTGTTCTTGTTTGTAACGGAAATTTTTTAGACTTTTATGTTATGTAGCTGTTATGAAAACGATTTTTGAGGATTAAGTCAGTTAATTATAAAAATGCACTGTTAAAAAAATGTTTATTAAATTTAAGTTAAATGTAACGAAAGCTTGTTTCACAAACGTAACGGAATGACATTTAATAACATTGTTGAAAACTCAATACAATGTTATGAAATTTAATGCAGAATATTATTAAAAAATTAGATACCTGATTCTTAAAATTAATTTACCTCCTATTAAATATAATACACGTAACAAAATACTATTTATTGATATAGTTTAAAATTCAATACAATTTCATGAAATTTAACAATTTGTATATGGAATTTAATGCAGAATGATACATTAAATTAATTGAAAAATTAGATGCAAGATTCTTAAGTTAATGTACCGTCTATTAAATATAATATAAGTAGCAAAATAATATTCAATAACACTGCTGAAAACTAATACAATGTTATGAGATTTAATAATTTGTGTATGAAATTTAATGCAGAATGATACATTAAATTAATTGAAAAATTAGATGCAAGATTCTTAAGTTAATGTATCGTCTATTAAATATAAGTAGCAAAATAATATTCAATAACACTGCTGAAAACTAATACAATGTTATGAGATTTAATAATTTGTGTACGAAATTTAATGCAGAATGATACATTAAATTTATTAAAAAATTAGATACCAGATTCTTAAAATTAATTTACCGCCTATAAATATATAATTCACGTAACAAAATACTATTTTTTTATACAGTTGATAATTCAATGCAATTATCTGAAATTTTATAATTTGTATATAAAATTTAATGCAGAATGTTTAATGAGTAATATTTAATATTTATTTATTACAAAAAATTATTTTTTAAATTTTAATTGAGATACTCAAATCCAAAAATTTTACAAAATTTAATTAATGCAGCGGTTAGTTTTAGTTGTAATCATTATTTTGATGAAAATTTATTATATATTTACCCGAACAGAAATTGACTTCGGGCTAATGCCAGGGCCTTATCCGATGCCTTAAAATAATCATAAGGTCCTGACATGGCACCTGGTGAGGCCCTTAACAAGTCGCGTAATGGGGCGCACTCCGGCCCTGGCGGGCTTTCCCGGGCATAGCTCGTATTTTTCACTGTTTGGTAATTTACTGCTTTAAATAATGCACAGCTTTGTAAGCGTTGCAAGTTATCTAAAATAATTCAATAAACTTTTTCAAATAACATAGATGTGTTACTCTGTAGTAATGACATTAACGTAAGAAATGAAACAAAATTATTTTTAACCTACTAAATCCAGACATGTCATTACAATATCAAGGCTTGATCAGGGCTTCGTAAGGCGTACCCGTCTGATGGATACATATCAGGGCCAGACAAAGGCCATTCACGTAGCCCTAGTTTAATATCTAAATATTTTTGTAAGGCGATTTTCAGGCAAATTAAGGCCTTATCAGTCCGGGCCGGGGCCATACCAGCACCGCGTTACGCGCCTTGCTGGGGGCCCTTACGACAAACCTAGTTAGGCCCTTACGTTTACGCAGGGCTAGCCCTATTCATTTTCCGTTTGGGTACTTACCACTTATTTGTGTTGTATGAAGAATGTTATAATAATTTATGCATATAAATATGCATATAATTTATTATAAATTTTCTCTTACCTATTAGAGAACTTTGTTTATAAATTAATCGCATTTTTATTATCGCAGAAAAAAAACGTTACATAAAATTTTCGACCTGGCCGAGAATCGAACCCAGGACCCTTGGGTTACTACGCACGCACGCTATCCGTTACGCTATCGCTCGCTTGTAACAGTTTCGACATTTTCATCTACATAAGGTGCACTATCTATATTCATTCAATTGATATTATACATTTTGATTATTCATCTAAAATATTAATGGTTTTTAGTAATTATTTATTTAGATAACATTTTAAGAAAATGAGTAATTACTTTAAAATATTAATTAATTAAATTTGATTAACATAAAAATTTTTCTTAAGGCCACATGTACCGTAACGATCTCTACCTTACCGGCATCTGATATATTAATTTTCAAGCTTATAAATCGCAATATTCATAAAAATGTTCATGAAAATAATTAATATTCTTGATTTGAACTAACAATTAGTTACATGTAATGACATTTTAGAAGAAGTGCCTTAAATTTAAATAACTTTAGCATTAATTTTCATAAGTAGAGAATTGCAATTTTCATGAAAAAAACGTATCAATGTTTATTTAGTGTATAGTAAATTTCATATTCTACACTTAAAATGAGCACTCGCCACATAAATTGAAATTTTTATGTAAATTATATTAAATTTAATTGAATTTTATATTAATTTTCATGCTGATTAATCGCAATATTCATAAAAATGTTCATGAAAATAGATAGTTCAAATCAAAAATATTAAATTTACGGTTCTGTATATCTATTTTTGCACAACAATTAGTTGCATGTATTGAGATTTTAGATGAAGTGCCTTAAATTTAATTAACTTTTGCATTAATTTCCATGAGTAGGGTATTGCAATTTTCATGAAAATGCACACGAATTTTCATATTAGGTAGAGGAAATTTCATGTTCTATATTTAAAATGAGCACTCGCCACATAAATTGAAATTTCATGTAAAGTATATTAAATTTAATTCAATTTTATATTGATTTTCATGTTAAAAAAACTGAAATATTTGTAAACCGTACATTAAATTTTAATAACTTTTACTTATTTTTTATGGCTGTATTTTTAATGTAATGTTGAATTTTTGTCTACGTATATATGAAATTTCAAAGACAAAATTATTAATTTTTGTAGCAATATATTAAATTTTCGTAATAATTCATTAAAATTAAGTTTTTTTTTGCATTAAAATACTTTCATGTACAAAAAACTTGAATTTAATGTGCAACTGTACATTAAAAGTGTATTAAATTTAAGAATATTTTTAATTATATTCAGTTACATTCCTAAAACTCAGTAAAACTTATAACTTAAAGTTTCTTAAATTGAAGAGCATTGTTTTTTATGTATGAAACTTAATGTACTTGTACGTTAAATTTATTCTAGTTACATTAAATTTTAGTTACACACATAACTTTCAAATAGATTATACTTGAATTTCAGTTGCATATATAACTTAAGTATTTTCTAAATTTATTAACATCTGCATTATACTTGTACATTAATTTGTTTTATGTTATTGTAATGAATTTTAATATGCTACCATTGAATTTTAATTATATTTATATTAAGTATTTATTATTATGTTTATTAAACTTAATGTATTTGCATATGAATTTACTTTCAGTTACGTTGTTTTTAATTTTCACTTATATTCTTAATTTTTATTTAGATTATTTTCAAATTTCATTTGCAAAAGTAACTTAAATATGTATTAATTTTACTAAAAACTGTCATTATCTGTATATTTATTCGTTCTCTGTTATTAGTATTAAATTTTAATACATAATTCTTGAACTTCTACTACATTTACCTTAAATTTCATTATTTTTGTATTAAACTTAATGTATTTGTATATTAAATTACACTTCGTTGCGTTATTCTTAAAATTCAGTGACATTTGTAACGTAAAAGTTTCTTAAATTTAAGAACATTTTTAACAGTGTATTGGTGTTAATTTTTTCGTAATGTACTTTGAAAGTATAGACTTGCTCTATAATGATATATTATATCTAAAAAAAAGTAGACAGCAATTTTTTAATTTTATGCAACTCCAATGTTAACATTAGCAAGGTGGGACTAGAATATCAAAAATTTTTTTTTAGAAAATTAAAAATAGAACACGCGTACTGCATTAGCAGAAACACGCCTATCCCATTGCTTTTCAATCAAAAAGCATGATTATAAGAAAATTAAAATGCCAAAATACATTTATCTCATTAATTGAAATGCTCTCATACCGATAAAATAAATATTAAAGTTAGAAATAATAAAAATAGAAAGTATACTTCAGAATTTAGAAATATCAAAAGTAGAAAATGTGATGGAAAAATTAAGAGCAAAGAGATTGAATCCCAAATCCCTAACCTATATACAGAACACAAAAATTAAAATTTCAAAGTCCGAAAATAAAAAGACAGAAATTTGAAGGGTTAATTTTATTATTTCTTACTAATATTTATATTCTCGAGATAAAAATAATTTCTATCTTCATTCGGACTTGGAAATTTCTACTTTTGTGTTTCTAAATTCTGATTTATACTTTCTATTTTTATTATTTCTAAATTTAGTATTTATGTTATCGGTATGAGAACAATTCAATTAATTCTATAAATGTATTTCTGCATTTTGATTTTCTCGTAATCATGCTTTTTTTATTGAAACGCAATTGGATAGACACGTTTCTGCTAACGCAGTACACGTGTTTTATTTTAAATTTTCTGAATTATGAGGCTTCTGTAATATTTTCGATATATCTAGTCTCACCCCATTTGCAAAATGAAATTATGTCTTAAAAAAACAATGCAATATTGTTATTATTTATGTTTATAATCATTTCATTATGAATACAATTGTAACTAATTGCTGAAATATACACAAAGCTATTATTGGAGTTGATTAAATTGCTCTATAAGACGGAGCGTGCGCGAGGCGAATGGAAAGTATTTTTAAAAAATACGTCTCTTTCTCGTTCATGTTCCATTCCCATTCAAATGCTATTCCGTAACTGTCAGCAGCGCCTGAAATACGGCCTCGTTATTCGCAGGCCCCTGCTTTTTTTGCAGCCCGGAAATCATAATGATTTGCTAATAACGCCATCACTCCGTGCCGGAAAAAATGGGTGCCTCTCGCAAAAATACTAAAGAGCTAATAAGAATCCGTAGAAAACGGTCGGGGAAAACGAAGGGCACGAGCAAGAGCGGGAGAGAGAAAGAGAGAAGGTGAGAAAGCAGACGGTTGTTAATATACAAGCGCAGAAAGCCGTCGGAAGAGAGGGAGAATAGTTAAATAGTGGTTGCGCAAGCGAGCGAGAGAGAGAGGGAGAGAAAGGACGAGTTGACTAGCAAACGGTAGCGAGTGCTTGTGCGCACGAGTCCTGAGACGTCGGGCCACTTTATTGTAATTGCACTGTCGCGCGAGGAACGCGCTCACAGGCCGCTGCTCTAATAATGCAAGCGGCCGTTTCGCAGCTACCGGACAGCTTCATTAAAGGCCTAGGCCTAAAAACTCGCGCCCAAGCGCGTGTACACATAAATGAAACGCATTAAATAAACGCGCTTGCTCGCCTGCGCATATTATACACATACACGCGGCGAGCGCGCGTGGGTTAGGGAAAAATGCCGCGGCGTGGTATTTGAAAAATTTTAATACGCTTTTTTTCTCCCTGCAGCTTCGATCGAATTTAATTAGCGCGCTGTAATGTGCCGGCGAGGAGGTGGAGGAGGAGGCCGCTGGAAAAGGAGGGGGGGGGGCAGTTATTTTAATAAGGGGAGTATACTAATTATTATCGTTATTTCGATCGGAATCGAGGGAATATTGCGAAATTGCTGCGGTAGCGCTAACAAGGTGTAGAACAAGACGCGCGTATATTTCACTGACAACATAATCAGTTTGATAAAATCTGGTAGAACGCCGAGTGTAAAATTAAATAATTTGTATCGGACTCCTGTTGATGCAACTTTTTATTGGAGGTTCTCGCCTGTTTATCTGCTAGTTTATTTTTACATCACAATGGAAATAAAAAGGAATGTGTCGCAGGTAGAGAGCTATTCTAATTAGCTGACATGCCACTGGAAAAGTAAGACGTTTCGAAGTATATAGTGAAACTATCGGCTGGAAATCAGACCGTATAATTACATAAAAATAGTATACTTTATTATAATTTTCTGAGATTTGCTAATTAGAATACAGGACTCCTGTATTGCATTTATTTTCTTGTCTCTTATAATATTATGATATGTGTTGAATGTTGAAATCAATTTAATTATACTGACACAAGATATGTCATAGACATTTATAACTGCAAGCAATTAACCTTGTCACCAATGTCATACTAATGTGGCTTCGATTATAATATATTATTTCTAACTTTGAAATTGCATTTCATTTCAAACTTTTTTGTTATTCTCAAGGATTTATTTCGAAACTATGCATTTTGCAAACAGTGCATTCTGAAATTAAAAAAAAAAACCATAAAACAAAAGATTCCGTGCCCGAAAGAGACGTTATACCTTCATCTCTCGTAACCCCGCCTCTCGAAAATTCGTGCGCCCGGGGCAGTGCGCGTCCACTTACGTAAGTCAAACACCGACTGCAAATTAATTGGTTCAGAAAACTGCGGGCAGGTGAAAGCAAAGTAATACGAGTTTTGGCAGGCGTATTCGCGCGGCATCGATGACTATATACCCACGCTACGTGTATACCTGTCTGTATATGCGCTCTGTCTAGGTCAGCCCTCGGGGAAATTCGTGAGCGAAGCCCCGGAAGTATCTCGGCGCTGCACTTCTATATCCACGTACGCTGCATCATCGCACGCGTATACACACACACACACGTGCACGTATACAGGTACGATGCTCTCAGGTCGAGCGCGAAGTTATGACTCCTCCGTGCGGTGATTATCAGCGCGCTCGTGCGGAAGCGAGAGAGTGTATGTGCGAGCCTCTGCCGCCGCCACTGCTGCGACGCTTGACACGCCGTAATGCTATACCTCGACCGCGCGGCTAATCACAGGTTGGCTCGCCGATCCGTAATGACCGGGTAGTCGCCGGCGTCGCTGCAGCTCCTTTCGTTGCAGAGTGTTGCTCGGGAAAAACGCGAGCCTTGAAAACCGGAGGATTTTTCGGTGCCGGTGCGCACAGGTATGGATAAAAAACGCTTTAATGCGCGCGCGAGCATTGCGTTGAACGCGCGGGAAAGAGAAAATTGTGAGATGTTACAATACAGAGGTATTGTATAGGTTTATGTATCGATTGTCGGGGGGATGGGCGGTGAGAACGTTTCGCTTTGTAGGAGAATGGGACAGGATGAAAATGTAATGTTGTTATTTTCAGAACCGAGAGAGGTTGGAGCTGATGGCGTCGCGCGCAGTGAAAATCGAACCTGTTATTATCGGCATTGCGCCGCGAGATCGTTTACACGATCTAGTGTTGAATAAACTGACATCCCTCGGCATCTATATTATGGTCGCTGGAATATCGCGTTTCTCATGTAAGATAGAAAATGTGTAAATGCTGGGTTCAACGGTGTTTTCAATTATATGTGGTAATATCTGTTGATTGGCGTAAGTATATACTTTAACAGATTTTTCTTTATCAATGTTCAGATTTATGTTTTATTACAATTGTTTTGCCTTTATTCTAGGATAGTTTAAGATATAGATCCTTTAAAACACATTTTTCAAAATTTAACGTATTCTACAATATCTTCTCATTCGACAATATAATGTAAGACGAAGTTTATGAAAGCCAGATAATACAATAATTCTATCGCGAACAAGACAACATACAAATTTTCAATATTTTCCATGGCATTTGCGATAACTTGTTCAAATACTGCCTTGTCACGACTGTCGTGCAAGTCGTAGTAGTAGGCACAAACCATTCCGCCAATCGTTACCCTCCCCTCTTTAGATTCATTCGGTCGCTCGCTCGCACTGCCTCGGTAAAAACACGCGATCGGGAGTAAAAGAGAAGGATACGGGGCTGCCTATAGACCTCGCATGGCGCAGCGAAACCGCGGGACGTCGTCCCCAAATGTATATAAGCGCGGCGGCGGCGCGCGCTCGCGGAAATAAAAGCTGCGCGCGTGCGTACGCACATCGCGTTTAAAGTTACCATAACGTCGCGGTTCTTTATGGCTCTCGTAAATTCTCGGATTCTTAAGAGCAGAGCTCGAATCTCCTGCGCGCTCGCGCACCGTTGAGAAATTGGATCGGGGAAAAGTGCAGCGCCGGTGGCTGATGCTCCGTGTGAGTAGGGAACAGCAAACGATGCGAGCGGAGAATATGGGGAGATCGATATGTTGCTGCGCGGTTGTTTGTTGATAGTAGTAGATAAGCTATGGCGGTTCTGGCTCATGGCGGTTCTGGCTCATGGCGGTTCTAGCTCACGGCAGGTCTAGCTCTCGGTGGTTCTGGCTCAGTGATCCAGAACTGCATGATGGGTGTTAACCCAAGTGAGCTTTTCCCTTTAGTGTAAGTCGACTTTTTATTGCCGGTGTTACGTACGGGAGGACAGCAGAATGAATTAAGATGAATTAGTCGTGTAAAAAATATGCGACGAGCGGGACCCAAATCCGCGATCTCGAGAATTCTAATCCCGCGCTGTACCACTGAGCTAATGCTTGCTCGAAAGTATCGCGAGAGTCTAGTTCTTATCGTGAAGCGGATGCGTCAGGGCTCTGATGACAGTCGAGCTGTGCCCGTGACACGGAAATGGTTAGGGCCCCACGTAAAAAAAGTTGAGATCACAAAAAGATTTCTTTAAGATATGTCTCGATTATGGCACTATTTCATACTTTTTAAGATGAAAAGGCACAACAAATAATGAAGATGATTTTAATATTTTTTAATCATCGCTACATTCGGCCTTTTAAAGCATTTTTAAGATGGTTTTCAGATATACGAAATTCATTATTAATATCATTTTAAGATAAATTGAGATGCTTTTGAAATGAATTTGAGACGAATTCGAGACGAGCTTTCGTACTGAATTTAAGATGATTTTGAGATTTTTTAAGATGATGATAAGATTAATTTGAGACAAACTTTTATGACAACTTTAAGATGTCTGAAAAATGAATTGATTCCAAAATTAAAAAAAAATTTTTTTAATCACTTCTTTAAACCCCATTAAGGGGTTTATACCAAAAGCAAGGGAAGCCTTGAAGTTTAGACTCTAGTTAAAGAGTGATTTAAAGGCTGAATCTCTCGGACTTATATACTCTCGGCGTTTCAATGTGTTTAGGGGTGCCCCGATCAATGCGCCACGTAGCATCTAACAACGGTAACAACCGATCGGATGTAACCAAACTCATGGTTGTCATTTGCCGCCGCTACGCGGCGCATCGATCGCGGCACCCCTAACCTAAATCACTCTTTATAGTCTAGGCGCAGACTATGATTTCGTAGCCGATTGAGTGCCATAGCTTTACTCAAGGTTTTTATACGTATTTTTTCGTCCTGATTACGAATTTTGAGGGTAGAAGTTCTGAAAGTGGTCAGACAAATTGTTATTAACAATTTAATTGTTTAAATCGTTATATCTTTAATTCTTTGATAGATATCAAAATTTTGCTTTTGCAAAATTGTTGGTTTTTAATTCAGAAATATGCTCGATTTTGAATTTTTAAGAAAACTTAATTAGAAAAAAAGTTATAGCAAATTTAGTGCAAAATTCCTGATGTAGCTTCGCGCGGCCACTCTTTCGCTTGTATCTCCGGTTCTAACGAAAATTTTTCAACTTTCAACCTCGCATTTTGAAGAGAGAATAATGTTCTATTAAGCCACTTGATAATTATTATCTATAATTTAGTTTACATAATTATTTAAACATTTTTAATTAAAAATTTCAGTAAAAAATGTCAATTTAATTTGTTTATAAGACTTTTTTCACTATTTTCACTAATTTTCTCAAAATTTTTCTATTGCAAAGTTGTTTGTTTTTCATTTACAAATACGTTAGATTTTGAATTTTTAAGAAAACTTAATTAGAAAAAAAGGTATCGCAAATTGAGTGTAAAAAAGTCCCGTTATAGCTAAGCGCGATAATTCTTTTACTTCTTCTGGCAAAAATTTGTTAATTTTCAGCTAAACATAAAATATTATTAAATTAATTTATAATTATTATCTATAATTTAGTATAAAAAAAATTAAGCGCCACAATTTTAA
This sequence comes from Torymus aiolomorphi, assembly GCA_036365515.1. Lineage (NCBI taxonomy): Eukaryota > Metazoa > Arthropoda > Insecta > Hymenoptera > Torymidae > Torymus > Torymus aiolomorphi. The sequence continues at coordinate 107,763,922 of CM070874.1, forward strand.
ACTTTAAGTAAATAATATTGATTTATTTGATGTACACGCATAAATAAAAATGACATTGATATTTTATCAAATAATCTATTATTCATTTTTCAACGTATTTCCACATCTCAAGTTTAATCTGAAAATTAATGTAACAAAACCAAAATATGCCAAATGTAAAATTTAAAATATTATTTATATGTTTGAATTTGAATCACTGCATTATATGTGATGCGCGGGCACAGCGCTCATAAATACAATGATTAAATTAATATAATTTAGAGTTCTTAATTACATATTTTTATGAAGTTTTATTAAAAAAAATCTTAGTAAAATATGTGTATTGATTTTATTAAAATATTTTAATTTCATTTAACAAATAAAATCGACATTTTTTACAGAAATTTTTCGGTTGAAGTGCTGAAATAATTATTTAAACTAAATTATAGATAATTATTATAAAGTAGCTTCATAGAATATTATTCTCTTTTCAAAGTGCGAGGTTGAAAGTTGAAAAATTTTCGTTAGAACCGGAAATACAAGCGAAAGAGTGGCCGCGCTTGGCTACAACGGGACTTTTTTGCACTCAGTTTGCGATACCTTTCTTTCTAATTAAGTTTTCTTAAAAATTCAAAATCTAGCGTATTTGTAAATGAAAAACAAACAACTTTGTAATAGAAAAATTTTGAGATAATTAGTGCAAATAGTGAAAAAAGTCTTATAAATAAATTAAATTGACATTTTTTAAATTTTTAATTAAAAACGTTTAAATAATTATGTAAACTAAATTATAGATAATAATTATCAAGTGGCTTAATAGAACATTATTCTCTCTTCAAAATGCGAGGTTGAAAGTTGAAAAATTTTCGTTAGAACCAGAGATACAAGCGAAAGAGTGGCCGCGCGAAGCTACATCAGGACTTTTTTGCACTAAATTTGCTATAACTTTTTTTCTAATTAAGTTTTCTTAAAAATTCAAAATCGAGCGTATTTGTAAATGAAAAACAAACAACTTTGTAATAAAAAAATTTTGAGAAAATCAGTGCAAATAGTGAAAAAAGTCTTATAAACAAATTAAATTGACATTTTTTACTGAAATTTTTAATTAAAAACGTTTAAATAATTATGTAAACTAAATTATAGATAATAATTATCGAGTGGCTTAATAGAACATTATTCTCTCTTCAAAATGCGAGGTTGAAAGTTGAAAAATTTTCGTTAGAACCGGAGATACAAGCGAAAGAGTGGCCGCGCGAAGCTACATCAGGACTTTTTTGCACTAAATTTGCTATAACTTTTTTTCTAATTAAGTTTTCTTAAAAATTCAAAATCGAGCATATTTCTGAATTAAAAACCAACAATTTTGCAAAAGCAAAATTTTGATATCTATCAAAGAATTAAAGATATAACGATTTAAACAATGAAATTGTTAATAACAATTTATCTGACCACTTTCAAGACTTCTACCCTCAAAATTCGTAATCAGGATGAAAAAATACATATAAAAACCTTGAGTAGAGCAATGGCACTCAATCGGCTACGAAATCACAGCCTGCGCCTAGACTATTAACAAGAGTCTAAACTTCAAGGCTTGCCATGCTTTTTAGACAAGGCGAAAACCTCGCTTTCGCATGAAAAAAATTTCCCATTCGATTTCTTTGCATATTCACCTTCGGAATATGCCTCTGAATAAGGATCGAGAGTTTGCCGGGTGAAAATGTGGTGCAAATTTGTTTAAACAAAGTTTTTTATAACTAATTGCAAAAATTGCCTTTTTTGACTCGAAATAATTTTTTTTAGGTTCTTTGAGTCATTCTAAACAAAAAAGGTCTCTTGTCATTTTTTCGTAAAGTTGATCGTTTCCGAGTTATAAATAATTTAAAGTTTGAAATACGAAAAAACGTCATTTTCAAGGCTGGAAAACAATATTAAAAAATTAAATTTTTGACTTTACCAAAGTTCTTAAATAATCTTTGAACATCCCTTAACAAAATTGTGAAGAGCCATTACAGATTATTTCATTTTAAACCTTTGTTTTTTAATTGTTAAATAGGCGCTCTCTCTTAGTAGACGACGTGCGCTCTCGCTACTGCAGACTGCGGCGGCATGCCGATCGCACTATAGAGTATCTCTTATAAGTTCTCGATGATCTACTTTAGTTACTATTGCTGTATGTTTTATAAATCAATAATAAATAAATCAATAAAATTTTTCGTAAACTGTTGTAAATATAAATGGTAAATTTAACAAAAAGAAAAGTTAAAAGTCTTAAATTAGTAAAAAATTTATTTCAACATATTCTCGCACTCATCAATATTGCAACCACATAATGGTACACAATTAATATTATTTTTTTTACAATGGCATGCTTTTGTTTTGCAAGTCTTTGAACATTTGCACTGAAAAATAAGATTATCAGGTACTGAATTTTTTAACTTAAATCTAGGTAACAATGCACCTGTTTCATGCAGGATATATCCAAAATCTTGAAAATTTAAAGGTTCATATATAGGATTTAAGGCATTTTTCCAGATAAATGTTTGCAATGACGCTCTTAATGCATGCAGTTTAAAAGCATCAGATGTACATGGGATGTTTCCTAAATTTACACCCATTCCGCATGAATGAGAAAAAATGATCAATCTAGCCTCATCTGCCGTATTACCTTTTTTATTTAATATTTTTAAATAAACTTTTTCTAATGCATGTAATTGCTTCGTAGTGAGCTGTAACCTATTGCCCAGAGGTACAAGGGCATTTTGATTATCATCAATATTAAATATATCTAAGGCTTTATGTTTTGTACCTATTTTACTGGTTGTATCACAACCAGTGAACGCGTGCAAGGCTAGCAAAACTTGACACAAACGATAACTTAAACTTTCAGCTGCTACATGACAAGCTAATAATTTTGGTTTTTGACTATTCACTTTGAAAAATATACCTTGACAGTTAAAAGATTTGAAATAAAACCAAAAATATATACTTAAAATGAAAATATCGGTATCTACGGAATGAATAATTATTTCTGCGTTCATTGGAAGCATATACCGAGCATGACAAAAAATTCTAGTATCTGCTTCTAAATGATTCTTTCGTAGTTCAAGAATTTCATACATCATGTTGCCTTGAATTTTATAGCATTTTTCTAAATCATCAAATCCTCCCGATATAATTATTTGTTCATCATTTGCTAACGTTACGTAATTTAATATATTTGCACATAAGAATTTAACTAATTTAAGCTTATTTTTTGCATTAGTCATCAAAGTCATTATGTTGTTTGGAATTTTCGTTTCAGAACTTTGAATATGTATTTCAGGTGCGCTAATATTTTTGGTTCTTAAAGAAGCTTCCAAATGCTTTATGCTAAGATCATCATACCTGTCAAAAATAATATCTACTCGTACAACTTTTGGTTGTCTTAAAAATGAAACAGCATAATTAAAAAATGTTTTAGCAAATTCGCCAAAAGTGTTGTGCTTAGATAATTGCAATAAATGAACTACTACCATTCCATCAATTAAATGTATTTTTGGAGATGATGATTTTGAAATCAATGAAAAATCTACTTTACAATTTGTGCGTTTCTCTATTTCATTCATGAGCTCGGATTTTTTAGATTTCTTTAAAAATCCATCTACGTCAGACAGAGCTTTAGGATAATTTAATAGTTCATGTGTTGTTATGTCTTCAAATGTAAACCCTCTTTGGAGCATTAGCATGATCAATTCTTGAATATTAATAATTTCTTTTGAATCGCGAAGATCTTTGTTTACTTTCTTATCTACACATTTTTTTTCATAATTGAAATTTTTTACAATTATTTTGGGTAATCTGTCAAAAATACTTTTTTCTTTCTTAATAAATCGTTCTAATATAAACTCGTTAAGTAACTGCATACCATTTTCTCTTACAGATAACAAATAAGAAGCTATATCTTCTTCTACAAACTTACCATTAGAAATATTAATTAAATTAGTACATTCCTTACTATGATTAAAAATATTTTTAGACTCCAATAATTTAATAATATTAGCAACGTCCTTATTATCTTGATTCATTCGACTAGACGACCATTCATTATGACTAAAGGAATTATTATCCGAAGAATCTTCATTGATTTTACAGTATGAAAGTAAAGATTCGTGAATAGAGTTTTTAAATGGATATAATAATGCCCAAGTTTGAAGTGCCTTTTCATTTTGAGTTATACCTGACCAACCTCCAGAAACTGCCGATGATCGATTTTGGGTTTGCTCTAAAGCTAAGTCATTTCCAACGCCATTGAATTCACCTTTAACTCTCTTGACCGACAACATACCTCGTTTTAAATCATTTTCCACTGTATCTGGAAGCTGAAGCATATCTTGAAGGTACATTGAAACACCACGTGCATAAAGAGGATGATTCATGGAAAAAAAGAATGGTAGCATTTTCTTAGTTGATTCCAAATGTAGATCGAAATTACCTTCTCTATCAGCCTTAATAGAATCTAATAGAATTTCCACCATTTCACAGTAGTTATTAAAGTACATAAAAGTTTGATCTTCATAACATTTTTGTTTTTTAAAATCATCGAAATTCTTAAAAAAGTCCATAGCTTGATTACATAGCTCTTGAAAAATAGTAAGAACTTTTATATGATCTCGATCAACGATGGATTCGCGTAGTAGATTCCATTCAGGTAAGTTGAGTAGCTTTGTAAGATCGGAATTATTGCATTTGAAATATTCAAAAATTTGAATAATTCTTATACTTTCATAAATAAGTTTGTGGCATCTCACACCTCTGTTGTATTGTAAACCTTTAAATATACATTTAAGAGTACTTTCACCATAGATTTCTGAGTCTATTAAAATGTCTTCAATACCACAACCTTCCAAATATTGACCTAAACAGTATATCCACGTTTTTTGTAGATGAAACGAGCCTATTCTTAGTACTAACTTCGGAAAATAATTAGCTGGTTGCATCTGTATCTTTTTAGCCATTAAATATATAGCCATATCAGCTGTTAAAAGACTGTTTTCTTTACCATTTTTTTTACTTAACTTAACGAAGTTTTTCATTGCTGTAAAAACGACAGGATATGTTACAGGTGCGGGAGGTATAATGGGGCAGAATCCAACTACAGAAATTGGTTGATCACTCGTATTCAGAAGTTGTTGAAACGGTGTCCAACCTGTATTAATATATAATGGCTATTTTATTCAAATACATTTTATTAAAATTTATTTAAATATATTATGAAAAGTAAACTTACCAGGAATAATAACCTCACTATTTCGATCAATTTTTCCATCAATTATATTAAGCTTGCTCAAAATCCAAATTAATTCACAGTTATGATTATTATTATTTAAACGATCCAATAAATTAATATCTATGTATACAGGTAAATGCTTTGGCATGTTAAATGTAAGTGAAAATTTTTCAAGTGGTTGACTAGTTAAAGAATTAATATCAATATTTTTAATACTTTCGTTTGATGTAAAATGGATTGCATTACACGAATCGCAAGACTTTTCTTGGTACAACACGGTAGTAGTTACATGTGTTGTATTTTTGCCACTCAAAGTTTCCTCCAAGAAATCGTTATTATCAATCGCTCCATGTAAAAATAATGAAGGATCATTAATAATGTTACATGGGCTTTTTACATAATCATCCTTTTGATCAAAAATAATTGCTTTTATTAATGATTGATCTAAATTGCGTAAATCATCATAACTGACGCAGTGTCCTAATTTTGTTAAGATATTAATTATGTGCTTTGATCTGGTCAAATGATGAATTGTTTGAGCCAAAGCAACATGTACAGGAGTATGTATTCCTTTCATAATATAACAGATATTCATAAATATTGTTTTAGTACGTCTTAATTTGTTCTCACTCATTTTCTGTTTATTGCATAAAAGCGAATTTAAAAAGTATTCCCATGTAGTAGGTAGTATAAAATTGTTTAAATATTTATCTATAATATTGTCGTCACAAACGTAATAAGCCATGTCAATATTTTCACAGGCCTCTATTTCACCCTTTAAATTTTCGGTCAATTTTTTAATTTGTTTTTTGGGATCACTTAATTGCCTTATATGTTCAACGAGTTCTGTTACAGAAACATCAATCATAATTACTATTATGGATTTGCTTTTATCAGCTGGATGAGAGAATAAAATTTTTTCTGCATACTTATTAATTAGAAACTGTTTCATCGCTTTGTTATCAATTAAATAATGATCATTATCGAGGTGAAAGTTAACACGTGTAGTCAAAAAATTCAGTTCATAGGCACAATTACTAAAATTTATTTCTATTAATACTTTTTCAAAAGCTTCATTAATAACTTCATCAGATACTTTTGTCGATGGTTTTCCTTTATTTCTTTCTGAATTTGTAATGAAAAGATAATTTCTTAAACATGAAGCATGATAATGAATTTTATGAGCTATTATGGAATCAGCTGAATCGTACGTGCAAATTTTTGTATAAACATTATCTTTTTTTATACGAGCTACTGAAATAAGTTTCTCTGCAGAACTGCGATCAGAAATTACATAAGTTGTGCGAACTTTATTTTTACGAATACAGCCACATATAATACATGCATTATCAGGATCTGACACTCTTCTTAGTTTCACACTTACGTTCTGATCTGAATTCGAATTTTCTACATTATTAACGGTAGAATTGCCACTTTTTTCTTTCAATTTTGATAGTTCTATTTCTCGTCGTCTGATTTTTTCTTCGCTTGTATAAGAGGCATAACAACTATAATGCCAAGAAAATTTTTGCTCGTGAGAATCAGGATCGTACACATTATCAATTCGCTTTGCTGCATCATCTTTTCTGCGGGATGCTGTTTTTTGAATCGTTTGATACGATTCAGGTCTTGGTGTTCGTACTGTATGACTATATTTCTCACAAATAATACACATTAATTCACATTCAATACGTTTTCTTTTACTGGGTATAATTGAGAGAGACATATTAAGGGGGCTAGACACCTTTTTTCTCTGAAATAAGAAGTCACATTTTAATACATAAATGTAAACTAATTATTTCATACTTTTTACATATAAAAGTGGGTATATTTACCTTACCTTAAAACTTTCTCCGATGGGCCTTTTATATGGTCCAGAACCATAGTCATCGATGAAACAAGTTTTTTCACTAACCGTAAGCTTTGAAATTTTCCTGTGGATGGATTGACTCCAGATTTGAACTAAATTACTCCTGAATAGTATAATTCTCATATGAGTGTAGGGATTTTTGATCTAATGAGAAAAAAAAAAATTGTGCTGTTTTTCAAGAGATTTTTTTTTTTAATTTTTTTAAATTTTTTATATTTTTTCATAATTTTTCTGATGTAAAAATTTTTTCCGACATTTAATCCTAAATCCCTACACTCATATGAGAATTATACTATTCAGGAGTAATTTAGTTCAAATCTGGAGTCAATCCATCCACAGGAAAATTACAAAGCTTACGGTTAGTGAAAAAACTTGTTTCACCGATGACTATGGTTCTGGACCATATAAAAGGCCCATCGGAGAAAGTTTTAAGGTAAGGTAAATATACCCACTTTTATATGTAAAAAGTATGAAATAATTAGTTTACATTTATGTATTAAAATGTGACTTCTTATTTCAGAGAAAGAAGGTGTCTAGCCCCCTTAATCTGTCCACGACAGAAGAAGAACTAAACTAAATAAACAATCGAGTGGCTTCGTGTATTCTATGCAAGCTCGGACCTGCATAGTCAAACCGGCGCGGCGCGGCGGCCGCGCGCGCCCGCTGCCTATCGTGTCGGCTGCTTAGAGTGCTTAGAGAGCGCCTATTTAACAATTAAAAAACAAAGGTTTAGAATGAAATAATCTGTAATGGCTCTTCAGGATTTTGTTAAGGGATGTTCTAAGATTATTTAAGAACTTTGGTAAAGTCAAAAATTTAATTTTTTAATATTGTTTTCCAGCCTTGAAAATGACGTTTTTTCGTTTTTTCAAACTTTAAATTATTTATAACTCGGAAACGATCAACTTTACGAAAAAATGACAAGAGACCTTTTTTGTTTAGAATGACTCAAAGAACCTAAAAAAAATTATTTCGAGTCAAAAAAAGCAATTTTTGCAATTAGTTATAAAAAACTTTGTTTAAACAAATTTGCACCACATTTTCACCCGGCAAACTCTCGATCCTTATTCAGGGGCATATTCCGAAGGTGAATATGCAAAGAAATCGAATGGGAAATTTTTTTCATGCGAAAGCGAGGTTTTCGCCTTGTCTATTTGGTATAAACCCCTTAATCGGGTTTAAAGAATCGATTAAAAAAATTTTTTAATAAATTTAAAAATTTTCGAGTCAATTCATTTATTAGACATCTTAAAGTTGTCATAAAAGTTTGTCTCAAGTTAATCTTATCATCATCTTAAAAAATCTAAAAATCATCTTCGAAAAGACGAAAGCTCGTCTCGAATTCGTCTCAAATTCATTTCAAAAGCATCTCAAATAAAAATGCTCTAAAAGGCCGAATGTAGAGATGATTAAAAAAAAACCGCTGCCAATTCATTGGCAAGATGCTTCCTCAAACTAATTTATCGATTCCATTTTTTAAATTTAAAAAACAAAAGTAAATTTTTTAAAACACAACTTTATTAATAAGTAAAACTGTTTTCTTTGTGGTTCTTTGTTGTTTGTTAAACAATTTGACTGAATATAAAAAATATCTCTTTTGTTTTTTCATTTATGTATCCTATACAATTAGTTATTGTTATAAAAAATTTTAAAGAAATACATTAGTTTGAGAAAGAAAAGTATGTATTGACAATAATCTAATAAATATTTGTTTTGAAACAGGTACTTAACTACTATCCTGCTCGACTTAGTGGTTTAAAGTTAATCCATCATTGTAACAATCAGACAAATATAATAACTAAGTTATACTTCTTAACAAAAGACAATGAATTGTTTTGAAATTTAACAGAGAGATAGTTTTTCTCATATTTAAGAATCGATATTTTTATGAAATATTTTTATGAAATTTTTACGAAATTCATATTTTGAAAGTTAATTATTATCGTTGCCCTAGTACTAGTTGCCCTAGTTCGCTCGTCGCCCGCCCCCTCCCTATATTACATAGGGACGAGAATTCTTCTTACTCAGAAGAATTATGTAAAAACGAAGTTTTTACATAATAGGCACGAGCGCAATACTCAGAAAAACCTTATAATTTTATTATTGCATTCATTGTAATACTTATTTTCATCGTTATTATCATTAGAATACACATAAATACATCTTTGCAGTAAAATTTAAATGGAAATTATGCATTTACTATTACATATTTATTATTTTTTTGTAGAAAATTTGCCTTATAATTCTACAAATATAGATATATGCATGATTCATATAAATTAATTAAGTATTATTAATTGATATGATTAAAGTACACATAGGAATATTAAATATATAAGTACCGTGATTGCAATTATATTTAAAATTAAAAACATTGTTTTCATTATTTCTATTTGACTTATAATAATAGTTTTTATTTTTATTTATGCAAATGTTGAATAGAAAAAAAGTTTTATTTCAATGTTATCAACAACTTTTGTATTTGAAATTTTTGTGTTAAGTAAAATGCTTGTGAATAACATAAGGAAAAATACCGTTTCATTACTCCCGATTAATACAAAAATATAAAGTTAAATTTTACACAGTTTAACGAAAACTGTAGACTAATGGCTCACTGAATGTTTCTATAACTTATACATATACACACATGCACACACACACTAATACCGGAAATAGGAGAAAAACAAAAAGAGAAAACTCAACACTGGTGCATTCGTCAATGGTAATCTGGCTTGGTGGTGCGTGCGTGCAGAGTACATCAGCCGTAACGGCTATCTCGGCTATAGGCTGCGTATAGTGCGTTCGCACCATCGGAAAAACGCATGCGACTCACGTGACCGTGAGCGATCCCTGCATATAAGATATGATATATCTATATATATGGATCGCGCGCGCGCTTTCTGCTACTAGCCCTAGTGACTAGTCTATGTTGACTGCGGCATGCGCACGCGTATGTTTATGGTGTGATGTCAACAATCGCATCGTCTGGCTTCCTGCGTTCCCAGTGATGACGGTGGTTGCTGCAATACGCCGCCCTGGAGAATGTCGTCCCTTTTATCGTGTTTACTGGTTGATAATGATAATTCTAATTCCTCAGAGACAGGAAGGCAGCGTGTCGACGGCGAGAGCAAATTTCGTAAGCCCTTTCTCGTTCCTAACCTCTCTGATAGGTAAGCTGATGGTACTTTCTCTTGTTGCAGGTATCTGGTGACGAGAGTAGTGTAAAAGATGGGCACTGCTGCGGAATCTTTCTTCAGTGTGGTGATGTTGCTTGGCTCATTTATTTATTAGTCATATGTGGTTTTCAGATACTCAACTTTCTATGTGTGTGTTTGACTCTTATACTAGTGGCTCTGTGTACAGTTAATCTGCTGCTGGTGCCTTCAGCGACTCTCAGGATGGAGGTGTTGTCAGCAATGAAACAAGAAGTGAAGGTTCCACCAGTCTTTCCCCTCTAATTGTTAAAGGTAGCTGGTGCAGTGAGAATAGTGAACAACAACCATTGTTACAGTATTTTCTTTTATATGGTAATGTTTTTTGTGTCATCTATTCATTAGTCATATGTGGTTTCTAGGTGCTCAACTCTCCTCGCTTGTCTCCTAGATCAGTGACTGATCTATTCATGTGTTTTGTTTATTCCTACGGTGTGGCAGTCCTTGAGATTGAGACACGCATGTCAGTCTCTATAGTATTTTCCTCTCAGATGGCTATTAGATAATTCTGAGCAGACTGGCATCCACGGAGTAGTGCCCGCCCTGGGCCATCCAGCCTCATTTTGCAGCTTCCCCAGCTCTGCAATGATCTTCAAGTGTTAGTGCTTTAGAATGTGAGGGGATAGATAATTAGGAACTGGGGGATATCATAAAAGTGCTGTGTGTGTGGTTAGATGCGATACGGGTAAGCAGTGGTTGCTGGCCATATTAGCTTATTTAGTTAATTTCTAAGTTTAGTCAGGGTATAAGAACTCATTTCAAGCTATCTATTGTATATATAAGTGAGTCTTGCCTATTTAATAGTTTTCATTTTAATTTTTTAGGCACGACCGCTACTCGGGAGAGCCTTATAATTTCACCGTAGCGAAAATTGTGCCACTTTAAAAACTAAGAATTTAATATGTGAAAAGTCGTTTTCAGCCGAAATGAGTGTGTTTTAAATGTTTTCTGTGATGTATGTATGTCTGTACGTCCGTATGTAATCAAGTTTATCGATTATCTCAATGAATTTTCAACTGATTCCATCGAGATTGCGGAAAAATACTCCTCTAATTATACCTAAGTGCTGGTTCTCAATTGAGAAAGATCGATGAAAAACTTTCAAAATGCGAGCACAAAGAAACATATCAAAATATCGATTTTTAAGCTTAATGTCTAAAAAAATTAATTTTAAGCTACTGTCTACAAGCCTATCTGCTAAAACTAATTAAAATACATCTTTTTATGTCGGACACTTTCTTCTACGAGCAATATTTGCCAAGATAACTGCGAAAAACGGCAAAAAAGGTCAAAAATTGACGATTTTAGGCTATAACTTGACAGAATTTGATTTTACACAAAAATGTTAAATATAAAAGTTGTAGATAATATTTAAACAACATTTTTTTCTATTTAACATTTTTGTGTAAAATCAACTCGTGACGAGTTAGACTAATAAAAACGATTTTAACGCTAAAATATACATAAAATGGACGACTTCCGGCTGTAACATGACAGACTTTGATTTTACAGAAAAATATTCAATACATAAGCTATAGATATAGTTAAACAAAACTTTTTCCTATTTAATATTTTCACGTAAATCAACTCCCGACGACTTAGACTTATAAAAACGATTTTAAACGCCAAAATATACATAAAATAGACGATTTTTGCTTATCGTACAAAGAATTGATTTCCAATAGAATTCTTAAATACAAAGGATATAGATATCGTTTAAATACCAATGAAAAAAACTAAAACAATAACTAACAAAAACTGTTACATAAAAGCTGTCAAAACTTACAATTTCTTGTCAATGATCTAGAGAACTTAGTATGTGGTAAAATCGAAATTGGAAAAATGTTTAATAATTCGGTTGTTAAAAATCTATAATTATGTTTTCTTACTGTTTTGATAATAATTAGAAATTACATATAAAATTACACAGCTTAACCTGTTAATTATGTTCACAAAACCTAAGCGATTGAACTAAGAGAGTCAAAATTGTCTAATATTATAAAAGTACATGTTAAAGTAATATCATATTACGCAAAAAAAACTAATGTAATCTGTGTGTTATAGATTTTGTAATATAGTAAAGTTCAATGTATAAAGAATGCAATGCTGACTTTGTCAGTCTTACAGTGTCCTGGACAACTATTAAATTGGCAAGTCTCACTTAGTAAAAGTCTGCGAAATACATAAGGATGTATTATAACAACAGATACCCTGAAATGAGTTCGTATACCCTGACTAAACTCAGAAATTAACTATATGAGCTAATATGACTAGCGACAACTGCCTACCCGTATCGCATCTAACCACATACCAGAACTTTTATATCCCCCAGTTCCTAATTATCTATCCCCTCACATTCTAAAGCACTAACACTTGAAGATCACTGATATAGAGCTGGAGAAGCTGCAAATTGAGGCTGGATGGCTCAGGGCAGGCACTACTCCATGCATGACAGTCTACTCAGAATTATCTAATAGCCATCTGGGAGGAAAATACTGATAGAGACTGTCATGTGTGTCTCAATCTCAAGGACTGCCTCACAGTAGGGATGAATAAAACACCTGAACGGATTAGCCACTGATCTGGGAGACAAGCGAGGAGAGTTGAGCACCTAGAAACCACATATGACTAATGAATAGCTGACAGAAAAAAACATTACCATATAAAAGAAAAGTCTGGTTGTTGTTCACTATTCTCGCTGCATTAGCTACCTGTAACAATTAGAGAGGAAAGACTGGTGGAACCTCATTCATTGTTTCATTACTGAAAACACCTCCAGCCTGAGAGTCACTGAAGGCAGCAGCAGTAGATTAACTATACACAGAGCCACTAGTATAAGAGCCAAACACACACATGGGAAGTTGAGTATCTGAAAACCAAATATATGACTAATAAATAAATGAGCCAAGCAACATCACCACACTCAAGAAAGATTCTGCAGCAGTGCCCATCTTTTACACTACTCTCGTCGCCAGATACCTGCAACAAGAGAAAGTACCATCAGCTTACCTATCAGAGAGGTTAGGAACGAGAAAGGGCTTACGAAATTTGCTCTCGCCGTCGACACGCTGCCTTCCTATGTCTCTGACGAATATTATCATTAATCAGTAACACAATGAAAGGGACGACATCCTCCAGGGCGGCGTATTGCAACAACCGTCATCACTGCAGGGAACGCCGGGAGCTGGCGATTGTTGACATCACACACCATGGACATACGCGCAGGCACGCCGCCGTAGGGCCGCAGTCAACACAGACTCACTAGGGCTAGTAGCAAAAAGCGCGCGCGATCCATATATATATAGATATACCATATCTTATATACCTACAGGGAGCACTCACGGTCATGTGGGTCGCCGTCTTTCCGCTGGTGCGAACGCACTATACACAGCCGAGATAGTAACGGTTACCCGGCTGCTGTACTCAGCACGCACGCAGTACCAAGACAGATTACACCATTGCCGAATGCACCCGTGTTGATTTTTCTCTTTTTGTTTTTCTCCTATTCGCGGTATTAGTGTATGTGTCCATGTGCCTCGAGTATTTTTTCGTAATTGTATACGGTATATATGTAAGTTATACGAATACCAGTGAGCGATTAGTCTACAGTTTTCGTTAAAACTGTGTAAAATTTAACTTTATATTTTTGTATTAATCGGGAGTAATGAAACGGTATTTTTGCTTATATTATTCAAAAGCATTTTACTTAACACAAAAATTTCAAGTACAAAAGTTGTGGATAACATTGAAATAAAATTTGTTTTCTATTCAACATTTGCATAAATAAAAATAAAAACTATTATTATAATTCAAATAGAAATTATGAAAACAATGTTTTTAATTTCAAATATAATTGCAATCATAGTTATACTTATATATTTAATATTCCTATGTGCACTTTAATCATATCAATTAATAATACTTAATTAATTTATATATGAATCATAGACTATTTGAAAAGTTATCTAATACATATATCTATATGCATGGTCTAATAATAAATGCATAATTTCCATTTAAATTTTACTGCAGAGATGTATTTATGTATATTCTAATGATAATAACGATGAAAATAGGTATTACAATTAATGCAATAATAAAATTATAAGGTTTTATGAGCATTGCGGTCGTGCCTATTATGTAAAAACGAAGTTTTTACATAGGGAGGAGGCGGGCGACGAGCGAAGTGAGAAGCAGGTGTGTGTGGGAGCGGGGGGGGATGGCGTGCCGAAGGCACGCTGGGGGGTGCAGCCCCCCTAGTTATACATATTGAACTTTACTATATTACAAAATCTATAACACATAAATTACACTAGAGTTTTTTTTGTGTAATATGATATTACTTTAACATGTACTTTTATAATATTAGACAATTTTGATTCTCTTAGTTCAATCGCTTAGGTTCTGTGAACATAATTACCAGGTTAAGCTGTATAATTTTATATGAAATTTCTATTTGTTATCAAAACAGTAAGATAACATAATTATAGATTTTTAACAACGCATTTTTTAAACATTTTTCTAATTTTAATTTTACTATATACTAAGTTCTCTAGATCATGACAAGAAATTGTAAGTGTTGACAGCTTTTATGTAACAGTTTTTGTTAGTTATTGTTTTAGTTCTTTTATTGGTATTTAAACGATATCTATATCCTTTGTATTTAAGAGTTCTATTGTAAATTAATTCTTTGTACGATAAGCAAAAATTGTCTATTTTATGTATATTTTTGCGTTTAAAATCGTTTTTTATAGATTTAACTCGTCAGGTATTTATTTTATATGAAAATCTTAAATGGGAAAAAGTTTTGTTTAACTATTATCTATAACTTATGTATTGAATATTTTTCTGTAAAATTAAATACTGTCAAGTTACAGTCGAAAATCGTCCATTTTATGTGTATTTTTTGGCGTTTAAAATAATTTTTATAAGTCTAACTCATCAAGAGGATGTTATAAAATAATGTTAAATAAAAAAAAGTTTTGTTTCAATATTATCTACAACTTTTATATTTAACATTTTTGTGTAAAATCAAATCCTGATAAGTTATAGCCGAAAATCATTCATTTTTAACCATTTTTTGGCGTTTTTCGCAGTTATCTTGGTAAATATTTCTCGTACAAAAAAGTGTTCAACATAAAAAAGGTGTATTTTAATTAGTTTTAGTAGATAACTTTGATTTTACTATATACTGAGTTCTCTATATCATGACAAGAAATTGTAAGTTTTGACAGCTTTTATGTAACAATTTTTGTTAGTTATTGTTTTAGGTTTTTGGTATTTAAACGATATCTATATCCTTTCTATTTAAGAGTTCTATTGTAAATCAATTCTTTGTACGATAAGCAAAAATTGTCTATTTTATATATATTTTGGCGTTTAAAATCGTTTTTATAGATTTAACTCGTCAGGTATTTATTTTACATGAAAATCTTTTGCTATAAATCGTGGAGTTTTCATGTTCTCTTTAAAACTCTGTTGGATGTTTTTGAAATTTAAGATGGCGGCGTCAAGATGGTGCAAACTTTGCTAATATATCATATTTTTTATACGAAAAAACTATGCCTGATCATTGCAATGAGCATAAATGAAAACAATATTATTTGCTTGTCAAAATCCATTTGAAATTTTTCCAAATTTAAGATGGTGACGTTAAGATAGCGCTCAAAATCTACAAAACAGTGTGTAAAGACGTTTTCCGCCGACTACACTTTTTGTTTCAAGTTTTTTTCCATGGAAAGTGTGTAGTTAATTCCATGTACTTTTTTCCGCTGATTCCGAATATGCAATTTATTTTTTCGAAAAAGTTGTTACTAATTTATTATTAACAATTTAATTGTTTATAACGCTATAACATTTTTATTAATAATATTGAAAAATAAAATTGACGCTAAAATGTATGTTTTTACATTTAGAAACTTTTTTGCCTCTTATAAAATTTTGCTATCTTGCATATTTTCCAAGATTGAAAATAAACCATAACGTCTATGCACATAGGTGTGCATAGTCTACGCTATATCACGCAGTGGTGGGCCTTGATCTTTCGTCTTGTGTACCGTATACTATTGCTTCCTCCTAGAGGAAGCTTTGTAATAATAAAATTTTCAACATTGTTAAAACTCTCTATAAACATGATTAGAGGTGTTAGAAGTTTGTTTCACATGATTTTAGAAAATGTCTGTATGGATGTGTGTGTGTGTGTGTATGTTACCGCTTTATCTCCGGATCTACGCGGTCGATTTTAATCATCAGATTCTCATTTTTTTTTGTTTTTTTATTCTGAATTCGGGAGGAAAAAATTTTTGATGATTTACTGATTCGTTTTTGTTTTATTTCAAATTTTTGATTTTCGAAAAATTTATTTTTGATTTTTTTTAATGATCGGATTCAAATTTTTGAATCGGATGGGTCGCATTCGAAAGAGCATAGAAAAACCTATAATTTCAAAAAAAAAATTTCTAGCTATTACGGTTCTCTTGTTATTAACAAAAACGTATTTTTTTTAAATAGCTAATAACTCCTAAACTAAACGGTCAATTTTTTGGAGAAAATTCACAATAATGCAGAATATAAATTGCTATAATCTGTGAAAATTTTAATCCATTCTGTTGGTTAGTTTTTGAGAAAAAAATTAAAAAATGGAAAAAATGTGTTCTCTATGTCGCACGTTTTGTGGAGTAAACCTGGATTAATCGCTTTGTAACTTCTTATAGAGGTCGATTTTGGATAGATCTCGGCTAAGTTCTTTGGGCTACATGATCGGTTCATAAATTTCTGAGATATTTGAGGTTAAAATTTTTTTAACCTTTTTTCAAATCGATATTTCTCGAAAACGGTTCTATGTATCTGAATCGGATGGGTGGCATTCGAAAGCGAATTTAAATACCTATATTTTCTAAAAAAAAATATTTTTCTAGCTATCACGGTTCTTTTGTTATTAATAAAAACGTAAACATAGAAAAATGAAAAAAAATGAGTTTGGTATGTCTAACCATTGCGGAAGTAAAAATTGACTTAATCGCTTCAAAATTCCTCGTAGAGGTGGATTTTTTATAGTTTTCGGTCGAGTTATTTGGGCAAAATGATTGGTCCATAGATTTAAGAGATATTTGAGGTTAAAATATTTTTAACCTTTTTTCAAATCGTAATTTCTCGAGAATAGCTCTATGTATTCGAAGGGAATGGGTAGCATTCGAAATAGAATTAAAATAGCCATATTTCCTAAAAAAAATTTTTCTTTTATAGGGTGTTCTGTTATTATAAAAAAAATGTAAGCATTGAAAAATGAAAAAATAAAAAAAATGAGTTTTGTATGTGCAACGATTGCTGGAATAAAATTGACTTATTCGCTTCAAAATTTCTTGTAGAGGTGTATTTTTTAAATTTTTATGTCGATTTCTTGGGGCAAAATGATTGGTCCATAAATTTCAGATATTTGAGGTTAAAATATTTTTAGTAAAATTAATAAATGAAAAAAATTGAGAAATTGTCGATCACTCAAAAAACATGTATTTTTTTATGAATAACTAAAGACGGTATTATTTAAATAAAATTAAAAATATACCCCTACAGCGAGTTTTCAATCATTATGAAAGCAGATAAGATTATGAAAATAAACAATTTATTAAAATAATACAGATGTTTGTTATTTCTTAAAGAACTAATTATTTTGAAATATTTTCGAATACTTGTTTTTCAGAGAATATTTCATAAATCGACTCAAAATTTTAACCACTTATTACACTTATTAAAAACTATATTTGGTTAAAATTTCAATACATTTTCTTCATTTGTTTTTGAGAAAAATTATTTTATAAAAGTATAAAAAAAGGAATTGATAAATTAGTTTGAGGAAGCTACGTGCCAATGAATTGGCAGCGGTTTTTTTCTTGATGTCCGGTGGAAAGTACATTTATTTATACCACTGAAAATCATAATTTTAATCTGATTATTCGGCTCTCGTGGTATAAAATACTGTATGACACTGGTGCGTAAGGTAATTTTTACCGCATTCGACTTTCCTCACTCGCTTCGCTCGTGCGAAAAACGTCTCATGTGGTAAATAATCACATTCTTCACCCGTATCATAACGCACTATTACATAATTAATCTCGCCGATATATATTTTGTCACCGACAATGATAACACCGTAATAGCATGCATTCAGCTTCTCGCATGTAACACGACTAATTCTCACTTTTTCTGCTCCGACTCTTAGGAGTCTTACATTTCATCGAAGCTCGAGCGCGTTGAGTTCGATGCCTGCACTGACATTTGCGGCACGAGCGTAGCGAGTGCTGCTGGTCGGGGGGGGGGGCATCGAAAACATCACGTGCATAATTTTAATAAATGAATTCAATTAAAGAACATGTAAAATATTTTTATTAATTATTAGGAGATTTTGAAAACATAAACGAGCAGTTATGGAACGTGCAATTGTTAAATGTACAATTATTAATCATGCGGGTTTCATGTTCAACAGCAGATTGCGTGCACCTTTCTATTCAGCAGTGGCAACGTTTCTGTTTGAATTATAATACTTGCTTCTTCGTCGAATTTTCTACACACTTTTTTCTCATCTTCAGATTCGTCGATGAGGACAATTCATTATTAATGAACAATCATGTATCCATTTCACAAATTAAAGCAATATAAATCGCTTGTTGATTGATGATCAGAAGTAATTGTTTTTGTTGTACATATAGGTTAATGACTTTGAATATGTTGGCAAAACCTCTAAAACAATCTATTAATAAAATCTGCAGTTGCCTAGTTACCAACTCAGAAGCATGCGTGGCGAAAGCTGCTGTCAGTGGCGAAAGCCCTAGTAATGGTTAAATGTCCTTCTTTCGCTATCGAAAATAATGGCGAAACGAAGTACTTTCCACCAGGGCATCAAGAAATAGTACATTACGATACGGATGTGGAAGGATTATTTACCGCAGGAGACATTTTTCGCACGAGCGAAGCGAATGCGAAAAGTCGAATGCGGTAAAAATCACCTTACGCACCAGTGTCGTACCGTATTTTACACCACGAGAGCCGAATAATCATATTAAAGTTATGATTTTGAGGTTAGAGCGGTGTAAAAGTAATAAACGACAACATTTGTGCCAGGCGACATCGGCGCACGTCACCAATTTGCATGGGGGTAAAAAAACGAGAAGGAGATAGAGCCGCGTATACAAGGCTACTTTACCAGCGAATGTCGAGGCACATGGATGGCCCGGGCAGTTTAGCTGCAAGTTCAAAGCCGCGGGAAATAAGACGACGAGACACGCGCGCGCGCGCGCGTGCGCGGCTTCTTGGCAGGCGCATAATCGGTCGGCACGGGCAAGCTGGTACGGCGATGCGCTGCTATTTTTCCTGTGCTGTCGAAAAATTTCTCCTCGCTCGCGAAAGTTATGCTGCAATTTATTCGCCGGCGACGATGTCTATCAACCATGCATGCTGTATGCACGTGGCCGTGGCCGCGACGTTTACCGGATATCGGAAAGCGAATCTTCGCGAGATGACGGCCTCGAGGAGAAAGCCTTGGACAATAGCCGACTTATGTACTCTCTCTCTCTCTCTCTTGCTGTCCGTTTCACTCTATGATTTTCAATTTTAAGTACTAGCCCGTCGCGAGTCGTCGTGTTTGAAATATATATAAGCTGTGTGCTACGTAGTCGCCGCGATGCTGCGGAAAATCAATATATGTTTTTATTCTGCGCTAAAGCAGCCGCATTGTGCGCCTATGCGATTTTAAATATTTGCTTTTCTATATTACAAGTTTTGCGTGGCTAGTGTTTGCGATGAATAGTGGGTTGCTCAACAAAAACAACGAAGAAAGGTGCGGTGGTACTGGGTAGGATCTCTGCAGTTTGTGATTTTCTATAATATTTATAACAATCGATAACATGTAAGTAATATCGTAATGATTATGATGGGAAGGATCCTCCGAGGGCCAATTTCCAATGAATAAAATAAATTACGCTATTCTTTTGCTAAAAGAATAGCGTAATTTATTTTATTCATTGGAAATTGGCCCTTGAAGGATCCTTCCCACCATAATCATTACGTTATAACATGGAGGGTGCAACACAAAACTATGTAAGTAATATATATTTAAAACATCGATTTGTAAGAGAATGAAGGTTCTCATCCCAAAAAGCTGTCGTTGAAAAATAATTTTTGTTTTCGTTTGGACAAATCTGATCGAATGAGTAACGATGTATGTAAATGAGTGATAGTCTAGGTGTTGGAAAAAATTTTTTTTGAGCTAAAATTGTATTTGCTGGTGTAGATATTATCGGATTCAAAAAGTAGCTAGTAAATACGGGAATCTTTTTTTGATTTTCATCCGATTTTAATGATTAAGGGCTCATTCGATTTCTTGAAAAATATCATATGGAAAAATACCGAGGAAAAATTTCGAAAATGTTTTATTCGTGGAACGTGAAGGACTATAGTATAAATGATACAAATTTATCTGCAAGATTATAAAGTACTATAAATAGTTTTGGAGTCCTCGAATATTTTTGAAAATTTTCCTCAGTATAAAATTGTTGAAGAAATCAAATGAGCTCTTACTCATTGTTACGGATACATATTAATTATAAATACTCAAAAAGTAGAAAAAAGCGTTTATGTAAATTTATCATTATTGATTATATACATATATTTATTAAGATTGCGATTAGTTCGAAAAACAAGTAAAGACCGTTGCTAAGAAGAAGCTAAGTTGTTGATTTTGTCGTTTGTGAGTCAGTCGTTGCGTAACCTTTGAAAAAGGTGCTAATCAAGCATGACAATAAACGAAACTTTGGATGCATTTTGTGCTTATTTTTATATTTCCTAATCACCCGCCGCGAATTCCGTTTTGTGCGGAACATTTTGGTGCTGAAACCCGGGAGCACTTGATGTGCTTAAATAAAGTGAAACGACTTTTCGCGGGGGTGAGTTTCGTGTGATCGTGCGTCGTCGGCGGAGCAGCAGTGACGGTGACTGGCGAATGCTGTGGAATTGTCACAGGAAGAGGCTGCTAGAACGATTATCGTCCCGACAATCTTAAGATCAAATGAAAGAGAAGGCGTCTTCTTTAAGCGGGCTGATCCTTCGCACACGGCCAAAGGGCCCGTCTCTTGAATTGGTCCATCTTGAATTCTTGAAAATGTCTTGAAATCATCGTGAAATCGTTTGGAAATCGTCTACTTTTAAGCGGGTTGATCCTTGACTCATCCAGTCAGAGGACCCGTCTCTTAAAATGTAGAAATGTTATTTTTGGGTATCATCATGTCATCATCGGTGGGTAAAGTCTTTTTGGTAATTCTTGGACATAAGTGGAGAGTTGGTATGCCGTGGTACCTCATCTCTGCCCCTGCTCTGGCATTTGCCCTGTGTCTCACGGGAAAAACCGCGGCTCAAAATAACCGTGAGTAGAGCAGAAGAAATTACCTATCGTGGTAGGTCGCTAATCGATCAATATGAATGATTTTCTTTTTGTGTTTTGGTGTCTTCTGGATGCAGAAAACAACATCATTGATCTTCTTGATAATCTTATAAGGTCCTTCCCAATTACTTTGGAGCTTCGGAGTCCTTCCTTTGACTCGGCAAGGATTATATAACCATATTTTCTGTTGTTCTTGAAAGTTGATATGTCTGGATGTTCTATCATAGGTTGTTTTGGTACGTTTGGAGGAGAGAAAAATGTTTTTTCGTGCTGATTGGTGAATTTTATTGATGTTGGTTTTTAGTTTCTGGACGTAGGTGCCATAGTTAGGATAATCTTCTTCTTTAGGAGGACATCCGCGTATCAAATCCAGAGGAAGTCTCAAATCTGTACCAGTGTACATCTCCGCTGGTGTGACCCCAGTTGTTGCGTGTACCGAAGATCTGTAAGCTAAAAGATACAAGGAAATCCAACGATCCCAATCTTTTTGGTTGTCTGTTATGTATTTGGATAAGTATTCTAGTATTGTTCTGTTTTGTCTTTCTACCTGACCATTTGATTGAGGATGTAATGGTGTTGCCCTAGTCTTCCAAATTCCTAACAACTGAGATAGTTCTATAATTAATTTAGAGTCAAAGTTACGACCCTGATCTGTGTGAACTTCAAGAGGAACTCCATATCTACACACGATTTCACGAACAAATACTTCAGAATAGTCTTCGTTCTCATATTAGAAAAAGGAAAACCTTCTACCCATTTAGTAAAGCAATCTGTTACCACTAAAGAGATACTTATTTCCTAAAGAAGAAATCGGGAAAGGTCCTAAAATATCCATTGGCACTCTTTCAAAAGGTAATCCTACATTATAGATTATCATCTGATTGTGGCCTTTATCTGATGGACCTTTCTTTGCAACACAAACTGAACAAGATCTACACCAATTTTCAACATCTTTTTTACAAGAAGCCCAATAAAATCGTTTGCAAATTTTCTGTAATGTTTTATTAACACCAAAATGACCACCGGAAGGAGAATCATGGGCTTCTTCTAAAACAGTGTCGACATAATTTCTAGGGACAACTAATTGAAGAACTTTTGTTTTGAAGTTAGAACAAATCCATTCCCTGTATAAGATATCATCGAGAACAACTAATGAGTCATATTGAGATAAATACACTTTCATATATTCATCTCCAGAAGAAATATCCTGTCATGACAATTTAACACCCTCTTTTTTACTGTCTAAAATAGCCCGAATGTTATCATCTTGATGTTGACGATTTCGCCAAACTGATTGGGATATTTCTTCAAAAATAATACGTCTTACTGAATTACCAACTTCATATTTTGATTCAACATTAAAGCAATATCTACAAGAAGAATTATCACAAGGTCGTCTAGAGAGACCATCTGCATTGCTATGAGAAATACCTTTCCGATGTAAAATCTTAAAGTTATACTGATCTAATTTTCCTATCCATCTGGCTAATTGACCATCTAAGTTCTTGAAAGAAAGAAGCCATGTCAAAGCAGAATCATCAGTACGAATAAAGAAAGGTCTTCCAGATAAATAATAATGAAAATTTTGAACTGAATCTACTACTGGTAATAATTCACGGCGAGTAACACAGTAATTTCTCTCAGCTTTAGACAGACCATAGCTGTAATAAGCAATAACTCTTTCTATTCCTTCTTGAATCTGTGACAAAACTGCACCTATTCCATGATCAGAAGCATCTGTATCTAAAATGAAAGGTAAATCTGTACGAGGGAAAGCTAGAATGGGTGGAGTTGACAGAGCTTGTTTTAAATTCAAAAATGATTTCTGACAGTCATCTGTCCAATCGAATTTAGTTTTCTTTTCAGTTAATCGATAAAGAGGTTTGGCAAGAGAAGAAAATCCCTTAATGAAGCGTCTATAGTAAGAACAGAAACCTGTGAAACTTTTTACCTGTTTTTTACATGAAGGAATTGGCCAATTAATTATAGCCTCTATTTTTTTAGGATCCGTCTTTATGCCATTTTCTGAGACAATGTGTCCTAAGTACGCAACCTCGCGTTGAAAGAAAGTACATTTCTTTTTATTTAGTTTCAAATTGGCATTTCGAATTCTTACAAAAATCGTACGCAAATTATCCAGCATCTCATCGAACGATTTAGCCATAACCATAACACCATCAAGATAAATTAAACATATATCATTTAAAAGATCTCGAAGTATTTTCTCCATCAATCGTTCGAAAGTAGCTGGAGCATTGCATAATCCAAAAGCCATAACGATGAACTGCCATAAACCATTACGAATTGAAAAAGGTGTCTTTTCTCTATCTTCAGGGCGAATCTTAACCTGCCAATACCCGCTTTTAAGATCTAAAGTCGAGAACCAAGACTTACCAGCTAATTTATCTAGAGTTTGGTCAATTCTAGGTAATGGATATGAATCTTTAATCGTCTTGTCATTTAATTTTCGGAAATCTACGAAAAATCTCTGAGTGCCATCCTTTTTCTGTTTCAATACTACTGGAGAACACCAAGAACTAGAAGATTGTTCAATAACCCCTTGTTTTTGCATGACATTAATCATCTGATTAATCTCTGCAAACAGAGATGTAAATGAAAAGGAAGAGGACGAACCGGTTGTTTGATAGGACGAGGATCACTAAGTTCAATTTTATGTTCAACAAGATTACACTTGCCTAAAACATCATCATCTTCGAAAATATCCTGGAAATTAACCAAAAGTTGGGAAAATTTATGTTTCTGTGACGAATATCTTTGAAGACATCTTTCAACAAATCTGGTAACTCCTTAGCTCACTCCATAATCCTACAACATCCCTGCTCGTTAGTGTTCCTTGGGGTATTTTTGAAAATTTTATTTATTGATTCTGTAATTCCAGTTTTACTCAAAAAATCACACCCAAGTATACAATCGTCAGTAATATCAGCAACAAAAACGATCATTTGAACTGAATGTTGGCCTAAAATCAATTCGGACAATTGTTTTAAACTTGATAGGAACATCTTCACCAGTAGGATATTTCAAATTTTGTCCATCAAGGGGAATGCGATGACAGCGTGGCTCAACGAATTTAGAATTTAAAATGGTCACATCTGAACCTGAATCTACTTTTAAAATACATGATTTCTTATCCACACTACCATCAAACTCGAAAGCCTTTAAATTTCGAAGAACCCTACAAGCACGTGTGCTCGAAGCATCAGGTCAACAGCATCGTGATTAGGAGCCTGTTTATTAAATGTCAAACTCGCTCCTGAAAGTTTGACATGACCTAGTTTCCCTGTTCTGGACATTGAGAGCGTGTGTGTCCTTTCTTATGACAGCCCCAACACTCAAGATTTTTCAACCATTCTTGATAATTGAATGGCTGATCCTGTTTCTGAACGTCTTTACCACTAATCTGACTCTTTCCTGAAAATTTTTGGGTGTTTTGAGAACCTTTGATATTCTGTTGCGAAATTGAGTTCCTATTTTGTTCCTTGATAACTTTTACTTCCAAAGCTCGCGCAAGAGCAACCTTAAGAGAGGTTACGCGCTCTAATTGAAGCGTTTCCCTAACTCCTATATTGTAAATACCGATAATAAATTGAGAACAAGCTATCTTATCTTGTACCTCTAATGAACATTCAGGAAATGCTAATGTTGCTAACTTCTCTACATCAGCTGCTAATGTAGGAAGACCCTCCCCCGGCTTTTGTCGCCTATTTTGAAATAAAGAGTAACTACTTGATCTTAAATGTTCACCGAAACGTGCCTCTAATTTTTCTAACAAGGTCTTCAAATCCAAAGTCTCAGTATCTTTAAAGCTACTCAAAACGCTTTTTGCAAAGAAGCAGCTAAAGCTATCATCTTTTTTTCACCATTCCAACTGTTAGACCTTGCAATTAAATTGAACTGATTCAAATACTCAGACAGAGGAGTTGTACCATCATAAATATCAGGTTTTAGGTTATAACCTAACCCTAAATTGACTGGTGTAACCGAATTTTCAACAACTGATCCTGTGTTTCTAAATGAATTATCACCTAACCTAATTGGCTGTGTGTTTCTGTTACTCGTGTAAACCACGTTTGTTGTTGCTGTTGTTTGTGTATTGGAATGTTGGGTTGTACTCATCTGGTTTAATTTTTGATGATACTGAGCAAGTTGTTCCTGGAGAGAGAGTCGTTCTGCCCGCAGTTCATCGATAGTACGCTGATGCTCGATTACGTCATCGTCGCGTACCCGTAACTCCATCGTGAGGTGTTTCTCCTCGGTGATGTGATGTTGGAGTCCCGCTTCAAGTTGTTCACGTCGTTGATGTTCAGCCTCACGATCGGCTTCCAACTTTTCGAGTCGTTCTCGGTAAATATCCATTTGAGTTCTAGCCTCATTGAGTTTCAATAGTGTTTCACGAAAAAGAGTAGGTTGGGGTACACCGACCATCGGTGAGACGTCAGCCACCGTCGATGAGTCATCGGTCATCATCACGTGCGCCAGTCGTCGAGTGCGAGTCACCAGGTGAACTTAAATCGACGAGAATTGGATCAGAAATTGCAGGGTTAAGTGTACCTGTTTGATGTTTATTTAAATTTTCCGTAGCAGTGATGGTATCGGTGTCGTTGATATTGACCGCAGCAGTAGCAACTTCGGCAGCAGCAGTAGCAACCTCAGCAGCAGTTTGTGCTCTGGTCTTTGTTTGAAAGGGTACATGTTGCGGTGTACGCGTCGTTTTCGCCAAATGTTACATTCACACACACATACAATAACCAATAATAATCATCATTACAAAAGAATAACATATAACTTTATTCAAGACCATAAACACGATTTGAAATCTTATTGATAACAAACTCTCGAGTCAATTAATAAAACTAAATCGAGTCGAGAACAACAACAAACTTATCGCTTAGGAACGCTTTCGTTCTTATGTTCGATGATGGTAGATGAACACATAACAATATTAATTATAAATACTCAAAAAGTAGAAAAAAGCGTTTTTAACACACCCCATCATAAAGTTCGTACTTTATTCCCGCCTAAGTGGGAAAAAAGAGCTACGTTCATTCCCTACCCCCACTCTAGTCCCCAGCGCAACGCACAAACAGTGCGTTGCGCTGGAAACGAGAGTGAGGTTAGGGAATCAATATGCAGCATTTTTTTCCTTTTCAGCGGGAAACGAGTACGAACTTTATGATAGTTGTGTTAAAAAGTCGTATATTGCACTCGTGAATACAGTGGGTTGTGCGAACCTGCGCGTTTGTCGCCCTCGCTTCGCTCAGGCGACAACTCTCGCGCAGGGAGCACACAGCCCACTTTATTCCCTTGGTGCATAATATACTATTATGTAAATTTATCATTATTGATTATATACATATATTTACTAAGGTTGCGATTAGTTCGAAAAACAAGTAAAGACCGTTGCTAAGAAGAAGCTAAGTTGTTGATTTTGTCGTTTGTGAGTCAGTCGTTGCGTAACCTTTGAATAAGGTGCTAATCAAGCATGAAAATAAACGAAACTTTGGATGCATTTTGTGCTTATTTTTATATTTCCTAATCACCCGCGGCGAATTCCGTTTTGTGCGGAACACTCATTAAAATCGGATGAAAAACAAAAAAGATCGCCCTATTTACTCGATACTTTTTTAATTCGATAATTTCTACACTTGCAAATACAATTTTCGCTTGAAAAAATGTTTTCTATTGCCTAAACTATCCCTCATTTACATATATCGTTACTCGTCCAATCAGATTTAGCCAAACCATAGCAAAAATTATTTTCCAATAAAACTTTTTTGGGGTGAGGAACTACCTTGAACAATTTTGTGAATTTCATAAAGTTTTTAGTCAATTTATGGGAGTATACTATAAACAGTTCTTTTTAGATTAACACCCGCGTAAAAAAAGCTTGATCATAAAAAGATAAAAAAGACATATCTCTAAAATGGCAGGATTTAAAATATGTTAAGATGAAATTATGATATTTTAAAGTAGCGATATAATTTGACTTTAAGATCTTAAAATATGGCTTTTAATAATATTTTAATATGAAATTAATATTTGGAAAATTATTTTTTACCACGAGGTTTAGATATATTTAAGATTATTTATAAATGAGTGGGGATGTTCAAAAAGATGATGTAAAGGTGAATTTAAGACAAACTTTTATGACAACTTTAAGATGTCTGAAATATGAATTAAAATAAAATAAATTATTTTTGAGTCCAACATTTTTAAATTTATTAAAATAATTTTTTAATGAATTTTTTAAACCCGATTAGGGGTGATACTAAAAGCAAGGCAAGACTTGAAGTTTAGACTCTAATTAAAGAGTCATTTAAGGAGATTGGTTACTCAAATGAAAATGGTTACACCATTCCAAAAACTTAATATTGTTGTTCTTCGATTCATTTCCTATAAGTGTGCGAAATTTCAGATCATTTGTCAACTCGGTTATGGAATAATTCAACTTCAAAGTTCAACTCTTATACACAGGTTCTTATGGAAGTAAAACCATAACCTTAGTAAAAACACAAGACAGGATGCGATTCTTTAAAAAAGGCAACGAACCAAAAAACTACTGGCAATATAGAAAATATACAGGAAAATGTGTATACAAAATCTGAAAACGACGTACAACACCGATTCTGAGTACTGCGACAAAACGTGAACAAACAATTGAGTTCGTTGGCTGCGAGAGGGGGTGCGCGGTGCGAGGGGACTCCTTCTCCCTGCCCCGCGCGAGCAGTGGTAGCCAACCTCCTTAAAGGTGGAATCTCTCGGACTTATATACTCTAGGCGTTCTAATGTGTTCGAGGAAGCCCCGATCGGTACTCCGCCTAGTGGCGGCAAACACCAACCGTGCGTTCGGTGACTTCCGATCGGTTGTTACCATCGTTTTTCGCTATGCGGCGCAACGATCGGGGCTTCCTCAAACACATTAGAACGCCGAGAGTATATAAGTTCGAGAGATTCCACCTTTAAATGACTCTTTAATTAGAGTCTAAACTTTAAGGCTCGCCTTGCTTTTGGTATCACCCCTTAATCTGGTTTAAAATTTTTATTTAAAAATTGTTTTAATAAATTAAAAAATGTTGGAATAAAAAATTAATTTATATTATTTTAATTCATATTTCAGACATATTAAAGTTGTTATAAAAGTTTCCTCTCTTAAAAAAACGATGGCCGGATGTTGTGAAGCACTTAAAAAGTGATTTTGATTGGTCTGTAAGGAATAGGTGCGAAAATTCTCTACTACCACTACATTTGAATATTTTTGAAATTGAATTTTTATTCTTAACTATTTAACACTAAATAATTAAATCAAATTAGAATAAAAAGATTAATTTTGTCATGCTTTGAAAAATGATCTGATTATTCTATTAAAATGAAATTATAATGAAAAATTATATGTTCATAACCTAAAAAACAAAATAGTACCCGCGCAGCGCGTTTGGATTTTGCTCGTGTCTTACATTCATCTTCACATCATCTTTTTGAACATCCCCACTCATCTATACAAAATCTTAAATATATCTAAACCTCGTGGTAAAAAATAATTTTTAAAATATTAATTTCATATTAAAATAGTATTAGAAGCCATATTTTTAAGATCTTAAAGTCAAATTATATCGCTACTCTAAAATATCATAATTTCATCTTCACATATCTTAAATCCTGCCATTTTAGAGATATGCCTTTTTTTATCTTTTTATGATCAAAAATTTTTTTACGCGTGTACAAACACACGAGAATAACGTTTTCGAGCAAAGCGTTTGTATTTACATTACTGATATTTACCAAAACTATTTCACTACAGATCCATCCCAATATCTCATTGTATTCTCTTCTACGCGAGCACAAAACCGCTAAACGCATTTACATGCATTCCGTATATCGCTTTCACATGTATAAAACAACAGAACCGTGAACACGCGCGCTATAGTACTTCGCGGTTAGTGAACATTCCGTGTTTCCGGAACTTTTATGTACGAAAATGAGGCACAGAACTGGTCTTGCTCGTATAAGCACACGAGTTTATAATCGACACTGCAGCGACGATGACCGGTAAATTACGTCGAGAGATAAGCATCGGGCAATTAGCATTTAACGCGTCCCCGCATAGGCGCGCGCAGCTCTCCAGTGTGTTTATCCACTTGTGCGTCCCGCGGTGACAGGCAGTGACTGTTGCCAACAGTTGGCCGGGCGCGCGTGCTGTCACGAGGAAATAAGACAGAGGGAAAAGCGTTGAGGAGGTGAGAGAGGCGGTTGCGGCCCTGACCGAACAGTTGGTAGTCTATTGGTTTCCGGCGCATTCTTCGGCGAAACTATGTGTGGGTATGTGTATCCCGCGTGTTCTCTAGTTTTGCCTAATTTGTTTCGGGTTTCGGCTGCATTTTCTATTTTCGGGAAACAAAGGACCTGTTTTTGTTTCCTTTTTTTTGGGGGGAAAACAGTATTGCAGGTTGGAAGCGCGCTGTTATATAGTTACTCTTTCCGGTGCACTGGGGTGCTCCGAATTTTTTTCGTTTAGCCGCGTTAACGAGGTCACGTGTTTCTAAAAAAATGTTCTCACGACTGTAATTCGGCGTGTGAAATGAGATGTTGTACATAAAAAGAACAAACGCTGCTCGTATGTGAATATAGAGTAATTTAGAAATTTAATTCTTGATATTTAATTTTTTGTATTAAATATGGAAGACATTGTAGTTATAATAAAAATTTTCTCAAACTCCCTTGATACATCCTAGTTGTATCAAAGAGATTCAATTTTAGAAAAATTGCAAAGTTATATTTTGAAACCGATTGTTTGAAAGTGATAAAAAAAGGAATGCAATAATATTAATTTTAATTATTCAATCAATAAGATTTTCGTTTAAATATGTCGTTAAAATACATACGAGCTCTATATAAAATCGGTAAAAATCAAGTAATTTCTTAGAAGCATATTTTAATGGCCTGGCAATAAAAGAAAAAGCACCTTGCATGCACTTATTCGCGAGCGATTAACACGCGGCAACGAGCTCGAAGTCCCGCCGTTAATGAAAAAGCAAAACAGCCAGCACTTTAATCACACGTAAATTACCATCCGCGCACTCATCCCACATTCATCATTGCCCATGAATCATTATCAAGCCGGCTAGAGAGCGTGCACGGTAGACAAGCTCTAATTAGATTTTCGCGCGAAGGATCCCGTGTGCACTGCGCAGGCGCGCGCGCGCTCGGAAAAAGGCCTCCCGAAAGAGCAGCAGCCCTGCAGCCCTCTTCAAAGCCGGCCCGAAGTGACACTCGCAATTTGCAAATATAATCATTTCCCCGCTGCTCCCTGTGCTGTTGTATATACACACGCGAGCGCCGGAATCCCCCGCAGCCGTGCATACCAGGCTAATTTGCCTCTCGGCAAAGCTGAATGGGCCTCATCGCGCTCCGATAGACTTTTTAATTACCGCGCAGCTCACTCGCGCGCGTGTGTGTGTATGCGCGAATTTTTGTTAAACAGCGAGTCGAGTGCACCGCGTGTGTCACGAGCAGCAGCAGCGGCGGCGGTGGTGGAGCAATTTCGTAGTGTACGAGAGCATTCGTTTTCCCCACCCCCCAAGCGCGACCGTGTGATCTCGTTCTCCTTTTTCTTTGGCGCCGTTCTAAACGGCACTTCCGCGTTGAGTGGCCAAGGAAAAAGTGCTGCCCCTTTTGCGTCTCTCTTTCTCTCTCTCTCTCTCTCTCTCTCTCTCTCTCTCTCTCTCTCTCTCTCTCTCTCCGTGTGTACATATATATATATATATATGTGTGCGGGCTCGCCTTGTCGTTCCGGTTTTGTTTGTGCGAGGGCTTGCGTTTCAGCGCGGTTTTTATTATTAATTAGGTGTTCTGAACAATAAATGCAATTTGCGGTCTTGATACTCGTTGTTGTTTGCAAATTTGTTTTCGGTTCGAAATAAGTCATGCTTACAATGCAAGTTTTAATTTGTTTTATGGTCTTATTGTGAATAATAAACTTTCATTTTAATTTTTTTTTTATAATTACAAAAATGCTGATAGAATACGTAATATAAAACTTTGCCCCTTTAAATTGAACGAGGAAAAGTTTAAAAATATGCGCTTGAAAACACTTACAAATTCAAAGTGTTATTGAAAATTTTTCCATTAAAATACTGTAACAAAAATTAATAAAGTTTAATCGATAAAGCCTGTGCAGAACTCGAATAAAATGAGGTGCATTAAGGTGATGCGAAAAGTTGCCATTATCGGTTTTGCCAAAGTTGTATAGGTTTCCGATCAATTAAAAATTAATTAATCAATTGATTCATTTCAGTTTTATTACCTGCCCTTTAATCTACTCTTTCTGCTTTAGTTAGATAAAATCTAGACAAATAAGACAGTGCAAATAAAATATGTGCTTTGACGCTTAAACAGTCAGATAAATTTTTCATTTCTAGCTAGATGTATCGATTCCGACTTAATAATTTCTATACAGTCCATGCTTTACTCCCTACAGCGGTTAGTCAGTATTTTTGCCATCAGTAATTCTAATATGTTTAAAACCACCCTGGTAGAAAATTAATCATAAGTTGGCCAGAATATGGCTAAGCCATATGCTGGTTAAGCATATTCTGGCCAACTTATGGTTAATTTTCTACCAGGGCAGTTTTAATGCCAAAAGATGTATGAAATTTAGCTAATATAATTTTTAAAATAACAAGAAAAACTTTCGCCTATAAAAAAAAAGCTGCTTCGGAAAGCAATAAACAAATGAAAAACGCTAACTCTTCCTTCGATCCTCTTAACTCGCCTCGCGCGTTCGCTCGCCCCGTGTCTCGTCCATCTTTCCGCGAGCGATCCGTCTCCATCTCTCTCTATCTCCTCCCTCTCTCTTTCTCTCTCTCGCTTCGAGATCGACAATGACTCTCCTCTCGAGCATACGGGGCTGCGCACAATACCCAGACTGCACGCAGCGGCGAAGGATTCGCGCTCTCTTTCTCTCTCTCTCTCTCTCGCTCTCTCTGGAATAAGTGCGCTCGTCGATCCCCACGAGCGCGCACGTGTGTACATGTGTAGCGCGCGTGCCGATCCATTATCCGAATTGGCTTATTGAAATTTCCCCGACCTGACAGGGCAATGGATGGAGATTCATCCGTTTGGCCATACTTGCAGATGCGCGCGAGCTCACGGGGTTATTGCCTAACGCGGAGCTTCGGGCGAGTGAATGTGTTGGTGCGAAAAAATTCCGGGGTCAGAGGGAAAGGGCAGGAACGAGGTGGGTAGGTATATATATGGTTGCGGCGAGTTAACGTCGCGGCTCGTCAGAAAGTTTTTTACTTTCTTTGGCTAGAGAATTTTCGAATTTCTCCAGGGAGTGATGCTTCAGTTATTGACTGATAAAGTAATCATTTTTGGGTTGCAAAATTTTGTGTAACTTTTTACAATTATTTATGTCGAAATTACTAGTATAATATCAGGAAAGGGGTCACGTGAAATATATATTTGTTAATTATAGATCTTAATGTTGTATGTAAATTGAATTAAATATATGAGGAACTCAGATATGTTGAAAGAATGTGTTAGATGAATGAAAATTGTAATTATTCTTACTTACAAATTAATAACTTAAAATGAACACTCTGACAAGTATATTGCAAACATATTTTGTTTATTTCAGTAGTAGCTTTAATATTTTACAAACTAGTCGTTTTAAGCAAAGTAGTATGCTTCTCTGTGTTTGTATTTTAAAATTCACTCGAAATATTCTTAAAGTGCAAATTCCTTCAAATAAATTCACTTACCATCATTTAAATTTTCGTCTCCACAAAGACCTTTGTATAATTGTTCGAAATCCTAATCCTTTATTGTCTCTGGCAGCGAGCGCTTTCCAATATTTTAATTAAACCGCAGGGGCTTAATAAATTTTAACGACACTCTAGCACTCGTCGACCGCGTCTCTCTCAGCTGCAGCTAGTGCAGCGAGCGACTTACGCGAACCGCAAGAGCCTCGCCCTGTGCACTCTCGAAATGAAACGCCAGCTCGGTGTTCCGAGCAAACACCGGAAAATACTCTGCTGGCAAGCGCGGCAACTCGCGCTCGCTAGAGTTCACCAGAGCGAGCGCTGCACGATTACGCGTCACTTGGGTTGTAGACTTTTTATGACGAAAAATTCATTTTAAATACATGCTTTCGAGTAATTGGAACATCGCGGAGGAATTTGCATGAAAATGTTTTTGTGTGGCGTTATTGTGATGGCACGTATTGGTGATCTCAAGATGAAATTTCGGGTTTCATCTCCCACAAGTAAAAAATTAAAAATATTTCAAGTAAAAAGAAAACAAAGTTACTTTTTAAACGAAACGATAAGAGAGGCATTTTCTCATAAAGAATTGCAACGGTAATATCACTTTCCAAAAATATTTCTGTCACCCAATCTTTCTTATTTCTCCGTCCCAAAAACTTTGAAATATACACTCGACTGATTTGAAATATCACAGCATCGTTCTTAAATAATGAGCCTCTAAAATCATCTAACATTCGAATTAATTGCACGCACGCGCTGCGGGGCAGGAACAAAGGGCTGGGCGCGCACGCGCACGGGTATCAAGAAACAAAACGTCGCGCGAGATAAATAAAAAAGGCCAAGTGCGATGGGAAAAAGGAGGAGAGAGGCGAAATGAGCGAATGAAAAAGAGAAAGAGAGGAGGTGAAGCCAACCGCACGAAAAAAGGAGGCCTGGAGAGAGAGGAGGAGGAGGAGGATGAGATACGCCCGTGTCAAAAGACGCGACCTTTTAAGCGAATCGTCCTCTCACGAAAAAGAGGGAGAAAGGGAGAGAGAGAGAGAGAGAGAGAGAGAGAGAGAGAGAGAGGAGAAAGCGCACGCGCACGTGACGATATTTATTTGCACGTCGCTAAGCGCCGACGAAGGCCTCGGCTCCCTCTCGTTTTTCTCTCTCACGCGTCGTCGTCCTTCTTTCTCCCGCTTTCATCCTTCCCATCCTCACTTTTCCCTTTCTCGCGTACTCTTTTTTGTTATTTCGCGTATTCGAGGCTTTTTTCACAAGATAAAATGTTTTTATTTTCATTGCAGTGAATCCTCTGTGACTTGTAGCTTTGTAAACTTTGAAATGTTATACAAATGTGGTTTATTAAATGCATAAAAAAAAAATTAACCGCTAATATATATTCCTATCGCAATTAATAAATAATTTTTCTTTTTTAATCTTTAAATGAATAATATGAGTAACCATTCATAAATCTCAAATTGTTATAAAAAAATAACGAAACTAGCCCTCATAAACCTTTGAAATCTTTTCATACATTAATTCATTTCTTAATGAATATTGTAGTGTATAAAACATAAGCGTTTAGGTGAAACCACTAAAATCTAAATTCTCAACTACTCGCCCCTTTGGACAAGGTATTCCACGCACTTATTTTCTTTCCCTCGCTTATTCACTCTTTCCCTCACCCATAGCCCGGACCATCTGCATACGTGATAGACATAACTCGCCCTCCTCTTTGCCTCTGCTTAGCCCGGCACAACATTCCGCGCGAGGTCTCCTCGCCTTTCCTCCTTTACCCCCTTCTCTCTCTGTACACACATACACATCACTCTCCACTCCTCCGTCTCTCTCTCTCTCTCTCTCTCTTTCTCTCCTGCCGCTCATTTTTCGCGACGGGCTGAATCCGCGGCCGCCGTATATATCCGCGCTCGCGCACGCTCATAAATAATACCACTCTGTATATTTGAATGCCCCTGACGGATCCCGCATGCCACTTGCGTAGCCGCACGCCGCATTTTACGTATGCGTGTGTGCCTGTACGAGCTGCTCTGGGTGGGTGTGTATATATATATGCGGCCGCGACGCGAAACGGATAGCACGGCCGTGTGCTATGGGTGTGGGTGCACGAGAGAGGGAACGAGAGCAGAAGCGGAAGCTAGGATTTTACGAGGCGTATTTTAATGTGTCGCTCTGTGTGCTACGTCACACGATATGATCTTTTTAATCTGCATAGTGAAACATGAATTTTCCATAAAGGCAATTTCCACGATAAGACGGAGTCGCCTCGGAAGTATTCGGCTTGCCCGGGATTTGAACTTTGGAAATAAGAGGTCAATATCGGAGCCTCCGGGCTACGTGCAGCCCCGATATTACCTGACCTACATTCAATATTTCTCCACCGAAGGCGAGGTATAACAGATATTGCATTGAATAAACTGTTATGAACGTGATAAATAAACGTTAATAAACAATGGGTTGGATATCGACATATTTATTATAATCATCAAATACTGTTTGATCATTATTATATACAGCTTTAATTGAAAAAGAAAATTCTTTATTGTATCAAATAGAATGTTCGAAATTTAAATTTCAGTTATTTTTAATATGATATTAGTAGGGAAAATATTTAAAAAACAAAGCAATCTAGCATTCTAAATGCGCACGCAACAGTAACAGCCAACGCGGATCTTAATGATCATGCGCGCCCTTAAACAGTAAAATATTATTTTGCATTTCGGTCAGTAAATCTCTCAGAACGTAGAAATATTTTCGTCCATATTTCGAGCGCCTAATACACGCTTTCACAGCTCTGTACGGCCGCGAGCCCACGCGGCCTATACATAGTGCAGCTGCGGCGCAACGTCGGCGGCCGTAAAACCAGAAGCACGGAACGAAATCGAGCGGAAAATAGACGAAACAACGGGGTTAAGCGCGCGCAAAATGAAGCATGCATATTGAAAAGCGAGGAGCAGCAGGAGCGCCACTTCTCGTGCACGGCGCGGCATATTCTCCGGTACACCGCGCGCGCGCGCGCGCGCACCTTCCTTTTGCTCGACATTTTTTGCACGCTCGCGCGACGTCGAATTTAATGCGCGCGAGGGACGTAGACGCTTCAGTCGCGCGGGAATTCGAAGATCCCCGTGTACGCGACGTATTTCATATGCGCGCGGGTGTACACGCGTGTATGTGCTCCGGGCGACTTTTCCTCTTGGCGCGCCCGCGTATATAATTCGACGCTGTGGGGCTGCTGTACGCGTGTCTCGGCCGAAGGGATTCCAGCTTGTCCGGGAATTCGCGACTCGCGGTGGAGACCGAGAGAGGCCACGCGCGAGCGGCCAGGAGATCGAGCCAGCTAAGGTCGTTTTGTCGTAATGCGATATCTCTCGCGAATATTCCGGGGAGGACGTGATTCGATGGCGAGCAAGAAGCCAGGTGGCTGTATAGCGCGCAGAGAGGGATTTTGCCGGGGTGATCTAAGTGAGCGATCACGCTGACTTTTTCCTTTACTCTTTCATTGAATTTCAGACATTTTATTATGAAGCTTATAGGAATTATGTGTGCATTAATAATTTTGTACTATACAACAAATTTTCGTAATGGTTTGAAACGTTTTATTTGCGTTCTATTTTCCGAATGTAGGATTAGAAAATTAGAATATGTATGGAAGGCTCAGTCGAAACTAAAGGACGGAAGGTAAATGTGTTGTAAATTTCAAATGTAGAAAGTTTATGTATACACAATTTACTGTTTGACGTTTGCTACAAGTTTCATTGGGCGCTTAACCTTGTGAACGATGAACTTTAACCTCTCGCGTAATAAAAGCTGTGAATTATTTTGGAAAATGCAGGAATGTTGAAGTACCTGTTGATGTAAAATTATGTCTGAATTTTATAATGTCCTTCCTCTACTTTCTCATTTCGTAAAATTATATCCTATTTTCTACTATTCTATAAGAAATATTTTATATATGTATACTGAAATATCATAAAAAGGAGAATAAAAGTATATATTTTAGGTATGCACTGCTAGACATCGTAACGTAAATTATTTCTGTAGTCGGATTCAAAACAATATTGTCCACACACCCCTCACACCCCTTAGTAAACTCAATCGATGTCAAGCGCGTAAACGCGTATAAAAATTGATGCAATTACACAGTACAGTCGGGTAGGGGGCGGCCGTCGTCCCCCCACGTTCGCGCGCGTCGAATATTACACGCAAAACAATTTGCGCGTCTCTAATGAAATTACCGAGCGTATCGTTTACGGCTCTCGGGGCAAGCGAGCGAACGAGCGCTCTAAATAATATTTCCGCACAATCGAGCCGGCAATGAAAGCAAATAAAAGGCGCAGCGCGCATGCGCGCGGAATCAATCCGTCCAATAAAAATCTCCATAAATCACCCGCGACGAAGAGCACGTGTGCCCGCGGCGCGAGAGTGATGTTTATATAGCCGTGACGCATTATTATTCGGCCCGATGAACCGCTCGGCTGAGCACCAAAAGAGAGGAGCCATAGTATACTCGAAAAACTAACGGCGCAGCAACAGCAGCCTCTCGGTACGAGCCCCTCTGCGACGCGACTGATGTCCGCCTGGGTCCCCTGATACGATGATGGTTCGCGAGCGTATGATGCGCGTGGTGTGCGGTCGTCAAAATTTTATGAACCACCGTTGATGGAGTCGCTCGAAGGGATATTATTTATGCTTTTTTTATTACGAATGATCGGCGTATCGCTGTGTATTTTCTTATATAGTGTAAATATTTGTGTTGGCTACACGTTATTTCTTACATTTATATGATTGTACGGTGGAAGGGTCTTTTGATCGAACATATATTTGATCTTATAATTTGCACGAACAAAAACGCTACAGTTATTGTAACAAAAAATAATTGGCTGATCAAACAAACTTACCTGTAAGTGAAGTTTGACCGTAATTCTGCTATTATTCAGCGTTAAAGAATTTATCGTATCCTGCATGGTTTCTAGTTTGACAAATTTACTCAAAATCCAAAACCTTCCGTTCCACCCCCTTACATAACTATCTATAATTCTGTCTCTCTGTACACTCGCTAACACACATGCACATTGGATATCACATTTCACGGCGCGGCTACCGGGCGCTTTAATAAAGGCCCGAACAAGTGCAGCCTTTCGCTCCTGTCCCTATCCCCCTCTCTCTCTCCTATTCTGCACGTTTGGATTCTCTCTCTCTCTCTCTCTCTCTCTCTCTCGCGCTCTCTCTCGAAACACAGAGAGAAAGAGCGAGACCTTACGCCGACAACAAACACGTGCGCAGCTCGAAAGTCGAGAAAAGCGCGAAGCCAGCCAGTAGTATATACATACAGCTCACCCCCTCACACACGTATATAGAGGGAGACAGAAAACTATAAGCAAACGCTGGGGTCAGGCGTGTGCGCGCGCGCGCGCGGGGGAGCGTGTTAATTACGAGGGATGATTTTTCACGGAAGAGCGATTCTGCCGTAAACACCGCGCGCTTGCGTTCAGAAGAGGCGAGCGCGCGCGTATTGTTCGCGCGCGAGCCATTGTCTCGCGGCATGATTGGACGTGCTCGATGCAACGCGCGCGAGCGCGCGCGAGAGGTGGGGGTATGGATGAGGAAGGGAGAAAGGCACGTTAAATATATGTCCCGAGAGGGGTGAGTTTTTGCTGGTGCGCGCAGTTTGTCCTCTTTTCTTCGTCCTCAAGAGAGAGAGAGAGTGTGCGAAAGGGAGACATGGGAGTTTCTCGACTTTCCAAAGTTCTTCCGACGAGGAGCTGCTGCTGCTGGAGGAGGGTGAGGTTGAGGCGCTTGACAGGCCCGGTGTGGGGAAGGAGAGGATACGTTTCCGCCAGTGGTATTTCGCCTTGTTTTGTGCAAGCTCGAGGATGTATTGGAGCAATTATAGTTTGACGGGTTTCGCGTGCTCGCGCGTATATAAAACTGCGGTTAAGAAATTCGCGTATCCCAGACGCAAATGGTTTGGCTAAAGTTTTGGTAAGGAAATATGTTTTAGTTTGCGTTATGATTTATCAGAATATAAATATGCTGCTTTTTGTATATCATTTATGTTACTGAATTGCATACGATGTGAGCTTCAATGTATATATAATATACGGATATATTAGATTAGAAAAGCGAGCCAAATTGATTAAGAACTCTCTTAAAAAATATTTGTTATCGCTAGATTAAGTTAGATTAAGCTAAAACGACTAACGCTGTTTAGTTTCACTAGATACAAACTAGCAAACTGTAACTTGATAGCATATTCTGTGATATATTAGAATCTAAGCACGGTTAAAAAAAGATCGCTATCGCAGCGAAAAAGCTTGCTGTGGCAGCGATTTTTATTGCTAGGAAAATACAACGAATTCGGATTGCTGTTTCAACGACATAAACATTTTTGTACATGTAATCAAATAAGTTTGCAACGTTAACAATCCATTTTGCTATAGCAATCTCTTGAGCCATTGTAGTAGCAAACTCAAATTGCTATTCCAATCAATTTTGTCACTGTAATGCATATGATATCTATCAATTATTAGGTTTTAATGAGAATGATTTTTTTTTACTTGCATAGAGAATAAAAGGAAAAGATATAGGAATTGAAAAATAGTACATTGGGCAACTAGGGAGGCAAATTGCCGCCTTTGGTGACCGAGTGATACACGAGTAGTCAATATCATCATCCGAGTCTGAAAAAGTCAATTGCTAATGAGTTCAGGAATAGGATCTTTCTTTGCATGGAAAGTGGATAGGGGATCGGACACATCGAGTCGTCATAACGGGAGACTAAGTTCTCTTCCTCCCGCCGTTCTCTAGACTTCAAATACTCGATTTTCGATTCACTTTTCTATGCAGAGAGAAAGGGCCTTTTCCATACACATGTTGCATGACTTAATATACTTGTTCATAGCTAAAGAAATTTAGAAATACGATTAAAAATTTTTATTAACGAATTTATTAAAAATTTAATTTAATATTATAAAACATTTTCCGTAACAATATAAGAATTTCCGTCACTAATAGAATATGTATTCAATACTGTATGATCGTACAAGGAGTTAATGCGACTACAAAACCATGTATCGGACTCACACTACATATGCATATAAATGACTACCAAAGTACTCCGTACATAATATATACAGTCCCTACAAATAATATCTTCTTAATTTTACCAAAAGTAGGCAAAAAATTTTCATCTATGCTTAAAAAAATTGTTGACTCTAGTGTATATTCTATTCCCTTAAAACTACTTAATACTTTTTACAAATTCGTACTCTCGAAATTTTTTTTTAGTGTAAAATCGGACACTGTTACAAAATAGCGCATATACACTATTTTTTTTTTGAAAATATACACAATACTTTAGTAAAAATCCAATTTCATTATTTTGCAAGTACATATACACTGAATAAATAGTGCATATTCACTATTTTGTACCAGTGCCCGATTTTGCACTGAAAAAGATTTAAAAAAGATTTAGAGAGTATGTATAATTAGTATCAATATTGCTGAGTAAATGATTTTGAAAATCAACCTTTAAATTTATCGATAACATCATCAGGTATTCTCCACCTACGTAAGAGGTTAGACGCATATTCGACGCTCATGATGCTGAATTGACGTTGCAATACTTTTTTGTTAATGTAACTATGTGAAGGGATTAACATAGCAACCAAAATGGTTGCTCTAACGATTTCCTATTGCTACGCTAAGCAAGATAATATATCGTATGCACGCTCGTTCTTTGAACGAACAATTTTGATTGTAACAGCGATTTACTTCGCTATACAGAACAATTAGGAGTTAGAAATTTAACGAAGTTATCGCAGCGATTGCCGAATTGCTATATTGATCATAAAATTGTTTGGCAGAACAAAAGTTTGTCATCATAGCAAACTTTTTGTTTGTACTTACAAACTTTATTGCTAATCTTATTTAACAAACTATGAATCGCTGTCTCGATCATATTATTTTTTACCGTGAGTAATGCAAGAAACTACACATGACTGAGCGACCTGTTAATTAATTATTAACAGTGATGTAATTGATATAAAACCCTAGCTGCAATATATTGAATGTTATTCTCTTTATTCGTTATACTTTATATGCGCTATACCTTATATGCGTTATACTTTATTATGTATCACCTGAATGTATTTTTTAACCTTCTAAGCAAACCAAATAAAGACATTATTATTATATATACGGATATATTAGATTAGAAAAGCGAGACAAATTGGTTAGAATTAATTACTTTTGATATTGCGAGGGATCAACCCTATAATAATGGCAATATACGGAGGGTTCTATACAAGGTGCCATTTCTTCTCGGATGACGAAAAACACGAGCAAACTGACAACGCTATAACCGGGGATGACAAACAGCGAGGGAATAGATTTTTTCTCACCACGTGTACACACGCACACAGTCGCATATATATACACAGTCCTTTCTCCACTCGTCCTCGTCGTCTCGCAGGCTCCCTCTTTCACTCTCTCTTTCTCGACGCCGGTACTATCATTCTCGTTCCCCCGTCCTGTCCGCGCGCGTTTCGCCAGCTTACCAGACTGGACTTCCGCTTCTTTGCCCCGCGCTTGGCTCGTTCGCCGCATGCTGGACGCTTATATTCCATTTCGCCTTTTTCCCCGTCACGCGCGGCCCATCCTTCGCGTTGCTCCTGTACCAACCTCGCGGCCGCGCGCGCGTCGCGTCTGCGGCTATCTGTCTGTCTACTTCCGTCGCTCTTCCCTCGCTCATTTAGCGGGGTCGCGAAAGTTTCGCCGGATTATGCGAACGGGGGAAATCATCTAATTAGCCACTGTTGCTGAGTGGAAAAGAACAATTTTACGATAAAAGTGATATCACTTTCAGAGTACCTATCCTGTAGATTTGCCAGTTTATTTATAAAAATAAAGAAAGTAAGGTTTCTTATCTCTAAATTCGAATAAGTGAAATTCACTTGAAATAAGTGAATATTCACTTATAATAAGTAAATAGTCGTGCACTTATCGAATAAGTGGACGACTATGTACTTATAATAAGTGAATACTTATTTGAAGTGAATTTCACTTTTTCGAATTAAGAGAGTTTATTCTTTTTCTTGAATTAAAAAAAGTTGCGTCGTTCAAAACTTTTTGTTTGATTTCTTCAAATAAAATAATAATTTATTGTAATTGTGATATATTAAACAATAAGAATTCGTAATATTTTGAAATTACTTATTGGTCCCGGATGCCATATTGCACTTGAAGCGTTTCATTACAGATTATGTTACTATATTAGTTTCTGCAAGGTTGTTGAAATATCTATGGTTTATGCATTG
Source organism: Torymus aiolomorphi (assembly GCA_036365515.1). Classification (NCBI taxonomy): domain Eukaryota; kingdom Metazoa; phylum Arthropoda; class Insecta; order Hymenoptera; family Torymidae; genus Torymus; species Torymus aiolomorphi. Next base: position 107,806,783 of record CM070874.1, read on the forward strand.
CTGTTATATTACAGTTTAACCGAAGATAATTTTATGGTATTACCAAAATCTTTCGGGTTCAGGACTTGTACTAATATACATACAAATTTCAATTATTTATTAGTGTAAAATATTATTTTATTTAAACATAAGTGGTTATCGTGATTTGTTTAAAAATAAAGAAGAAGGTTTACGTTTAAAACTACAAACAATAAATATCTGTCAAAAATCAAATGGAGATATATAAATTGTAAAGAAAAAAATCTAAGGTATGATGATCAAACAGGTGCACACAAATTTATTGTTCATCATCTCGATAATAGAGTTTTTGAATAAGTGAAATTTTCACTTATTTTAGAAGTGAACGTCTTTTTTACTCTTTAAATAAATACAAAATTAAATTATTTGAAACCCTATATCATTCACTCATTTGAAATTAAAAAAGACGTTCACTTCCATAATAAAAGAAAATTTCACTTATTCGTAGTCAATATTCACATATTCGCAGTGAACGTGTTTTAACTGAATCAATAAGTGAATATTGACATGTAATAAGTGAAATTTCACGTATTCAAATTTAGAGAGTAGATGTTTACAAAGAATGATTAAAATAATAAATGAATGTTTATGGATTGTAGGGGATGTCTTGCTACAACTGGTGCTTGACTACAGAAGCGTTACGATCTCGATCAAGTCTTGATGAGTATCTGGACCAGGACTTTATCAATGCAATCAAGATGTTGATCAAGGTCTGATTATCTTGATTTTATTTCTACTATAGGGACACTATCATCAGTAATCTGGTGGTTCTGATTCAAATACTGCTCTCTATCGATAGCACAAGCACCAATTTAAATATTTACACGTGACTTTATACTGACAAGAGATCCATTTGTCCTGATCGTTTGATAAGCATTGAAATCGGCGTATAATTCGAGTAACGTTGAATACTATAAAAAAGGAGAAGAAAAAGTAAAACCAGGATAGAAGAAGCAACGATATACTTGACCCTGACATTATTACCTCGATCCCTTTATTTTGCCGCCTCAAAAGCAGCAAAAACCACATACTTAGATTTCACTTTCACGTCGTCTACGTACTCGTTTGCTCCAATAGATCGCCCCCCGCGACTCTTCCGCATCCTTTCTCTTTCCCCGGCGTATACCAAACCACGCTACACACCCCATCGAGAGAACGAGAGAGTTCGCTCGCACACGGAATGCCGCGTGCAGTACGTGTCTGGCGGTCTTCCAAAAACTGTTGCGAGGCGCCCTCAAGGTGGGGTATGTTGAGCTTGTGAGCGATCCTTCGTTCAGCCGTTTTCCCTTTGAGGCTCACCGCCGGGCCGGAGAAAAATATGCGCGTGTGCACGCCGCGGAAGTCCCCGCACGCTGGATAAAGGGCTGGTGCGCGCGCGCGCGCGCCCGGCGACTCCTAAATATCCGACTCGGACCTCTTTATGCCGGGGTGGTGCGCTCCTTTCTCTGCCTCCTTTCTCTCTTTTGCTCCGCGACGAGAGGGAGAGAGAGAGTGTACTTTTCGAGTGCGCTGGTTTTTTGCGCATGGTGGGGCTGCGTTAGAGCTTTTTTCAGGTTTTTTCCAAGCTTTCTTTTGAGTTGCTATAAATTAACGACAGTTGCTGTGAACTTTTAATATTGGCTTACTGGAATTCGCGATGCGCTATTTCTTTTGTAATTTTAATTAATTATATTCTTTAAACTTATACGGGTTCCTTTACATTTTAATGTGAGGCTTGTCTGACGAAAAACTTCAAAAAAATATAACAACTCTGTACAAAACGATGTTAGAATGGAAAGGTTTTTAGTATTAAGTCTTTCATGTTTACATTAAATTTTATTTACAAAATAATTATATGAATCTATCTTATATTTTTTAGTAAATGGAATATTATAGAGAGCCTGGAAAGTTTTCTTCTAAACTATTCAACAAAAGGATCGACTCGAATAAAGGCATAATTATCTTTTTAAAATATTTTGTATAAGAATTAAAGATTTATTGCTAACTAGTTTTTCTAACTCAGTTGTTATATAATAACTATGAAAATAGATAGAGATTCACGTGCTTAGAATTATATTAATCGATAAATAAAAAAGAAAATCAAATAACTTATAAAAATATAACAGTTAATTAATGTTTAAGGGTACTAAATTTGTGTTTTCATTTATATATTATATCCAACTCTTTGAATATCACCAACTTTGAGGAAATTTGCTGGACAAGTTTTTTCGGAGTTATTTTAATATTTTATTGTTAGACTTAAGTTCTTATCAGAAATCTCTTATCAGAAAATCGTTGATTTACTTTTATAATTATTATTTTCGTATTTTCGAAAGTGCATATGAAGTTCGTTTCAAGCTCTATTATAAGTGAATAAAATTGTTTTACTTTATACTTTATTTTTTCATTTTATATTTTTTTAATCAGGAAATTCGTTTCTAGTTGAAATATAATCAAATTTACTTCAACGTATTTGAATGGGAGAGACAAGTTATAAATATAATAAAAACAATCGCACTCTTATATTGTATATTGGGTTAAATAAATAAAGCAACACAGATCTAAGCATAAACCACAAATTAAATTAGTGGAACTAATATGTTTCAACTATGAACCATGAAGGCACACGATTTTATATTTTCTTTAAAAATATTGTTTTTCATGGTATTATACTTATTACACTTTATATTTAAATTTTCATATTGCTTATACATTAGTATATAGATTAGTTAAATAATCTGAGTAAATTTGTTAAAAGTATTTTCCTTTAACGAAACAATTCTATACTTTCAAATGAATTTCGATTGTTTCGAAACCAAATGTTCTTCAAAACTATTTCGGAGGAGAAATATAGTACAAAATTTCGAACCGCATTACAATACCTATCTCACGACGCCAGCTACAACACATACACGTATAGTGAAATAGCGGGCTGCACTTTCCCAATATATCGAATATATTTATTCCGCAATCTGCATAGCAAGCACGAAACTTCGATATCCCATCACGAACGAAAATCCATACTGCCTTACAAAAATACCGATGCACATCCATATATGCCCTTGCTCTAGACTCTTTCTCTCTTGCAGCCAGCTGTGCGCATCCCGGTAAATACCCATCCCCGGTCATAAGAATCGTCCTCGTGGCACAAAACGGGTCCGGCCCCCGGAAAAAGTCTCAAAAATCAAAAGAAAAATATTATCCTAATGCAGCCGTGCGCGCGCGCAAAGAAGGAAGAGTCCGACCACTCCCACCGCATGTGCTTTCTCCGCGCGGAGCGTCAAAGCCCCCCGAGCGTCGTAATTCAGTCTCCAGCGCGCGTCTCTCATCGGCTGTTTAGCTAGCGTGCGCACAGTAGGTGACGTTTGCGTGCGCGAGCGCCGGTGAAAACTCTGTATGGGGCGGATCTCGTTAGCGGCTGACAGGAAAGCGTGCGAGCGAGCGGCTGTATTCCTGCGCTTTTCTGTCTCTTTTTCCTCGGCGCGCCCTTTTCCCGCTTTCTTTTCTTCCGCGAGTCGCCAAAAAGGCTTTCCGGGTTTTTAATCCGCGCGCTCCGAGATATGCGCGTCGTAGTTTTTCCAAGTCTGGATTTTTAATATTTCTTTTTCGTATGTTTTGTACATTTTGAGGGATTTTTTCGTGGTGTACAAAATTTAAAAAATTTTTTGAAATAATGTTTCCCTTTAATAGTTTTTATTAAGTTTAAATTGAAATTACTCGATTTTTTTGCTTATTAGTTTACATATTAGAGCTTAATTTATTTTCTAAAAGATATTTTGCAAATTAAATTACAACAAAGCTTTTCAATATTTTTAATTACATGGAAAAACTTATAAAATTGTTCTATTTCTTATTTAAGACAAACTAATAAAATATGATTAGTTTCCACTGTACAGAACATAAAAAATAAACATGTAATTATTTTCAGCATTACCGTTTATTACTTATAAAGTCCTCATTACGGGACTAAACAGAAACGAAATTTTATTTTTAAATTAGGTCGTCCTCTCGTCTTCTGTAAATCACGTCGTCTCCCTTATTTCGCGCTCTAAATTAACTCGTGCTTCACCAAAACAAACAGCCGGAGAAAAAAGCGAGGCGTGTGTACACACCTCCCGTATAAATCCTCGAACTAGAAAATACATCGTTTGATCCAAATAGCCCGAGGTGGTTAACACTTTCTCCGCGCCGGTCGTCCATCGTCTTATCTGCGGCCCTTTTTCTCCGTCTACGTCGTCGTCGTCGTCGGCAGCGGTACGCTGTCGCTGCCACTAGATCGCACTGATTTCCGCCCGGACGTGTAGTAGCTCGCCGGGAAAAAGATACAGAAGAAGAAGTGCGGGAGTGCGTCGCGCGCGAGGCTCTGTAGGACAAAAAAAACGAAAAGAAGCCGGGAATAGGAAGACTAGGACGACGGAAGAGCGGGGCAAGTAAGAAAGAGAGAAACGAAAGACGAGAGCGCGTGCACGCGGTCTCCTCTCCTCTTGTTTTCGTTTCTTAAACGAGGACTGATACGAACAGCGGGCACGCGCGTATACACACATACACACGCGAGGCGCGCTCGGCCTCTCCAAGTCCGAAGGTCCGAGACCGGAAAGAAGTCGAGGAAGTCGGGCCTCTCCTCTCTTTCCTCCTTCGCGCTCCTCCTCTTTTTTTGCTCGCTCTTTATTTGCTTTCTCTATACTCCTTCACGGCTGCTTTTTTCCCTCTTTTGCCGCTACTTGGAAATCGAGTGTGTCACCTAGTGAATTTGTGGCTTATTTAACAGCGGTTTACGAATTGCTTAGAATTTTACTGTTTCTTGGGATGGCTAAATTTAAAAAGCGTCGGGAGAAATCTTTTCTTAATACTTTCTGCTTTTTGGATACTTTTTATTTACTAGTAAGGTTAACTAATAATAGATCTTGGATTTTTGATTTTATTAATAAGGTTTTTTTTTAATTTTATGTTGTGATTTTATAACATCAATAATAATGCTCATTTTGAAAGTACAAGATGTCTGGAACTTTAAATTATAAAAATACATACTTATGTTAATAAATGTTTTCCAAAACTCAATAATGAAATAATTGGATAAAATAATTTAATTTTATATTTAAAAAAAGTAGAAATCGATATTAAAAAGATTATTTATTTCCAGGTCAATTTTTTGCAACCATTCATCACCATCTAATGCCGCATTTGAAAAAAAGACTATATAACTGCTTTCATCGATCGATATTGTATTGGCATCGTAATACCGGTCCATCCCCCAAAAATTTACCTTTTAAATCTTTCACGAAAACCACCTGGCCCAACCTCCACCCCTTATACTCGCAAAAAAGATGAAATATGCTCCCCTAATTCATGAAGATCCAGAAAATCAAGCTATAACGCGTAACGCTCAGGTCATGTCCCCTATATGCCACTATGTTTTACAATCGGTTTATAAGCTAAATTTGCCGACCATCCCTCATCCTCCCATTGCCCGCCTACTCTTCCTCGGCTCCGACAATCGTTTACCCCGACGCGCGCAATTCCATTCTATTCGCGTGGCCCAAACGCCCGTTCTCTCTCTCTCTCTCTCTCTCTCTCTCTCTCTCTCTCTCTCTCTCTCTCTCTCTCTCTCTCTCTCTCTCTCTCTCTCGTGCGCGTACGCTTGTGCAACCCACCGAACAACCGACTACATATTGTACACGCGTACGCGCGTACATGTACGTGGAACGTACGTAAACGCACGCGGGGGTTAAACTCTCTGCCGTGCCCGTGCCGTGCGCGCGCTGCACAAAGCGACTCAACTACTGCTGAGCGCAAGCTGTGTGTTTGAGTCTGCCGGTGGTGTGCACCGAGCAATGGAGATGCGTACGAAACATTCCGCGCGAATTTCGCCAGGTGAAAATGTGGGTACTGGCTAATGGCTCAATAGAAATGTAAAGCAATGAATTCTTAATAAAATTCTTAAAAGTATAGGATTACAATTGTAGTGCGTTTCTATGATTTGTGAGTTATTTACAGTCAGATGGTGTCTAAATTGTAAGCTTTTTACAAAGTTATTGTTTCATTATTAATATAGTTGTTACCCTGGTGGAAATCGATTACATTATTTACCTAATAAATAGCTATAGTTTCCCCAATAATCGTTAAAAACTTTTCTTGGCCATTTCTATCCATCGATGAAACGATTTTTCAGAGATAAGTTTTTTCAGAGATTTACATTAGCTTATTTATGAGTATTTGAAAGATATTAAAGTTGGCCAGTTTTTTTAGTCAGGAAATGGCTAATAAGAGGCTTGCTTATATAATGACAAGGAGTGAGAGAGACAGGATCAAACGGAAAAATCATTGTTTTCGTTTTTATCCCCTGAAACAGAACTATATAAACGAATTAAATACCAATAATTCGTGTTTACATGTTCGTTAGCTATCTTTTATAATATTTGGTTTTAAATACATGATCAAATTACAGAGAAAATTTAGTAAAAACATTTTAAGGTTGTGTTATAAATAGAAAATATGACCAGAAAAATCGTTTCATGACTAGCCAGAAATTAGCTATTTTCACTAGCTATTTATTATTTTCCTGGCCATTTCCGATAGAGACAATTTCTACCAGGGTGAGTCTATCACTCAGTACTGTAATATTTTAATGTTTGTGAAGAATTTTCGTAGATCACTCCGAGTGAAAAGTAGTGAAACGTCAATATTTTCAAGATTCACAAAACGTCATGAAAATAATGTCTTTTCATTACCTTCCACCCAGAGAGATCGATAAAACTTCCTCACAAATATTCAAATATTTCATCATGGTTTCTGCAACTGACAATGAGAGTTGAACAACCGTCAAGAAATGGGTTTATATAAGATTTTTGGATGCGATTTCTTGTACCTATAAACGAATATCTCCTTTAATCAGGATATGAGCTAGCTAATTCTAAATACGTCTATATTGTCTGAAAAAACGATGACCCTTTCTTTGATCATATCTCTGCAAATGTTTGCGTGATAGAGATAATTAAAAAAATTGTTAAAAGGGAGAAAGAACGTTTTAATCGTTCATTGAAAAATATTGGTTTTTAGAGAAAGTTTTAATCAATGATTAAAAATATCTCCAGGAAAAAAAATTTTAGTCATTCTATCATATCATATTTTTCAACTAACCAAAAGGATAATTAAAACTTTTATGACAACTTATTTATAATTGTCTTTGCTTCATTTAGTAGCATAATTCTTTGTAAATTTATGCTCAAAAACAAAATAACCTCTCAGTAAAATAACATAAATCATTACTACTGGGTTTCATTCTTAGGTACAAGGAATTGCCTCTTGAAGCCTCGTCGGAATCCCTTTTTCGCAGGTTGTGACTCTTCTTCTGAGTATTTCAATAAAAAATTAAATATTTTAACATCAGTTGCATATTGAATACTTTGTGTATAGTGTCAAATAAAAAGTATTATATTGTGGTGTCGAATTGTAAGAATTAAATTATATTAACACGACGATTTTTAGACATTTCATGTTCAATATGGAAAAACTATTTTCCATGAATATGACAAAAATCGAAATTTAAATTTTCAAAGTGCACTTGTAAGCTGACTCTTATATAGGAAAAGAAGATACTGTAGGGACAAGGCAAGCTCCCTTCTATGAAATCTATACTGTCGTCTAGAGTGTACGAAAATATGAAATTTCACTCTTAAAATTCTAGCAGAAGTCCATACAGTTTTTCTCTTTCTTCTAAAAGCATAACAATAAATAATCAAACATTATAATTATTGCATAGTTACTGTACATAGCGTAAAATGAATTAATGACAATTCAATATGAACTCTCATAAAAGCATGTAAACAGAAAATTATTCATAAGCTTTCTAGTCCACGCATTGTTCTACACGCGTATTCCGATCCGGAAATTACCATTCATCCCAAACGTGAAATCCGACAATTATTTAACGTGGAACAACCCGTATCTACGTACATACACACGCATACACAGCTCTGTAAAGCGAAAGAAGGGCTAGGGCACGCGCGTGCGAGGTCTCGAAGCGAGAGTTATAGTGTCGGCTCCGCGCTCGTTATACGCCTTGGCCCAAATTAGTTGCAGACGTTCTCTCATTTATAATGCCGGCGCCATTATGCTGCGTTACCTCTCTCGCGGCGGGCGCCCCCCTCCCCCCACCAACCCCTCCGCCGCGCTCACACAATTGCCATTGTGCGTTTATACGCAGCTCTCTTCGGGGGGTGAACGCGCCCACTCTCGCGTTATTTTCCCCCCGCACTCAACCGCGCGCTGCACGTGCGATTTTCCGGAGCATATAGGAAGGTGAGTCGTGACGCGATGCGCGAGGACGATATCGCGAGGACTCCTAGGTATGCGGAATTTTGGGAGGTCGTAAAGGCGAGTCGAATGGCGCTGGATACACTCGGGGGGCGGTTGCATTATCGCGTGTATGAGCGACGATTATTCTCTCTGTTGCTGCCCCGAGAAACGTTGATTATGTTTTTCCCCTCATTTTGCCCCGTCGCGGTCTATTATGCCGATATAGCGATGCCGGTATGCTGCTGGGGGTGATATTACCGCGGTGCGCGCGCGCCTGTGCGTCTGTTAGTGGCTATGTAGTTTTGTCGATCCACGCGCGCGTGCTGCGGAGCGAGTGATATTCTTTCTCGGTTTGACGCCTGCATTGTGTGCTACTCTCCGCACGTGAGCGAGAAACACGGGTATATTTCATACTGGGGATTTTTGGGGATTTGGGCGGACAGAAACCTGTATTATTGGGTTATATTTTATCCGGATCCATATTTTTTTTTTTTTTCGTGAACAGGGGCGGTGTATTCAATAATCGAGAAAAAAATATATCAGCTATTGTTTGTAAGTAGGCGCTTTATATCCTAGTATTGTCTCTGGCTATAGTAGATGCTGCATATTTCTAAATTGATTCTGTTATAGTATTTCTTTTATTATTTTTTATAAGCATTTAAACCTCTTGAACACAGTAACAATTTGCCTTGTGTTGAAAATATGTTATATGGAAAATCGTATATACATATAAATCCGAAAGGTTGATATTAATTGATATTGATACAATAATAATAGTCCAATTTTTCCATATTTTTATTACTTTCACGTCTATGTCATTATTTGTATTATAGCCTTGATGAACATAGCACTTTATCGACGTTTCAATTCAATGATTTTTTTAATGATCGAGCTCATGTTCACAGAGATCACTTGTTATATTATAAGAAGGGTCTGGCTCTACTTAGAGACAAATCCATTGTGAAATGTAAAAATGTCAATTAAATTTAATGTAACTTTTTTCTATTGTAATTTTTTCCGTATAATAGCATTCTTCAAAGTTATAAGCCAAAAACACCCAAAATTGTAAAAAAGACGCTTTTCGCATTTAACTCGTAGAGATATCGATTTACGTAAAAATTTGTAATACAAAAGCTATAGATTGCATCAAAAGAAAACTTTTTTTTCACAGGATATTTCTATACATAATTAATCCCTGGCAATTTAAACTAAAAAAAAAAAGATTTAAAATGCCTGAACATACTAAACTAGTCGATTTTTGCTTATTACTCAACAGGATTTGATTTTACACAGAAATATTAAATACAAAAGTTGTAGATAATATTTAAAGAAAACTTTTTTCAATTTAACATTTTAATGTAGTATCAATTCCTGAGGAGCTAGCCCAATAAAAATGATTTTTAACGCCTAAATACACCTGAAATACTCGATTTTCAGTTATAATTCAACAGGATTTGATTTTATATGTAAATATTGAAAACAAAAGTGGTTTTTGTAAGTGCAATATTATAAAATAATATATTGATATTTGAGATGTAACATTTTCTGCAACGATAAAGACATAAGGTTCGCCTGGGTAGTAGCGGTCGTGCTTTAAATATAAAAACGAAGTTTTTAGATAGACAGCGGGAGGTTGGCGCGGGGTATAAATAGTGTATAAAATCACTTCAGTTAGATAATTTTTCTAGTTTTATTGTGTCTCTTTAGAATAATGAATGTGAGAATTTTCACGCCACTGCGTACATTACAATTTCGCACCAAACGAATCGTATAAGACATGGAAAGTAAATATTGAGGCTTAATTCAATTTAAGTCCAGAATTGTCGTGAAGCATATTGTCAACTCGTACAGAAGTACACAATATAAATCGTACCGTAAATCACTTTAAGTATACGCTCGATCTCACGCGTTTACCGGCTAAATTTCAAAAACCACCCCAAACTCTCACAATGCTCGCAGCATTTCAAACAATCCTCCTCCCACCATTCAATTAAATCCAGAATTTCGGTCACCCGCGCACGCGCTTCTCCTGACCTTTACTTTCGCCTCGTTGCTCTATATAACCCAGTGTACGATTTAAAACCACGAGGGGGTCAGCCATTATACGCAGCGCGTGCTCGAACCATGAGAAACGGACGCTAGCTCGCATTCTCCTTTCTATGTGGGTACAATTTACCCTGATTTCGACGCGCGCCGTATACGTTTATCGTCGCACGCGCGGCTGTTGCCTAGCTATTTTCACTATCCAGTGGACATTCGCGACTGTACCGCGGCGAGACTTGACTCGTGGATACTATAAACGTCGTTCCCGGAAGAGACCGGAGGGTTACAGACGCGTGGGAGACGTCCGGCCATTCACGCGTGCGTGCGACTCTATACGCGCTGCCACTTTTCGCCCCAATAGGCGGGCTCTTTTGTTCCGGCGCTTCATTCTTCCGTTGTGCGTGTTTAAAGTTATGGCTCTTTAAATTGGATTTTTCTGTGTGCCGATATATTAGAATGTGGATTTCCCATTGACCGATTAAATGGTACGGTATATTTAATTTACCGTTAAATTGGGGTGATATTCTGGAAGCCTTTGAATGTGCGATGTACATATACAATGAAGCGGAATGAAATAAATTTGATTTAAGCGTAATTATGTTTGTTCAGGAAAAAGAATGCTGTACTCTTCGTTTTTTACCCAGTATTGTAAGATCTGCTATTTCGAAAGAATTAATTAAAAGATAGTATAAATGCAATTAATTTTTTTTAATTTTTTTTAGTGCACGTTACGCTTGAGTATTCAGGAGAACTGAAATTGAAAACTAGATCTTTTTCTTGGATCTTCCATTCTCCTCTTCGTTATTCTCGCCTTTACATCTTTTACGGGCGCAGGTGGCATAATGCTCTACTGAGCGACGACTATGCGGTCTCCTTTCTACCGGAAAATCCCGAGATTTCGGAATTTGCTTTTGAATAAGGCATGTGACGAGGAGCTTTGCCTTTGTGCGGCGAAGAAAAATTGCAGGACTAGAGCGTCAAATGAGTGCAAGGTGCTTAAAGGATGCTGATGTTTCAGTGCATTAAGCGTCGTCATTAAAACTTAAGAGCGTGTCCAAAGTATTTTGAATTTATAAGATAACATATTATTTTGGAATATCTCAGAAAATGAAATCGTTTATGAAAAGGTTTTTTTATTTAAAAATCAAGTTTATACGAAATTCTATTACAAAATTCTAATTACATTGAAACTTTGGTATTATAATTAATAATACACATATTTTTTTTAAATATCTAAATCAATAAAACATCAATATATTGCAAAAATGGGACTAAAACTGTCCCAATTCTAAAAGACAATATTCAATTATATTTTTAATTTTTTTTGTTGTGCCTCTCGTCATATTTACTTGTTGAGAGTATGAATTTATGTTTAGATTTATCGTTGTTGCGATTTACAAGAAGAGTGCACACCCTAATCTCAAATATGATCTATTTCGATCAAAAGTGATGACTCTTCTATCGACTGTCACTTTGCAAGTAATAAAAAAATTATAATAGTAGCAGGACAAGCTAAAATTTAAGCTTTGTCTCGTTAAAATATATTAATTTTCGGGAAATTATATGACCTTATACTACTTCATTTGATTATCAATATATAGTTACGCCCAGGTATTCACTATAGAGAGTTCTTTGTATTTTTATTTCGTCCATTTTTAGGTACATCTTGTGCAGCAACTGATATTATCAACTTTACCGCAGTTTTATTTTTTAGTTGATTAATAATTTTCATGAATTTTAAATATTTAGATTTCCATTGCAACAACGGATTTGTTAATTGTTATCTGCTAAAGTTTTAATAAAGGAAGTTATTTAAACATTTTGCAAATTATTACAAATTAGGTATTCGTGAAAATTTATTAAATATAAAATTTGTTTATTAATACGTTGAAATAACGCTTTTCATCAGACTTTATCATAAATATTAATTTTCACAAATTATTATTGTTTACATAATTACTTAATAACTTATATATTGCTGTTCTGTATGAATAAAATATATATATATATATATATATATATATATATATATATATATATATATATATATATATATATTATCATTGCGATAAATTATTAACAGTAAATAAATATATTCATTGATTTATTTGGGTTTAATATTTTCAGTTTATTATAATAAATCCTGATCTTTTAAAGAACAGCTTGTTATAGATAATAAATAATATAAGAGTAGGAACGTATCCCAAACTCTTTTCCAGTAAATTTATTATATAATGTACATTTCGATATGAGACAAGTAAAAAAGAGCGTACAGCACCCACGTCCTCATAAGACATCAAAACCGCAGTTATTACACTAATATTCCTATTTCCGCGACACCGTGCGCCCCGACATCCGCGTATACTCTCACATCCCCTCGTCTCTCCGTATATATCACGGTGACTTTTAGCGCGACAGCGCGCCACCATCACTGCTATATACACCCGCTGGGTCGCATGTACATAATAAACCCGCGCTGCTCTTCTCCGCGGCTTTTTCCACGCGGATTTCTCTCTCTCTCTCTACGCGTCTAAGAATCGCGCGGGTGTGACAAGCTCGCGCTGCCGCTGCTGCTCCCTCGGGCGGAAAAGGGGTGTCCGCGAGGCCGCACACGAGCGTGGGGGAGGCGCAACAGCTTCTTTCTCTACCCGGGAGCGGAATAAAAGGTGAAGCGGGTGTGAAATGGAGAACAGTGGCCCGCTTTAAGCCCTGCAATATGTATAAGGAGGAGGGACGGAGAGAGAGGAAGAGAGAGAGAGGAGAGAGAGAGTTACGGTGTTCAGGTGCCGCGCGCAGCCTACATTATTAAAAACAGGAAACCTCATCATTTTCGCCCGCTGCCCCGTAAAGATATTAAATGGAAACATTTATATTACGCTCGCGGCGGCTTTTCGCGTGCCGAGCGCCTTATACTCCTACTCGCGCGCTTTGCTGTATCTACGTATATGTACGTCTACACGGAGGCAGCGAGTTTTCTTCTCAGTCCTTTCAGCAGAGGTGTATATATACACTATATATACGTACGTATACGTACTATAGAAGTCGCGTCGCAAGATTCCTGCAGTAGCAGTGCGCGCGCTCTCTGCTCGCAGTTTTCTTATTTGACTTTTCTGTGCGCGCGCCCTCCTTGTCGTCGTTATGTTTGCCCGCGCGCCTGCTTGTGCTTTCTCCCTTGCGCGCGCTGAATCGTATTTATGTGCTTTATGCGCGCGGGCCCCGGCAGTTTGAATGGGCGCGCGCGATAGGAGCAAACAGAAATTGGGGGAATAAAGATTGGATTTTGAAATTTGTAGCTCTTGTGCTCTCTCGGTGCTCGCGCGCCGAGTTATTGTTGGGTGAGCGCTCGCGATGTATGAGTTTTCATTGATAAAAATTATATATCTGTGTAATGGGGGCTATTTTGCGGTTACATCTTATACTAATTTTAAAATAAATAAATATAGCGGTTGCTTCGTACAGACTAAAGTTAATGTAATAGGCAATTGAACAAATTATAATGTAATTCCATTTTATTTTTTATTATAATAATGCAAAGCTCAAAACTTTGATAGTTTGCTAAGAGAACTGGTATAAATATAGAGATATTACATATTTTATTATATCCAGCCGGAAAGTATTATCATAAACGCAGACTAGAAACTTTCACAAAAGTTGAAGAGAAATTTCAGGAGCCAGGGTACACACACATTCCTTATCTATTAAGCACGATGTTTCCCCAGCTAAGAATCAGGACACAAACACACGTGTGTTCTCCAACTCCCAGGCTAAAATGACGTCGGGACAAACAAGCGTCAACGCCGGTCGTGGCGCAAGAGAGGCCTTCCCTCTCGCCCCTCCCTCCTTTCTCCTCATCAACGGCGCAGCACAACTCCAAGACATTCTCGACGGCCGTGCCCAACGTGCCGGATGTTTTCGCAGCACCGCCTCCCGTGGAAAATGCTCGCACGGCCGCATCAAAGTCCTGCGGCCTATGCTACATAGCGTGTGTTTACCCAGGGCACATACCCTGGCAGAGATAGCGTGCGCGCGGGTCAGGGCAACGTAATGCCGGTGCATATACGTACGACTGTACGTGCCCCAGCGAAGAGAGGAGAGCTGCGGTGGCCGGGTGCGCTTGTCGCGCACGCACCTGCCGTAGTTGTCGGACTGACGAGCGTCTTTGAGGGTGACAATAAGTTTCAATGTTTGGAATGAAGAGCAAAAATCGTAAAAGGGTGTGGGGTTTTTAGTGTTTTTCATAGTTGAATCTAGTATTTTATTTGTAAAACTTATTTGAATATTATGAATTTAGAGGTATAGTAGTGCAGTAAATGTTGGTGTATCTTGTTGAACTGACATTTATTTTCATTGGACAATTTTCTCAAAATTATTTACTTCAATGTGAAAAAACCTCATCTTTAAATAATTTATATTATAATAATTGAAAATAGATACCTTAAAAGGTAATAGGAATATTTAAAAGTATTACAATGTCCACATTATTTTATGTAATAAAAAACTATATTTAAAATAAACTTTTTATGTAATATTAATTTGCATTTCTTTTCTTTTTTTAGTTTTCTACGGTGCATATTACAAGAAAGGCAAACCTAACTATACGTTCAATGTTGATTTTTCATCAATTTGGACTTTTGGGTCAAACGTTAACAAGCATAATACCGCCTTCCCCTATTAAGGAACAACCCTGGAAAAAAAACTAAATGGCCAAGATCGCGGAATACATAATGCGGACGGGTTTCTTGCTCCTGCGGGAGATGCGCCTGGATAGTCAAGATTTTTAGCGAGTGAAAGATAAGGAGAGAAGGAACAGCGCGTGGAACGCCAGGGATATAGAGGAAGAGAGACACACGAAGAGATTAAAGGGAAGGAAATGCTCGAGACGCAGCGCGTGCGTAGAGAAAGGAGCATAAAGAATAATGAATGCAAATGAGAGACTTGAAGTTCGCGTATGTGATATTAGGGAGAAGGAGGGAGGGAGGAAGAGGGAGAGAGAGAAGAAGAAACTGCAGCGGCAGCAGAAGCAGCGAGGATGAAAGGGAATGTGCGAGTTGTGCTAAAGTAGCGCGCGCCATGCCGGATGGTTTATTATGTGAGCAGCACCGCGTCGGCTAAGTACAATGAAACCAGTGGCAAATGTTGTAATTAGAAGGTGAAGTCGACGTTTTTTTTTTGTTGAGTATGAAAAAGGCTTTGCCAGCTGCAGTTTGCTCGAGTCCTGGGATTGTTGTAAAAAGGGCTGTTCGTTAGTTCAACGAGGGTTCTTGTGGCCATGCTAAGTACACGATTTCTTTATGTCTAATTATATATTTAATGAATGTTGGATAAATAAATCTTTTACGACATTCTGTAAAGTAATGGAAATGAAAATAATTTTTAATTGTTTGACTCTAATTTAAGTCAAGATTTTTCTCAGTATTTAAATTATTTCTAGTTAAATGGAAGCTAAAGTACATTTATTTTTGTTGAAATTACTTAGTTAAATCTCCCTTTTCTAAAACACAATTTATACAGGCGCATAATTAAATTTAATTGAACATAAATTTGTAGAGCTTTGAAATCGTGCATTTCCTTTTTAATACTTTTCTTCGTAAAACAAAATATCTCTTCATACAAAAATTCCTTTTTTTCACGAATGCATTATATTTTATGGCCTTATAAAGTAAATCCATTTTATCGCAGTACTGCCGCGCGCATCAATTCACTCTCACTCACGTACGTAAATATCTCTAAAAACCCTCCTCGAAGCGGCTAAAAAGCACTCATAATCGACCTCGAAAAAAAAGATAAAAAAATCGCATTAACGGTGATCTCACGGCTCTGCTCTCCCGCTCTTAACGAACTCGTCTCCGCGCGTATACAGCACGCACCGCCTAATCTCATCCGCTCATTTGGCGCGCGCGTGGAATCAAAAAAAGCTCGCGCTGCGCACTTGTCTCCCTCGCGTGAAGCCACGGGCGTACGTTCGTCGCGTGTTTGTTTAATGGGAAATGCATTTTCGAGTAGCGCGCGGAAAGGAAGATCCCATTCATCGACGAGATTACGCGCCTACTCGCCTTGAGTGCACTCTGCCTCCTTTTATTTGCGCGCGAGCAAGCGATTCTTAAATGGCCCGGTGTGTGCAACGTATAGCAGCGGTAACACCAGAGGCGCAGTGTGCAGTGACAGTCCTCCAGCACGTCAGAGCGATACCGCACGCTCGCTCGTCACACTTGCGGCCTCTCGTTTCTATCCAAATTGAGCCTTCGTTAGTCTTGCGTCTTTTGGTGTTCAAGTTTTTCACGCTCTTGGTATAATATCAACAGCATTTTTGTTCTTGGGAAAAAGAAAAAATGTCGCACTGATCAAATAAAGAAATAGTCGAATGTCGTTCGTAGTATACATATTTTGATGTATTTTGATGTAATATTTGAAGTCTTTAACAATTTATTCTCGCCTTGGCGAGACTTTATGGTCATCAGTTTGAAAGTTAAAGATTAATACAAAATATTTGTGAAGTATTTTATATCGGTGATTATTAATTTTTAATACTCAACAGATGATGCCACAATTATTTAGTCAGTGAAGAGTAAATGCACAAAGATAACTTGCATAAATATGCCTGATAGTATGAAATGACAATAAAGTTCTAAAAGTGCATTGTTTCTGCACCTCTAAATCTCGATTCTTGCATTAATCAATTAAGATTAATTCAGCTGGTTTAGTTTTTTCATTATAACATATACAGATAACATGTGATACGTTTAATTCTAATATTTCTAATAAATTGTTATACGTTCTCCACCTATTCACTCTTTCCACAATCATTAAATTCTTTTATCGTGCATTCTCCTCCTCATACTTCTCGCACTTCTTTCTTTTATCGCCAATCCTCTTTCACGTCCACCTCCCAATCTTAATATGAAGAATTTCCATTAAACTTAAAAAATGTAAAATAATTACGGCACGCGTCTCTTAAAACGTTCGATCAATCATTCGGCCCTCCCTCCCTCACTTTTGCCCACTACAACGGCACTCTCGCGCAGCATACAGCCACTACCGAGGTGAGGCATAGTCGAGGCTCTCGGCGTGCGATGCTATCTCTCCTCTCGAGAGCCTTGGATGCGCGAGAGACACGCGGCGACGACGATATCCTCGCGCGGCAGGCACTGCACTGACGGGGGGGGGAGGGCTGGCTAGGCACGCGTAATTTTTGCGCGTCGCGCGCTCGACTGCTGCCTATATATCTCTTCCGGCGAGAGGGAAACCGGGCAAATGAACCTGGGGCTGCTGCTGCTGCCCGTTATCTCGCATCTCGCCGCGTGAAGCTCCATTAGAAGGCCGTCTCGCCTTGTAAGAGGAGCTTTGAGAGGGTTTCTCCTCGCGTCGCGCGAGCGATCGCGTTGCTTTGTTTTGGGTATTATTATCGGCGTTACTTCGACGCGTTTGCTTTTTTTTTTGTTCTTAGTGAGTTACGTTTTCTTTTTTTTCATCGTTATTAGCGTCGCTTTCGTGCTTTTGTAATGAGGCTACTGCGTGTTTTAAGTGGCACGCTCGGTATGCGCCTCATATTTTTCGAGCCTCGTTGAATAATGCATTATGAAAATATGATGTCCTCTGATCCCCCTTACGTATGTAACGATAAAACACAGACGTAGTTTAGTGCCACAATAGCTTGAAAATTTATTAAACTTATTAAATTATTTAAATATATGAGGCGTTTCACGTCAACTGCCCCAGCGCAGTTTCTGAGATATAAGATGTTTTGTAGTTTTTGAAGGTGAAAATGGAAAATTTCGAAAAAACTGCCTATATTATTGGAAAGCTGAGGAAAAAACACGTTGAAAACGCTTATCAAACAATTTTTTTAACTACATTTTAGTATCATAAACATGAGTTGGAAATAGCACGATTTGGTACTCGCGCGCCGATCTGGGGTAGTTGACGTGAAACGCCTCATATACTTACACACGAATCCGATTGCTAAGGATAACATGCACGGCTGACCCGTTTTTATAATCCACATGCATGTTTACATACAATTTTAGATACGAAGTATCAAGTAATTAAAGTTTGGCACTGTGCTCTCAAAAAAGTTTTCCGAATTAGGTGTGATAATAGTTTTGGAACTCGCTGCTGAAACCTCGCCAAGTAGGAAAACATCTCCCAATAATGTTTAACTCTGAGTTAACTACGTTAAACTTAATTCAAATATACATCTTAATTCTTCTATACATGAAATTTCGTTCAACAAATACTAAATCTTGTGACCCATATGAGGAACTTACTTAAAACTTTTCCTTAATATGTATGTCCCGATAGAGTAAATGATTTCAAAGCACAACGACTACAAGAGTTTTGATAGAAAAATACGTCCATATTTTCCAAAGTAAATAAACAGAGAAAAAACATTTCCAGATAGTCGTGCAAATACAGAGAAAACGTAAGCTAAACATTTCGCGTGCAATCGCTCGTAGTCGGGCGAAAACAAGATTATAACACTACATCAAGCCGTCGCCGTACGGGCACTTCTTCCGCTCGCAATTCCGCAAATGAACTGCATCCCAGCGACGCGCGACCCGCACACACCTATAGAGGTCGACTGCGCCGCATCACATATACGCGCCCCTGCATCCGCAAAAAAGTGCATTCGCGCGACTACCAGCTGCCTTTTATCGAGAACGAATGGGTGTAGCGCGGAGTCTGGGCGTCTCGGAAAAGCTCAACGACGACTTTATATGCGTCACGAATTTACGAGTAGGTCGCGGAAGTGGCCTATTTACGGGAATCCCGCGGACGCGCGTATATATCGAGCCGGGGATAAGCCGGAGGAGGAAAAAGAGTTAGTTGGGACGCCGTGCGCGGACTGCCAAAAGACGGAGTTTGGCGAAGGTGCGGGTTAGTGCCGCTTCTGCTTTTGCTGCTGCTGCTGCGAGTACTTCGAAGACTCGGCGAGCCAATTAAGATGGGATTCTCGAGGCGACGAGTATAACGAGATTAGAGAATGCGATTACCGGTGATGTGTCGCGCGAAGAGTTTTAGCATTCTGTGATAATTATATATTTGTCGTTTAAAATGTTTTGCAAGAAACAATTTATTGGATATAAGCATTGAATTTTAATGTTGTTTGAAAATATTATGTTATGAAACGTGACGGTATTGTTGTGCATTTAAAAGGTAAAAGTGATGTGCCTTTATGAATGATTAATAACTAATATTGTAAACAGTTTTTTTAAATAAAGAAGGAAATAGAAAGTAGAGATGATGTGCCTTTAAATGAATGATTAAATAACTAATATTGTAAACAGTTTTTTAAATAAAGAAGGAAATAGAAAGTTATGAAAATCTTTAACAAATTTGAATACATTGTAATGATTTTAAAATCGAAAAATCTTTTAAAGAACTATCTTCTATGGAAAGCAGTTCTTATTCCGTGATATATTTGAGAATTCGGGAATCTGTAATACGACTGTTGAATATTTATTAACTATTACCGAAATTGCATGTGAAGTAAATATATTATAAAACTTGAATTGTGATAAACCAAACAACTCTGAAAGTTCAAGTTCTCTTTCTTGGCGAAAGTTTAATAACCTAAGTCAACTTCGCAAACTAATACTTGAGAGTGCAGTGCATCATCGTTTCCAATTTACGTAGTAACTTTTAGGAAATTACCAGAGCAAAACTTTTCGCTGTTTCGTTTCTGCTCCAACAAGTTGGCAGTGCATCAATACTGATACAATCTTTCGCCAGTGGTTCAGCCAACCGGTTATTTATGATGCGATAATCTGCCCGTTTTAGATTACCTCCGCGTACCGAAATTTTGTTCTCACGCCGCACTGCATAACGAATCTATACACAAAAGGAGCACCTTTGTTTACCGCGATTAAATATATCATCGGGGCCTAATGACTCATATAAAACTCAGCGTGAATTGATTGATGAAAGATAGAATTGTAACAAATTGAGATCCGACTCCCGGGAGTAATCCAGGGGAGCGAGAGACCGCGTAACAAAAAGAAACGAGATACACGGCTACGAGAAGCGCAAATACCGGGGCCAAAGTGAATCCGTCGGGGGGCCGGGGGGCGCGAGAACAGTCTAAATAATAAAGAAACGCACATATATATAGGTACACGCATACCCACCACGCGAGGCTGGCGCGGCGCTCACGTATGCACCGCAATAGATATACGTACGCGCGCGTGCTCCAGGTAAATTCCAAGGCGAGCTGTGCCGGCCAGACTCGAGGGGGTAAGGAATGAATATCGCACATGCCGCGGTGTGCAGCCGCCCCTCGCTCTCGGGGTGAGAGCTCAGGTGTAGTAGCCGCGCCGGCCGGATTTTCCCATACGGGGAGAGATCGTCCGTATGGCGGCGGCGGCAGTGTATAGTGGTAAAGTCGCTCGATATAAAATATCGACGAGTGCGCGAAGCGCAGGGAGAGGAAGAGAGAGAGGCAACACTCGCGGCTCGCTCTATATACACGCCGAATATAGAAGAAGATTCGCCGCGGATGCGAGCGCGCGTAAATGTCGACTTGAGATGTTTTATAGGATCGGCTCTGCATTATGGGATTAAGATAGCATACTGCTCTGGTGGAATCGATATATATGTATGTAACTGGACTACAGTATTGCGTTTGAAATATTTAGCTCACGGGTGGTCAATGATTTAGCACTGTGCTCTTAGAACTATTGATATTTTATTTGTTGACGAAGTGCTGCTCGCGAAATTTGGAGCTTCAGATATAGTTATGTTGGTGAGAATATAGTTACTCGTGAAATTGTAATCTGTGCTTAGAGCACTCAATAAGAAAAAATCTAATACGTTGAATCTCAAAATCTATTTTCAAAATGTACGTATCAGTAGCAATAACGTCATATATATGCAGGTTTAGATAATTTTATAGAATTATGTATGGTTTTTTCAGGCTTTCTTCAGGTTTTTTTTATCGTGAGGCGCATGTTCTTCCGTAATTTATATAAAAATGTAAGTCTCAAAGGTACTTTTAGGTTCCTTACGAATATTCTTTATCGCGGGCATCCCCTTTACAAACTTGAGTTTTAGGAAAACAAAATATGTAATAAAGAGAATCCATAAAACTCATCAAATTGTTACAAGATTTTCACCGCTACTTATCCAATATTTGCTTCCATAATGTTATTGCATGGAAACATGCGCTATGACTTTTAAAACGCAGGTATACTATGAAGATTGCATTTCCATGAGAGCGAGTGCAATTTCATGTTAGACAGTTACAATTGTTGCTTTACAACATACCGCTGTTTCAGTTTTCCAGTTGCGAAGATTCGAAAATTGCGGCTGGAGTAGTTGCAATTGAATTTCACGGCAGCAGCTGAATCTCGACGAGTCGAGTGCCTCTGAATAGGGTTTTAGCAAGTTTAATAGCTTGAAAAACAAGTGAATGCTCGGAAATATAAAATGAAAAAGTTTTCTTTGTATAGTCATAAAATTCGCATAGGCAAATAATATTATTGCTAGATAATTTGGTAGATTAAAAAATCACAAATTACAAAAAAATTCAATGAAATGGAAAACAAGTATTTTTAATATGTAAAATTACTGTTTCTAAAGTATGATTATTCATAGTACCATTAAAATATATATTATTATTTTTTTCACAAGAGTAACAATTATTATTAGAACAATAAAATTGTTCTACATCATTCATTGTGTAGCAGAGATTCTCTATTCGTTTTACATATGTATATATACGTGCAGATACATATATTAAAAGCAGAGAATATCTTGAAAGAAGAGATAGTGCCTTTTTCAACACAACTGGGCACGCGTGCGATCACCCCAAGTGGAAACCCGTACAAATATGTATTTCCCTTCCGCTCCTAATCTCACCAGTTCTGCGTGCCTTTAATACGTGGTAAACGCGCGGTAGGAAGGGAAAGACAGAGTTGTCAATATTTGAGCTGCCTTATCGCGAAGTTCCACGAAGAGAAAAAAAGCCGTGTCTTTTTGTGAATCGAAGTGGACTGCGCATGATTCACAGCCGATAACATCAAAGGAACACAATGAGGAGTGCGCACGCATGCGCTAATGGGGTCGATTGCTCGCATTATATATGATGCACCTTTTTACGATTTTCTCAAATCCGGAGATAAAGCGCGCATACGTTTTTATGGACTTGCACGGCGTGTTTACCCGGTGACGAGGGAATCGTCATTCGGTAAACACGTCGGATCGATACATCATCGCGATAATGCATTGGATTTACAATCGACGAAATGCAGGCTTTTATCGAGAGTGCTAAGGTGATATCGAGTGGATTGAACTTTTATGCCATTGATAAGTTCTTTGAAATTTAAAAAAGGAAATTGATAAAATGAAGAGACGGCTATTGAAAGTGGTAAGAGTTGGCTTGTATGAAATACATTCTTAGCATTGAGCATATAACTTATTTACGACGGAGAATATACGGCTAGCATCAAAGTAAGTTTTGTTATGACGACTACTGTTTACTTAAAAATTCTGATAGGAGACATCCTTAAAAATGTAAATGCTTTTGGAAGATACAGCAATAAAAGTTAAATCATCAATAAATTGTATCTAAAGACTTTATAGTTTTATGAACACTTTGAGCTCGCCGCTTATACTTTGTGATACGCCATTTATACCCCATCCGATCGTCTTTAAGTCGCGAAAGCATTAATATTTTTCCTCTTTCGTTCCTGGCTGTATCAGTAACTTATATTTCTACAGATTAAATATTATTTATTCATAATGCTTCACAGTATCTTACTCATAGTACACTGAGACAAATGATGTATTAAAAATTACTATAATATATAGGAACATGGGGACAAATCTCAAATATCAAAATTTTTACTATATTTTATAGTAAAAATTGATATACACATACTAAAAATTGCTATGTACATACTAATTTTTACTATAAAACATAGTAATAATTTTATTATTTGAGATTTGTTCCCACGTTCCTATATATTATAGTAATTTTTAATACATCATTTTTCTCAGTGTATGTATGAAGTATTTATAAAATCAATATTACTTATTCATACTTGAGATATTTATATGCTTTTGAAGAATTTTGTTTTATTAATTTGAGAATTTTTACGGCAATAATCATAGCTTAAAATATCTTTCGACATTTTCTAATATAATTTCTACGTCGATGTCTACTAACCTAAAGTTTTAATCTATGTAAATATTAAAATAATCAGGAAAAACTTATAGGACATTTTTTTTATCAAAAATTAGAAAGAATATTCGATAGTTCCGTTGAAGCAAGATAAATCAAACTACGAATTTCAGTCCGTCCTATCAGTTCTAGCTTGTAGAAAATTCACACCTATCACTATCGGACGAAAACCAATCGATCAATCAATGTTTTTTCCTTTGCTTCCTATTCTTTGTACTTTAAAATTTTCAATTTTACTACCTTCTTCTTTTATTTGATTTTATGAGTATAGAAGCCTAATGAAGACTAATGTAAAAACTTTGTTAATAACAATGGATTGGACGAGTAAATTTGAGAAACTGAAAAATATTGACAGCCGAAGGTACTTTTCAAATCTACCTACATAGTTTCTTTTTCAGCAAAACTAAAAACTTATATTTACTTTTAGTCTAATATATTGTTATAGATTGGTTTCATAACATTTTTTATGATATTTTTCAATTATAAATTAAAGTGCATACCCCATCTGTAGAAATACTGCAAAGGAACACATTTTCCTCACAATCATCGTAGATAATTAAAATAACATTACCTTTGGCTTCTCGATTAGACTTCTTTAACTATATAGAAGCTCCAGCGCTCGAAAACACAGCGGCATGGGGAGATGCATCCGTAAATCGGGTGCGCGCGGAGAGAGATTTGGCTGGCGCTGCCTCTCGCGAATAAGAGACGAGGCGCCGGCTAGAGGAGAAGAAACGAGAGAGCTACAGAGAGAGAAAGCGGCTCGGAGGAGCTTACATCGGTAAGCCCGCGGCTTTGCTCCTCTGGGAGATCGACGCGCTGCCGGCTATATTTTCTATATACACCTATGGCTTTTCCCTGGGCTCTAGAACCGCGAGCGAGTCTGCGGCGCATAACCTATCTCCTGCTCTTGCACCAACGGGAACCTGGAGAGGAGACCGGCGCGCGTTTAAGGATGTATGCACCACGGGCGGGTTACAGTCGCTCAAAAAATCGCGGCGGTGTGATGGGTATGGGGCTGCGATTTTGCGTGAGCAGGTCGATGCGCTGAGTATGGGAAACGTCTTCGGAATAACTGTATAAAAGGTGATAACATAATAGATGGAATTAATTTAATTACAAACAATTAGACGGCTGGCTTAAAATGATTTCGATCAAAACATTTTACCTTGTACCAGTGTAAAAAACAAAAACAATTAGTTTAAGGTGGAAACGTCATCCGCATGTTTTCTTGATAATGTATTGTTTGTTGATTTTCTTATTAATAATTGTAAAAGTGCAGTTTTAGAATGAAAAAAAGGAAATTTACATCATTTTATTACATAAATCAAATGTGAAATAATTATAGTTCAAAAGAAATTTACATGATATTCATAGAATCTCGACGTAGTAGATTAGTACACAGCTGTGAGTAATGCTGCATGCTAAGCGAGATAGATGCTGTATAATGATACGTAATTTAGTAATCTCATTTAGTTTATGCTTTAATACTTTTAAAACGTCTTTTCAAGATTTTTAAGGGACTGTTAAGTAAAATTGTTTGTCATTATAGAGTCATTGTGAAATAACATTATTAAGCTGATTTTATTAATGAAAAATCATAAGAAATAATCTATAAAGTATAGTTTCAACAAATTAAATAATAATTCATTTTCGTATTAAATATTACGTAAAAATGTTATGACCAATGTATGTTTTTTATTATCTTTATTATTACCATACATGGAGTATCATATAGATATTGATATAAAAATATGAATTTACAGCATTTTGCATGTAATTTTTAAAATTACTGTGTATTCGTTATGTTCCGGAACAAAAAGGAAATATTGTTCAAATCCCCTTTTTGTTTAGTTAAACAATTTCAGACATTTCTAGTAGTGGCTCAATTGGAGTGGCTACGTTGGTCGCGTCAAAGTGATCGTAGAAGAATCGGATTGACTGGGGTCGCAAGTTTCTCTCCGCGAATTAAATATTCGACTAGGGAGAGGGCACGGGACAAAGTAGCGAAGAGGCTACTTTGTAGAATACAAAGAAAAAACGATTGCAAATAGCGTTGATATTATTGATTTTGTTTATAAATATAATCTTGCTGTATTTTTTTTTACATTGTAAATTATATTTTTATTCATACTGTAGGATAATACATTAATTGGCATTCATAATTATAACATATTATCATTTGCAGATTCAGATGTATATTTGTCTGTATTTATCATCGTCATGCCAAGAAAAACGTACGGAAAACTTTTGTACATTATTGATAATAATTAAAATTATGAAAAATTATTAAATCTCATTATTGAAAACAAAAATTTAACAATGATACTTTTTGAAGAGATATACAACCAAATGTACAAATCAATAAATAAAAAATATCAAAAATCTCGGAATATGGATGTAGAATAATTATCAGAAAGTCATGGACGATATTGTTTTATTTAAATTATACGGAAAAGTAGAAGCACCAGAGCAACGAGAAAGAAATGTATTCTACAAACCAGCACTACGGAATAAATCTATATGAAATAATTTTTATTTTTATAATTTTGATATTATTTATGGTATATTACCTTTTGTAAAAAAAAGGAAAAAAAATACATAATAAATACATTTTTTTCAAAGTTTACGTAATATAAGGAATAAAAATTTGGACTAAAAACTTTTATCGAACGATAAAACATTAGAAAATTTAGGGCAATGCACTTTTTATTTCGTTTAATTCGATGTATTCCTTTTTATATAGCCTTTCAGGGCTTTCAGGCGTGGGCACCGTCACAGCCATCTTTGAAGGCACCAGCGGCAGCGAGATCTCGCGCGCCGCTACGAGACGAATTTGCGGTAGCCCAGAAGCAACAGTTTCCCTCAACAGCAACAAGATCTTCAGCGGCAGCGTGGGCACGCGCACCGCGACCTCATCAACTTGCAACGACACAGAAGCAGGCACCAATACAACCTACGGCTCACCGGAATATCCGGAGCTTGCGGCGATAAAAACTCAAGCGCCAGCGACAGCAACACAACGATGAATACTACGATCCAGTCACCTTCCCTAACACGAATGTAACCTTACGACGATGCAGCGTGGACGGAGCATGAAGATGATGACAACGGGTCGTTTTATGGCGAGGAAGAATACGACCAACAAGCAGCAGAAGACGTCGCACAGTGGTCCCAAAACGATGAAAATGGAAAAAATTCGTGCTTGACGAGAGAATAAGATATAAATAAGCACTTCAAAACTGTTGGAAAAGCCTCTCAATACTATTGTTCCTTAAGCCAGATACCACTTTTTTCTGTCAAAACCTGATTTTTACGGGAGCCATAAAGTTGAGTAATTGGAATAATCGTTTTTCGCGTAAATTGGGAAATTCGGAATCCAAACCAAAGCTTTTCTGCACTGTTCTGTACACTTTTCTGCTCTTTTTTGTACACTTTCTTGCACATTTTTTTACACCTTCTTGTACGTTTTTGTACATAAATACATACAAAAATTATGATGAACTACTTTTTGTATATATTTGTGTATAAAAACGTTCATGAAAGTGTACAAAAATGTGCAAGAAAATGTACAAAAAAGAGCAGAAAAGTGTATAAACAGTGCAGAAAAGCTTTGGTTTGCATTCCGAATTTCCCAATTTACGCGAAAAACGATAATTCCAATTACTCAACATTATGGTTCGCGTAAAAATCGGGATAGGTATTGACGGAAAAAAGCGGTATCTGGCTTAAGGAACAATAGTATTGAGAAGCTTTTCCAACAGTTTTGAAGTATTTATATCTTGTTCCCTCGTCAAGCATGAATTTTTTCCATTTTCATCGTTTTGGGATCACTGTGCATCGTGTTTTTAGAAGAGCGTGCAGAGAGTCCGCCATTTCAATTTCCATATGCATATAATAGTAATGACTTGCGTAACGTTTCTAATAATTATATTAGCAAAAATCCAGGAAATGTTCTAGCTAAAGACATGCATAGCACTAGCTATGAAGATTGGTTGAATCTGGGTCAGTTAGGCGGATATCCGGCTTTTAGGTTAGCGAGCGCAATTGAATTGAGGTTAGCTAGACTCGAGGAAAACTCGTTAAGGTAGCTCCATTGTGCATTTTGGACTTACTTATACAAATTTTTTACGATGCTTACTTCACATGTTATAATTTGAGAAACAATGAACTATGAAAAAATGGTTCTTGAAGTATCGAAAAAAATTTTGTTCAAAGAAATTTCAATATTGTTAAAGAAGATACCGCTAATTGAAAAAAAAATCAACAAATCCGATAAATCTTTTTCATTTTTCATCCAATTTTAATTTTTAAGGTCTCATTTTGTTCCTTGTACAATTTCAGGTAGCGTTACCGACATGAAAATTGACAAATTTTCAAAACCTGCACAGATACATACACTTGTTTATACGTTCGTGTATGCTTTTTAGAGAGTTGAGTTAAACAAATAGCTGTATCTTTTGCAGGTTTTTGCAAACCTAAACTAAATGAGTTAACAAATAATCAACCTGATATTAGTTTACAAAATTCTCACGCAACTCAAAAAACTGTTGTAACTGCTCATGTCAGTGAAAATCGCGTGAATTCACTTAAAGAAAAAAGTAATAGCTGTGCGTATTGTGGCAACGCAAACGGAGTTATGCAGAGATTTTAATTCAATTCCTATGAGACAGCGATGGAAATTTGCTAAAACTAAACACTTATGTTACATTTGTTTAGGATATGGCCACATTCGAGAGAAATGTAAGAGGTTACCTTATAAACAATGTGGTCGGACACATCACAAACTTTTGCATTTTACTGATAAGTACACAAAATCAAACTCATCTATTAATAAAGATAATGAGCCGCAGTTATCAAAACAGACTCTTAAGAGTCACATCGAACCTACATCGCACTCAAATAATAGCTGACTAAACAGTCAAGTATTATTGAAAATAGTGCTTGTAACTGTAAACGGCTCAAAGATTTCAAAAATAATTTTTGCTCTACTTGATGAAGGTTCGACTGCTACAATCATAAATTCAAAAATAGTAGATGAGATCGGAGCGATAAGTTCGTATGTAAATGTAGCACTTAAAGGTGTAAGTAATGAGGAACCGCTTTTAATTTCCAACCATAAAGTAGATTTAGAAATTAGTTGTATTAATTCGAGCTTTTCAATAAAAAATGTTTTGGTTGTAAAAAACCTCGCGCTTCCTATTCAAAATGTTAATGCCAACATTACTGAGTATTATATTTAATCAATTGAAGGAAATGCCCGTCGATTTTATGTTAATTTTAATAATGAATCTAACGGCTATTCGGGCAAAGATAAGGAAGGTAACTAACTTATCAAGCACTTTCTTTATATGTGTTTCAATACATCTTTAAATTTTAGAAGCTATTTGAAACATTAGTGCAGTCAAGAATTTTTTAGAAAGGAGAATACATGGAAAGGGAAGGTGGTAAAGTTAAAGGTATAGGATAAAAAACGAGAACGAAAAAAATTATCTAAAAAATTCTTGACTGCACTAATGTTTCAAATAGCTTCTAAAATTTATAGTACATTTCGACACGGGTGGGGAAGTCGATTATTTAGCTGGTGTGACTTTTTGCACGAGCGAAGCGAGTGCGAAAAAGTCACACCACCTAAATAATCGACTTACGCACTAGTTTCGAACGGTATTTTATACCACGAGCGCCGAAAAATCATATCAAAGTTGTGATTTTGAGGTTAGAGTGGTATAAAAGATGTATTGAAACACATATAAAGAAAGTGCTTGATAAGTTAGTTACCTTCCTTATCTTTGCCCGAATAGCCGTTAGATTCATTATTAAAATTAACATAAAATCGACGGACATTTCCTTCAATTAATTAAATATAATATTGTCTGCTTCGGCTGAAATAATGCAGACGGGGGGATTTGGGAAAATAGATTGAGAACGATGAGTAGCGGTCAGGGTCGTGAAAAGATCGTCATCCCAGTGGCGCAAATGGTAGCGTAGCTGCCCGGTATGCAGAAGGTTGTCGGTTCGAGCCCGACCTGGGCCGTTATTTTTTTCGTTCTCGTTTTTTATCATATACCTTTAACTTTACCACCTTCCCTTTCCATGTATTCTCCTTTCTAAAAAATTCTTGACTGCACTAATGTTTCAAATAGCTTCTAAAATTTAAAGATGTATTGTAACACATATAAAGAAAGTGCTTGATAAGTAAGTTACCTTCCTTATCTTTGCCTGAATAGCCGTTAGATTCATTATTAAAATTAAAAAAAAAAAAAAAAAAAAAAAAATTACTGAGTATTGTTTTAAGAAAACTGGAGTAAAAATCACTCCCTTTAATTGTATATTATATTGATAGTAACAAGCTCTTACGAATTGGACTTAGATTTTGTAAAACTCTGTGGTTTTTACACCACGTAGGCTTTTTGGCCCGTACATAAGTAGACTGAACGGCGAACGACTTTATTTTCCAGATGAAAGATTCCTAGTGCATTAAGAATTTTATTAGTAATGCTATTAGTGACAGAGACTCCAATGTTGAAGATTGGGCGTATCAACAAAAGGCATTGAAATCAATTAAAATTGATTGGTATATTTTAATATGTATTAAGAAAGGTACACTAAGCGAATTTTGTATCTCGTTGTTTTTTTGTGTTTTTGTAATGTAATTAATATAAATAAAACAATTTGGTTTTGTTTAATTAAACACCTTAGCCCCAGATCAGATCGAAAAATCAAACTTCAATATATAAATACAATTGATTGGATTTCAATCAATTTTAATTGCTTATTTTTGGTAGGGCAATATTAATTCTAAAAGAATATTTTTTTATATAGGACAACCCACATAGCGTGCAATATTTCTGCAATATTGCTTGAGCATTTCAATGTCACAGCAATATTACAGAAGAGTCGAAATATCGCAGAAATATCCCTGTAATATATCAAAACGATATATAACACTAGAATATTTAAAAAATATTCAGTTGATATTTTGGAACTATAAATAAAATTTGAATATCACAGAAATATCGCTGACATATTCAATAATGATATATCACATAGTAATATTTCTGCCATACGTCTATCATATTTCAAGATGATCAATAGCAATGTCATATTACCGAAATACTTGTGCAATATTACATTACGATACTTCATCAAGTAATATATAAAGATATTGCGTAAATATTTAAGAACGACGTATTTCATATCAATATTTAAGAAATATTGGCAAAATATAACATTCTGAATTCTCTTTATATAATAACAAGGTAATATCATTGCAATAATATCTAGCAATAAGTAACACGATTATATTACGAAATATTCTAGAAATATTTTACCCTTCCAATGCCTGTTACGATTTTCTTGTACATATCGCAGTAATACTTTCGCAACCATCATTAGCGACATATCAGATTGCGATATTTCGAAATATTACTGAAATATATTCGATTAGGATATAGCATAGTAATACTCTAAAGACATAACTAAAATATTTCAGTATGACGAATTACATCGAAATATTTCAGAGATGCTTCCCGGTTATGAAGTGACAACATCTCTTACGTCTGTATCGCAGCAATATTTAACCGATCTTTAATAATCATATATCTCACTGCAATGTTACAGAATATTACTGAAATATACTCAATCGGAGTATAGCGTAGAAATAGTCCGGAGACCTAATTGAAATATTTCTAAAAGATATATCACACTGAAGTACTTCGAATATATTACTATATGATAAACTTTTCATAGCAATTATGCGAATATCACAGCAATATTTTTGTGACCATCATTAAAGATAAATCGTATTGCGATATTGGAAAGATGACTGAAATATCTCCAATCAGGATATAGCACCGGAATACTCCAAGGACATAACTAAAACATTTCAGTATGACGAATTACAATGAAATATTTCAGAGATGCTTTCCGGTTATGAAGTGACAACATCCCTCATATCTGCATCGCAGCAATATTTAAAAGATCTTCATTAATGATATAGCTTACTGCAATATTGCAGAATATTACTGAAATAGATCCAATCTGAGTATAGCGTAGAAATACTCCAGAGACATAATTAAAATATTTCTAAATGGTATATCATACTGAAGTATTTTGAATATATTACTGCATGATAAACTTTTTATATCAATTATACGTGTATCGCAGCAATATTTTCGTGATCATCATTAGCGATATATCCCATGGCGATATTACGAAAGATTACTAAAATATATCCAATCAAGATATAGCATCGGAATACTCCAAAGATATAATTACAATATTTCAGTATGACTAATTACATTGAAATATTTCAGAGATGCTTTCCGGTTATGAAGTGACGACATCCCTCATATCTGCATCGCAGCAATATTTAAAAGATCTTCATTAATGATATAGCTTACTGCAATATTGCAGAATATTACTGCAATAGACTCAATCGGAGTAGAGCGTAGAAATACTCCAGAGACCTAATTGAAATGTTTCTAAATGATATATCACACTGAAGTATTTCGAATACATTACTGAATGATAAACTTTTTATATCAATTATATCTGCATCGGAGCAATATTTAAAAGGTCTTCATTAATGATATAGCTTACTGCAATATTGCAGAATATTACTGAAATAGATCCAATCAGAGTATAGCGTAGAATTACTCCAGAGACATAATTGAAATATTTCTAAATGGTATATCATACTGAAGTATTTTGAATATATTACTGTATGATAAACTTTTTATATCAATTATACGTATATCGCAGCAATATTTTCGTAATCATCATTAGCGATATATCCCATTGCGATATTACGAAAGATTACTGAAATATATCCAATCAGGATATAGCGTCGGAATAATTCAAAGACATAACTAAAATATTTCAGTATGACGAATTACATCGAAATATTTCTGAGATGCTTCCCGGTTATGAAGTGACAACATCCATCATGCCTGTATCGCAGCAATATTGAAAAGGTTGTTATAAATGATATATCTCACTGCAATATTCCAGAATATTACTGAAATAGATCCAGCCAGAGTATAGCGTAGAAATACTCTAGAGACATAATTAAAATATTTCTAAATGGTATATCATACTGAAGTATTTTGAATATATTACTGTATGATAAACTTTTTATATCAATGATATGTGTATTGCAGCGATGTTTTCATGATCATCATTAGCGATATATTCCATGGCGATATTACGAAAGATTACTAAAATATATCCAATCAGGATATAGCATCGGAATACTCCAAAGACATAACTAAAATATTTCAGTATGACTAATTACATTGAAATATTTCAGAGATGCTTCCCGGTTATGAAGTGAGAATATCCCTTACATCTGTATCGCAGCAATATTTTAGCGATCTTTATTAATTGTATATCTCATTGCAATGTTAGAAAATATTACTGAAATAGACTCAATCGGAGTAGAGCGTAGAGATACTCCAGAGACCTAATTGAAATATTTCTAAATGGTATATCATACTGAAGTATTTTGAATATATATTACTGTATGATAAACTTTTTATATCAATTATAAGTGTATCGCAGCAATATTTTCGTGATCATCATTAGCGATATATCCCATTGCTATATTACGAAAGATTACTGAAATATATCCAATCAGGATATAGCGTCGGAATACTCCAAAGACATAACTAAAATATTTCAGTATGACGCATTACATCGAAATATTTCGGAGATCCTCTCGGTTATGAAATGACAACATCCATTATGCTTGCAGCGCAGCAATATTTGAAAGGTCTTCATTAATGAAATATCTCACTGCAATATTACAGAATATTACTGAAGTAGGCCCAATCGGAGTACAGTGTAGAAATACTCCAGAGACTTAATTAAAATATTTTTAAATGATATATCACACTGAAGTATTTTGAATGTATTACTGCATGATAAACTTTTCATAGCAATTATACATGTATCACAGCAATATTTTCGTGACCATCATTAACGATATATCCCATTGCGAGATTAAGAAATATTACTGAAATATACCCAATTAGGATATGGTGTATTAATATTCCAAAGACATAACCAAAACATTTCAATATGACAAATTACATCGAAATAGATTTCATAGAAATATCTCAGATGAGAAAAAAAGACTAAAAGATTGAGTCATTATGTTAAAACAGTAATATAAACGGTTAACACATACAATATATACAAAATAAAATAATTCTTTTTTTAGTATTATATTTGTGAACAAGAGTTCACAAATATAAGAAAAAAACCTCATAAAAAACTAAAAAAAATATATTCTAAAATTAAGCCAATGCCACTTTAAAGTAATTCTCAAGACCTTATTCTAAAACCCTGTCGGCAATTTCTGTACGTTCATTTTTCGTAGAGATATAAAACTTTAAAGTTTATACAATTTTTGTTGGAAGAGGTCAAAAGATTATGAGCGGGAGTGTATATGTACGCAATATCACTATTTCACACATCACACTGGTATATTTCAAAAATATAAATGGCGCAGTAATATTACAAACAATTTATTGAATGAAAACATCGATCGGCATTTCTGTAAGATTTGTTGAAAGAATATTATATTGCGCAATATCATTATGAGTACTAGGCTCATACGACATCGTGGCGTGGCGTGTAAGTATGCGGATTTTTCTATGGTCAGGGTCACATAAACGCATATGCTTGCGTACGGATGCGGACAAACGCGGTAAGGGAGCATGTCGACAGCCAATCACAGCTTGACTCGAGCGGGAGACACTAATTCCTTCTACTCGAGTCAAGCTGTGATTAGCTGCCGACATGCTCCTTTACCGTGTTCGGCCGCATCCATACGCAAGCGTATGCGTTTAAATATAGGCCCGAATTCATATAGACTCTAAGTCGGTCTCAAATACGGTATATATAGATACACTAAAACATGGCTTCAAACCTTACTTGAGTCCGTCTTCCGTCTCACTTACGACTATGAATTCGGACCGTAGCCCTGGCCTATGGCACGTGACTCGTGATCCTTTATGTAAACGCGCCCATAAATCGTATAAACTCTCCCGGCTCCCGGCCTTCCGTTTCCAGTTACAACGTTCCGGCATTGGAGTTGAATCCTTCTTCTATAGTCCTTTATAGTATATGCATTGATAGCTATACTTTTCAAGATTTTATGAAGAAAGTTTTGGAAAAATAAATAACTACTACATAGATTACAAGTATTGGTAATTACCTTTTAATAATATGTAAATTATTTTTTTCAAATTAAAGAGATTATTATGATATTCATCGATTTATTTTTATAGGTTAACGACGCAAGACAGTGCACATGGTTATTTCACAACGCAAGATATTACACGTTTGCGCGTGGTTATTTTATATGAAATTATTTTATATGAAATAGAAGATTTTCTTACACAGATCTACTGTACAGTGTTTAATTTACGTAATTTCAATTTTATCATTGATTCATTACTGACTGTTATTTTTGCACTGATTCGTAGTGTTTAAAGTATAACATCTTTTGTTAGAAGTCTTGGTAAATATCTATATTTTAATAATCAGTCAATTATTTTATTCTTACAAAATTGTTTATTATGATATTTATCACTGTCTTTATTTATAGGTAAAAGACTTGTATATAATTTCACGTATTGCTTCAATTTAAGCAATTAGGATTTTATAATTATATGAATTACTTATTGGTAATTTATTATTTTTGGATTGGAAGCTATTGGTAATTAGAAATAATACAATTATTTAATTTTCAAGCCTCCAGCACCAAATTTTGGTAAGTTTTGAATTTACTACATAAAGTATAAATTTCAATATTCTATGGAAGTCAACAATGTATGTAAAGCTGATGTTAGGTTAAATATAAATTCAATTGGATATTTTGTATGGGTATTATATCTTTAGAAGCACTGGCAATTGTAAAATATATATAGAGAATTGAAGAATAGCTTTTTCAGTCAATTGTACTTAACTATTTTGTAATTATTGCAGCATTAGCTTTGCACACATTTGACATCTGTATGTTATTGATGTTGAGTTCAATATCATAAGGAAATTAAATAAGTTAGCATATTAGACAAATTAGGAAATTAGATATCGTACAAAAATTTTCTCTCTTCATTTCATTGCTAATTTTACGTTAAATTTCAAATTTTTATCGGAACAGAGTTAAATTGTATGTAACGCAATATAAATTTAAACAAGAAATTAAGTCAGAGAACCATTTTGTCAAAATTTTCAAGTTTTTATATTAAATTTATTTGTATAAATAATTTTTCTGTGATTTGGAATAAGGACATTATTACCCATGTTTTATAGAAGATTTTATTGTTCATTATAATCTAAGAGGTTAACTATACTGTATGAGAAAAGTATATTGCTGTTATAATGATTTTTTGTAATATATGATTTATGTTATTGAATCAGTTATTTTTTCTTCATATTCTTATAAAACCTAGTCTATTTACGGTATTGATTTGTTTGAGTTAATAGGACAGTAACAGCTTAGTTTACAATATAATAACAAATGCTATATACAATAAGAATATGCGCACATATTGAATCATGATTTTTGTTTGTTTAAATGGTATTTAAACTCTCGTTCATTACAATTATATTGTATTTTAATTTTACTTTATTTGAATGATCACCAATTTAAAATGTTTTATTCTTGATATATTTAGATACTTATTTAAATACATATGAAAAATAATTCAGTTATAGATTTTTATTGATATATTACAATTACAAAATAAAAATTTATAAGCCACACACCGCTTATTATTATCATTTGTCATGTTAAATAAGTTATTTGTTTTAATATTCATTTAATTTAATTTGATAATTATTTAAAACATTTAGGTGTTTGATTTAACAGAGTGTAAATACAGCATGGTATTATCACATAGTATAAAGTACAATATATATCATGAATTTTCCACTGCATAATTTTTGTATACTTAACTTATATTAAAACTTTAATTTCATATTCATTAGGAGATTGTACCAACGAATATAGAAGCATATAGAAGAACGCTTCTTATGGGCGAGTAGTGAAACACGTAAAGCCTATACCAAACTACCTTTGCGTTTTGGAATCGCATACAAGTGAACGATGCACTTACTTTTACTATAAAGAGAAAATATCTATAGTCATATGGTTTAATATTTAATGGTTTTTTATAGTAGATATAACATTCATAAATTCATGCGACGGTAAGGTTCAGAGTACATCCTTTACTTAAATGTTAATAACTAAGTACACATAATTTATTTACATATTTCTAAACATATTTACAGTCATTCAAAATAAAAAAATAATTCATTAGCCTTCTAACCTTTTTAGTGATAAATCTATTTTCTTTATATTTTATATGAATATGAGTAAAAAAATTGTAAATTATACTCTAATATGCATTATAAAATTAAATTCTTGCTAATTAGATAATTAATAATTAAGCATGTACAAAATAAAAAGGGTATATTTTTGCAAACTTTTTACAATATATAACTCAATTTCCTTTTTCATGACAAGCTGTAAGAGTGAATTTCTGTAAAATATGTGTGCTTCATGATTAATATCATAAATAAGGAATATAAGTACTCTGAACCTTTTGTCGCATGAATTTATGAATATTATCAAATTTTTCAGACTATTTAAGCATTGTACCATAGGACCGAAGATTTTGTCTCTTTATGGTGAAAGCAAATGCTACGTTCAATTGTCTGAAATTTTAAAACCTGAAGGTAGTAAACTCTTTTGTTTAAATCATTTTTCATTCATGACTATCTATAAACCACTAAGGTAAATGTACCAGTAACTAGACGTTTAGTAGCCTGACCCCAAATAATCTTCCATTTAAAGAATAAAAACTATGATTTAATAAATACTTTTTTGTTTTTATGTAAGATTAAACTTCCCTTAATACATTGTGATAGAAAAAAACAACACTTAAGGTTTTCTTTTTTGTTAACTACTGAAATACAAGAAAGTGCCCATGTACCAGTACCTAGCCATGGAAAATAAGGGTGTCCTAGTGTCCCGATTTTGATGTCCCAGTACATAGCCAATAGAAATTTTAGTTTAATAATTAGGTTAAGAGTCAAAGAAGAATTTAAATAGTACTTAGTTTGTATTTAACTTACTGATTTATTTATAAATAATCATATAAATATTATAAATAATGACAAAAACTACATTTTTTACATAATATTTACATTTTTCTTATTTTTTGTTTATTTAAATTTTTTCTTTTTTAATTTTCTTTTTTTGCAATACTAATTTTTTTATTTCATCATTAATTTTTTTAGCTTCTTCAGCTGTGATTCTTTTAGCTTCCTTCTCTTTTTCCTTTATAAGTTTATTCTGTTCTCTCTGTCTTTTTTTCTCTTCTTTTTCCTTCTCTTTATCTGCTTTTTCTTTTTGTATTTGCAAGTGATGAGCTTGCCAGCCTTCCGAAGTAAGCACCGTAGGAATTTTTTTCCCAGTTTTTTCTTTTTTTGGGAATTTCTTCAGGCCAAACTAACGCTTTTTTGAAAGCAACTGGAATATTCATTTTTTGTTGATCATTTTCGTTATTTTCAGTAGGTGCAACTAAAATGTAAAGTTATTAAAAAGATAAAAACAGGTGATAATAGAATAAAGGAAGATTACTATAAGATAGACATAATAATAGAAATACCTTCAACTTCATTTGTTACTGTTACAGGTAATAAAATAGACGTAGGGTGCGCAGCTTCAGTACTTGAAGTGAAAGTATTTACAGCATTATCAATCTGTGTTTCATTTCCTAATCTTAAATCTAGTACGTTGGAACATGAAGCAGAAACATTTTGGAGTTGGGCTTCCGTAGATTCATCAGAGCTTTCTAGACGATCATTTTCTTTATTTTCAATAGAAGCCACTACTTAAAATGTTAAGTTATTAAAATATTATAGGTATAATAAAATACGTGATAATAGAATAAATATCATTATAAGATGTAAATAATAATATTAATACCTTCAACTTCATATGGTACTGTCACAGATAATAAACTAGACGCAGGATGCATAGTTTCAGTACTTAAAGTAGAGGTATTTACAGTATTGGTAATCTGTATTTGATTTCTTAAGCTTAAATCTAGTACTTTCGAACACGAAGAAGAAACATTTTGGAGCTGGGTTTCAGTAGATTCATGGGACATTTCTATACTGTTGGCACTATCTTGACTTTCATACTGACTATTACGTAGATCTTCACAAGCATGATGGTTTTGATTTCCTATTAAGTATGTAAAAATGTTTTACTTTTATGTATGATTATTGTTTTTATTGTACTTAAGTCCACTAACCTTGCAGGATTATGTTATTTTTCTCAGTAAAATTCTCTGGGAGTGTCAGTGTAATTGGTCCAGTTGAGGTGAGAGTCGCTTCACATTGCTCCGTTGAATGGACATGCATTTGAGATTGATCCAATGAAATGAAGGTCAGTTGATCTGGCTCCGTTGAAACTACAGTCATGTTATATTGCTCCGATGAAGTGAGGGGCAATGGAACTGGCTTCGAAGGATCAGTTTCTTTTGTTGCATCAGTATTTACAAAATCTGAAATATAAAAATTAAATGTTTTTCAAGTTTTCAATTTTATTTAAGTTTTAATTACATTAATTAAGTATAATAACAAACCTTCATTTTGTGTGTAATTACTATCTTGAAGTTCGTCTACATGAATTATGTTTCCACTATTCGAAGGATAATCAAAAACTATATCTAAATTATTTATATCTACACCTTCGAGTACAGTATCATCTACAACATCCCATTCATCTTCGACTAGCATCACAGCTTCTTCGATACTTACATTTCCTGAACTACTATTTTCTCCTATATTAGATAAAAATATTCTATACGTAATACTTATTTTTATAAATAATAATTCCAGGAAAATAAAAAAGAAAAAATTGTATTAATTAAATATTCAGTTATACAATAAAATTAATTTTATTGAATATTGTAGGTGATATTATGTTTATCTGAATTATTTAATTAAAACAAGTTTAAAATTTAACCAGAAAGTCTTCTTAAGTTGACCCAGTAGTCGAATAGTCCTTTGTTATCACTGTTACTGATGCTAGTATTATTTTCTAATGCGTTCTTGAAATCTTGTAAGGTGTCAGGTTCTAATGAATTTTCACAAAAAAACAAATGTTTTTTACACTCAGCTTCTTTATGTTTATTTACTAAATTTTCTGCATCTTCTACTGCATTAATTTTTGCTTTTCTATTTGCTTTATTAAGGATGTCGAAGTCAACTCTATCCGCTGAGAATGGAATAAGCCCACATGTTTCAAAACCATTTTTTATTATTGTTGGTAAATTACCTAATGAATCCAAAGCTGTTTTTAAAATGGGCGAAAAAGTCTGTTTTGTAAGACGCTGACCTGAAATTAAAATGTTTATA
Source organism: Torymus aiolomorphi (assembly GCA_036365515.1). NCBI lineage: Eukaryota > Metazoa > Arthropoda > Insecta > Hymenoptera > Torymidae > Torymus > Torymus aiolomorphi. Next base: position 107,846,738 of record CM070874.1, read on the forward strand.
ATTTATAGTTTATATTTATAAGAGAATATCAGAAAATAAAGCTTTAAAAAAAGTAAAGAAGCGAAAAAACAGAACTAACCCATATTTTGCATCCTCTCTTCATCAACAACTTTTTTGTAGTTTTTCTTCAGTGGACTAAATACTGCAACGTCGAGAGGTTGCAATATATGCGTTGCATTGGGGTATAATGCAACCAACTCAATTTTTTTGTCTTTACAAAACTGTGAAAGTTTTAATGTTAGATGTGATACATGCCCATCTAAGTATAAAATTATTGGAAACTGAATTTTGTTTTTCAGCAACCACGGATAAAATATATTTGATATATATTCATAAAAACAATCTGCTGTCATCCATCCTCGCTCGGTGGTGCCAGCAATCCATTCAGGAGGTAAACTCCTGGTAATACTAGCAGGTATTCTCTGGTACCAGAATAAAATCATTGGAGGCAGCATGACACCACTTCCACTTATTGCGAATAACACAGTTAAAGATTCCTTATCATCACCGTTAACCACTTTATAAATAGCTTTCACACCCTTTCTAGCCAAAACTTTCTCTCCTTTTGGAATTAAATAAAAGGCGCTTTCATCCATATTAAATATTCGTGAACCATCAATGTCCACCAACTCTAGCAGCTTCAAGTGATCTTCGACTTCTTTAAACCAACTTCTCAATTTCTCTTCTGTTGCAGAAGCTCGACTGCTACTCAAATTTTGACAGACTCTCTCACTGATTTCTGGATGTCTTCGACAAAATGCTTCATACCAATGTCTGCCTGGCTTATTGCCTTTAAACGGAGTCTTTCTATCTAACTCTGTTACCAATGTCTGCACGGCATTAAGCAGCTGAGACTTGGTAATGGGGAAACCCCTTTTGCCACACCATAAAATCCAAGATACTAATACCTCTTCTTCTTCACTCTTAAGATAAGAGGAAGGCCCTCTACTAGCCTCAACAGGGATACGGTAAGTATTTTTGGCCTGCAAGGTACTCCTCGGAACGCCATACTCAGCAGCAGCTTTTCTGATAGATGTACCTTCCTGGATTGCTTCTAATGCCTTATCCACATCATTTTGAGAATAAGGCTTTTTGTAGATTTCTTTGGCCTTTCTTTTATTTTTTTCGTTACTTTGTGACATTTCTGAAAAAAAAGAATATTTGTAAATACCTACAAAATTAAAATCACAATACTTGTAAATTTTTAGGTTAAGAGGTTAGAATTTTTAGAAAGTACTTTTATAAACGAGTCATAGCGCTACTCAATAAACTATACAGTATAAACACAAATAATTAGTATTTAAACTATATACTTACGAATTTAGCACGATTAGCGATAATAAATTGCCAAATAGAGCTGTTGAAATGTCTACGTTATAATGCCAACTATCAACACGTGCAGCTCATCTACGCAGTGAAACGATGGTCGTCCGAGTAACTAGCCGGACGGTCAATAACCGGTCACACAAGCATTCCGAGTACCGATAAATAGACACGCAAATTAAATTGAAAACCATTTATTTTCCAACGAATTATCAATTCGTACATATTCTTCATACCTTTATTAATATAAACAAGTTTTTTTCGACTCGCAAAACATTATACAATATTAATTATCGACTTAAGAAGTGCGTCGTTTTCCTTAGTCAAATCGTAAGAAATACGAGATGTTCAGCCATACGTTCGAACGTCGAAATTAAAGTGTTATTTATAATTTTTATTATTAAAATAGGTTCTAACTAAAAATTGTATTGAATAGTTTGAATATTTATAAATTATAAATCATTCATACTATATTAAAAATGCGTTTCTATATCTTAAGAATAATGAAAATATGTTGAAATGGCTAGGTACTAGTACGCGTCCAGTCACTGGTACATTTACCTTAGTATAATTTATAACAAATCGAGATTTAAAATAATTCTATTATATATTTAAAATAGTTAAATTTAAGTGAAATTCAGATTTTTTACCAATTTTTGACCGTAAAAATTATTTAATCAAGTAAATTAGATACATACAACTCTTCAGTCAATAGACATATAAAATACTAAAATTTTAAGATCTCCCCCATTAAAATATATGCAGTTCCTGAATCTGGAGTCGATGGCAGAGTCCAAAATTTTATATCATATAGAAAACAGCTTTAAAGATAAAATTACTAAAATACTTATTTATTTCTTCTTCTTTATTTCTTAACTCTATCTCTGCGCTGAAATACAAAAGAGTATTGTTTTTAGCTCAAAATATTTTACATTTAGAACAAATATTCTGGTACCTCTGTATATGGTCCATTAGACTTGTAAGCTATGAAAACGCGTAACAGTCATATCCACATTAGTGAGTCAAGTTTGTTAAGTGGTTTAACATGTAGATCCTTTGGTGCTTTTAAATCCGTATGTTTTTAATAATCTTTATCACATATATTAGATTCTTATTTACTGAGGTAAATAAAGAATGTGTTGAGAAATCCAAATTCCTTCATGCAGTATCGCCATAGCCAAATGTTTAAAAAAATGTTTATAGCAGCAACACTCCTATATTGATCTTCTTTTAATGTTTGATAGTGTGAACTTCTTTACTTGTTCTACATTATTCTTCTTCACATATAATATTATTACTTAATAAAGAGAATATGACTGATATATATTTATTGCAGAGCATAACTGTTTCGACTACAGAAAGTAAAATGTCAATTATATCATACACTGACAGAAAAAATCTGGTAAAAATTCTTATGTTGTCATGTAAAAATTACCATGTTGGAATCGTAACTCGACCATATGTCGGATTTTTAGCAGAAATTGCAATACATGTAGGAAAAATTCCAAGTCTAACATGGGAATTTTTTTATAACTGATTTTAAAGAGCGAAAAAAATTATTACATCTTTTTTTTTTTAGGAGTGGGGGAGCGAGTATCAGACACATAATTATTATATTTAGACAATACAGAAGTTATTTTTGAATTAAACATGATTAAAGAAAATTTATTAAATAAATTAAAAATTTTTGACGGCATCGAGACTCGAACCGGGAACCCTTGGCACGGTAGTCGGGAGCGCTAACCACTTACCTAAAAGACATATGTCCTACAAAATTTTGGAACTTGTATATCCCCAAACGTAAGTTATGCGCGCTAATTTTATAACAAATTATGCTTTAACTCGAATAATATTATTCTCTATTTTAACGTAATTTATTACAAATGTTATATATTAAGAATATTGTTTAACATTTTATAACTATTACCAATACCTTAAATTAAACAAGCTCATTTATTTATTAATGAATTTGTATTTTCGATATAATGGTTTTTCACAACCTTCCTTAAAAATATTACAAATAAACAATGATTTTAAAAATTGTCTTATCATAAAAAATAAAAAAAAAATAAAAACAAGTATGTTGGATTAGAACGCACATTCAGTTGTTGCGTTTAGCGTTTGTGTTTTGTCTCGATGTTGCCAAGGTGGATTGAGTTTGTTGACATGTATCTGTCTGAATCTTTCCTATTTTGACATTGAAGAGGTCAACTTTTCGTGCACTCGCGGGGTGTTTACGATTGAACGTGTGAATTCTTACTCTCTCAATTTTTACCATGCTAGCCTGGGAAAATGTACAAAAGATAAAGTTCCATTAGTCACGTGTTAATTTTTACTATGCTGGCATAGGAAGTTTTACTTGTGACATTGGACTTTTTCATATAAAAGATAGTAAATATTTCGATTTTAAGCAGTTGTGGGCAACTTCCAAGAGCAACATAGGAATTTTTCCCCGGGTTTTTCTGTCAGTGTAGTGAGATTCAGACGGTGGTTGATAATGGTAGCTTTCTGGCAGAAGCGAAGGTTCCATAATGTTTTTCTGCATAATAGCATATCTTTCGCTTCCTTTAAAAGTTGATTTAAATCTGTACACTAAATGTTTTTTGTAATAGTCAGTATAGATTTAATTTTTCTTTAGTATCAATCCCTGTTATTTTAAGTATAAAGTTTCCAATAAAAGTTCAAGTACTAAAAAGCTATTTCTAAAACTTTAATTCAACTGTCACTCGTATTATTCAAACACTTTTAAAAACTTATTTAAAATACCTTTACGTATATACACTAAATGATTACTCCTAAATCCGTTGGAAACAATGACAACTAAGAACAATACTTTGTATAAAAAAGGTACTGATGCTGATAAACACAGTGTTTATATGAAATGACAGCTGTGCATGTTTACATTGCTTGCAGACTACATAGGTTAAAATCAGCTCTGTTAGGGCCTTCACACAACTCTGAGGAACAGATAAAAAGAACAAGAATAACATGGGTTATATATCTATATATACGAAGAACAGCAAGGAACAAGACTCTTGTTCCTTGTGTATCTCGCTGTTCCTCGTATATATAGATATACTAAAGGGCGCTACAGGTAAAAAGAAAAAGCAAAAGCACAGGAACAGATATAAGATTAACATGGATATGTATATCTATATATATGAGGAACAGGAACAGCTAGAAGGAACACCTAGATCTGTTCCTGTAGCTGTTCCTGTTCCTCTTATATATATAGATATACATATCCATGTTATTCTTATATCTGTTCCTGTGCTTTTGCTTTTTCTTTTTGCCTGTAGCGCCCTTAACCCATGTTATTCTTGTTCTTTATATCTGTTTCTCAGAGCTGTGTGAAGGCCCTTATAATTCGCGATCGCACATTCCAGCTCACGATCTGTAAAATACCGTGCGGTGGCTTTAAGAACTGAGCGAGAGGGAATAGTTCTTATGGGCCGACCGCACGGTATTTACAGATGGCGCAGTAACGTGCGATCGCGAATAAAGGAGTGAGCTGTCGGTGATAAAGCTGCCTCTACATGGCGTGCCGCGAGCCGCAGCCGCGTGCCCTCAAAAATCCTATAGGATTTCGCATATCTGTCTTTGTCTAGGGCACGCGGCTCGCGGCTCGCGGCACACCGTGTAGAGGCAGCTTAAGCAGGGGATAGACTATGAGGCTGTCCCGAACCGACACAGAGTTTGGCGACCTTAGAGCATATACTAACTGGATGTAGCATGTCGCGGCAAAAAGCGTGACCGAGTCAGAGAGAGAGAGAGACAGAAAGTATCGGGATACATGCTCTCTCACTCTAGCACGCACGTGATTCGTCCAAACTAGAAGTTGGCGCTGATTGGTCCGCTCAAACCCGCATCAATTTAAAAAATCACTAAATAAATTTTTAATGTATGTAGAATACGAAATATATATATATAAAACAAGGTTTGAAAATAATTTATATTTTTACAAATATGGATCGTGCACGAAAACATTAATATTTAGCTTAAGTTAAAACCTGAACCATTCACCGGTGAGCCATGATACTGCACATAGCTTATGCCGACCCGGTACATTTTTTACTTAAAGGATTTTTACTTTATCCCCACCGAATTTTTCAATTGAAGAATACATGCTATGAATTTATTATTCTTTTCTTCTTAATTTAAACAATAAATGCAAATATGTGATGATCTGATATTGATATTTACAAATGCTGTCACCCGTAGGTATAATCTATTTCCCTCGCTGCAGCATCTGCAACCAATCAGTGCCAACTTCTAGTTTGGACGAATCCCGTGCGTGCTAGAGTGAGAGAGCATGTACCCCGATACTTTCTATCTCTCTCTCTGACTCGGTCACGCTTTTTGCCGCGACATGCTACCTCTAGTTAGTATATACTCTAAGTTGGCGACTCACAACTGGGCCGATGTTTTTAGATGGATGTTACCTTATGGAACGTAGGAACGTAGCAACCAGAGTTAAGGTGGCCTCTAGTGGACTGTAGTTCCTACGTTCCTACGTTCCAAGGTAACACCCATCTAAAAACATCGGCCCAGTTGTGAGTCGCCAAACTCTGTGTCGGCTCGAAACAGCCTCATAGCCTATCCCCAGGGTTACGGTGCCAACTTAACTGCTATAAGTTTTAAATTCAAATTTTTATTTTTGTCAAAAATACCGTCCATAAATTATATTATTTACTTGTTATCTTTATATTAATGTTTAAAATATTATTTTTGGATTTTTTAAAGTAATATAGATATGTAGAGTGAGAATTTTAAATATATTAAGAACAGGGAAGTGAGAAAAAAAATTAGTAGAAATAATATACGATTATATAAATATGTATACAAACGGAAAAATGTAATTTGAACAAAAAAAAAGTGAAAAGTTTTATCAGTGTTTTATGTATATTCTTAAAACAAAAATAGATAATGCTTTAAAACTAATTGGGATATATTCTACAAGTTTTTTTTAAGTAAAATATGTAATAAAAAAAAATAGATTTTTCGTCATTTTAAAGGTATCTGACCCCCTTAAGTAAATCAATTTCAAAAACTTTTACGACAAAAATTTTTTAATGTTTTTGTTTTCAAATCGAAATTTCTCAAAAATTCTTTATGTAGCAGTTTGAAATTTATAATTTTTGTATATTTACGGTAGAAATTCTTCGGATAAAAACATTCATTTATCATTTTAAGAGATTATTAAAGCTCAAGTTTTTTTTACTATTTTTATGTACAGCACATCTATGCATATAAACCCTTGCACATGCATATACATATATACTTTTTCTTAATATTTTTATTCAGTATATATGGAAGTTTTTTCATAACCATTTCTCTACAACTGGGAAATCTCTGCCAATTCATTGGCACGGGACCAATCCTTAAACTCAATCTACAAAATACTTAGAATAAGTGTACGAGATGACCGATAATGACAAATATGGTACACTATTTACACGTTTATGTTTCTATAGTGTCGGATTCGTTGAGTGCGTAGTCTTGGTGTTCAAGGTAGCCGATAATAGAATCTAAGTAGTGCACGCCATAGGTTTTTGTGTCTAGGTGTCGGAACGGAGTGAATGCGATGTCTAGGTATTCAAGATGGCCGATGATAGTGTCTATAGAGTGCGCTCCATAGGTTTTTGTGTCTCGATGTCGGAAAGGAATGAATGCGATGTCTAGGTATTCAAGGTGGCCGATGATGGTGTCTATATGGTGCGCTCCATAGGTTTTTGTGTCTAGGTGTCGGAACAGAGTGAATGCGAAGTCTAGGTGTTTGATGTGGCCGATGATGGTGTCTACGTGATGCGCTCCATATAGGTTTTGTGTGTAGGTGTCGAAACGGAATGAATGCGAAGTCTAGGTGCTCAAGGCGGCCAATGGTGGAGTCTAGGTAGTGCACTCCATACATTTTTGTGTCTAGGTGTCGGAACGGTACGAATGCAAGGTCTTGGTATATTATTCCCTATTAATAATTCTCACGTGAGTACTCACGTGATTCTCTCGTGACTTTTGACGCGAGGTCTCACGTGAGTATCACGTGAGTATTTCGACCATTTTCTCACGTGAGAATTTTCAATAGGATAAGTTAAGACATAAACAATTAAATTTTGCATAAAACTTTGTTTATACTTAATTATAGAGTAAATAAAAAATAAAAAAAAATAAATAAAATTTTCGACTTAACCGAGAATCGAATCCACGAACTTTTGGTTACTGCGCACGCATACTATTCATTCCCTACGAAAAGATCTCACGCCAAAATCTCATCTGAAATTCTGGTCCGCGAACTACTAAAATCCCTCTAATGATAAAAAAATCACTTTCTAGGAATTAGGAGTCACCTAGTAGGTTACGCCACCCCCCAGATAAGTTCAAAAATCTATGTTTTGAAGCGTTTTAGCCATTTTTTACATTTTTAGACATTTTACACATGAGAAATTTCTCACGTAAAATCTCACGTGTGATCTCACGTGAGATCTAACGTGAGATCTCATGTGTAAAATTTCAGATGAAATTTTGGATTGAGATTTTTCAGGGTTATGACCTACATAATGGCATTCATCCTTTATATTTATTTAATTGCTATAGATTTGAATAATCTAAAATATCAATAATTTTTAATATTTATTTATTTATAAACTATTTTAAGAAACTGAATAACTTAAATTAAAATATTTCGAATAACATTTTCGAGAGTAATAAAAATTTTTGAAAAACGTAATAATCATTACTTACAATTTTATATACATAATATTTTATAATAATAATTCAGTATTTTCTTTATTTAGAAAAAATTATTTTACCGGCACTACATTCTTAAGTTATTCGAATTTAATTATTTAATGCTTTAATGTAAGTTTCTTATTTTGTTACAATTGCGTATATGTAAATCATTATTTAAAATCATTGATGTTTTAGATAATTATTATGAAAATTAAATAGCAATTAAATAAAGATGAGGTATATGCCCTTATGTATGTGAAAATGCCCTGAGTCTTCAAAGCGAGTGATAGCGGAATCGGTAGCGCGCGGGCAGTAATCAAAAGTGCGTGGGTTCGATTCTCGGTTAGGTTGAAAGTTTTATTTATTTTTATTTATTTATTTACTCTATAATTAAGTATAAATAACATTTTATGCAAAATTTAATTGTTTATATCTTAACTTATTCTATTAAAAATTCTCACGTAAGTACTCGCAAGAAAATGGTCGAAATTCTCACGTGAGAATCACGTAAGAGCTCACGTGAAAATCACGTGAGAATCACAAGAGTACTCACGTGAGAATTTTTAATAAGGTTAACCCATTGGAATAATAATTTTAAATATTGGCCTTTAAAATTAATTAAAGACATCGGTAGATTAAGTTTAAGGAAACCATGCGCTAATTGATAGCGGTTTTAAGAGAGTTTTATGATTATACACTCTAAACGAAATTTGCATTCGAATAAATTTTTATTCATAAAATATTTTTAGGTTAACTATAGTAAATGTCTAAAAGGAGCAAAGTAGGCAATTACTCAAAAAGGCGTAAACGCCGAATAACTCAAGAAGAAAGTGAGTTAGGGCTTTGTAATATAAGAAACAATATTATTAGCCGTAGACATTTAGAAAATGTTGAAACTTCTATCTCTAATTCGCAAGATGATTCTAATAATATTCTCGATGAAAATCATCAAAGTGATGATGGCATGGAAGATAATTACAATTTTTATACTGCGGAAACTGACTCTTCTGACACAACTGATACTCTTTTACTGGATTATAATGAAGACGAAATCAATTCAATATGCAACATAGATGATTTACTTAATGACGAATATAATTATTCATACAGTGACAGTAATATTTCTGATTCTGAGTTGGATACTATAAATAACTTAGACCTTGATGATGAGATTGCAAAGTGGGAGGATTTTGATAATCTAAACAGTATTGCAGATTCGGAAAATAAATCATTTAAAGAAACTTTCATTCGCTGGGCTTGTGATTTTAAAATAAATCACAATGCTTTGACTCCTTTAATGAAAATATTAACCAACTTTTTTAATGTAAAATTTCCAAAACAATCTCGAACTCTTTTAAACACACCTAAATATATTCATATTATTTCCATGAAGAAAGGAGAGTATTGCCATTTGGGTTTAAAAGCAGCAATTATCCGGATTATACAAAAGTTATTAGAAACAAATTTTTTTAAGAAAAACGAAAACAAAATTTGTTTATTCGTTTCTACTGATGGCGCTCCAATAGGAAAATCGAGTGGTTTATCAATGTGGCCGATTTTATGCTCGCCAACAGTTCTACATTGTGTGCAAGTTATTGGTTTATTTCTCGGAGAAAATAAACCTGAAGATTCAAATGAATTTTTTAGTTTTTTCGTTGATGAAACTCTTGATTTGATGAAAAATGGATTAACATATAGCGGAACAAAATACGATATTAAAATAGAAGGTCTAATTTGTGATACACCTGCAAAATCATTTGCATTAAAAATTAAATATCACAGTGGTTATAATAGTTGTACAAAATGTGAAATTAATGGACATCGTATAGATGATACTCTCTGCTTTCCTGATGAAACTCCTGAACCTCCATTAAGAACTGATGAAGCATTCTTCAATTTTTGTTACAGTCAAGAACATGATAATGATTACCAAAAAGATGAAAGTATTTTAAAGAAAATTAATGATTTTGAATTAGTTACGAATATTCCACTAGACTACATGCACTTAGTGTGCTTAGGAGTAATGAAAAAGTTACTCTTGTTATGGCTTAAGGGTCCATTAAAATATAGATTTTCAAATAGGCAAGTAAATTTAATTTCGGAAAAATTAATTGATTTACGAACTAGTATGCCTTCTGATTTTCCGAGGAAACCCAGATCCTTAAAATTTCTGAAGATCTGGAAAGCAACTGAGTTTCGGAATTTTCTACTATACATCGGACCAGTTGTTTTGAAAAATATTCTCCGTAAAAAAGCTTATGAGCATTTTTTAATGCTTCATATTGCCATACGTATTTTAGCTGACGAGAAAGCTGTACAAAACTTGCAAAATATTGAATGCGCAGATGATCTTTTGAAAAAGTTTGTCGAATATTTTCAAAAATTATACGGTGCTAAGTATATATCATACAATGTACATAATTTAAAACACTTAGCTGGAGATGTAAAAAAATTTGGATGTTTAGATAAATTTAGCGCATTTCAGTTTGAAAATTTTATTTGTTTATTGAAACGATTAATAAGAAAAGGAGATAAACCCATTGCACAAATAGTTTACAGATTATCCGAGTATGGCCATATCATTACTCGTACCAGCAACGTTTTTCATAAAAACAAATTTAATAAAAATCATTATGATGGACCACTTACAAACGATAGAACATATATTAGTCAACATCGAACAATGCAAAAGGGATTTATAAATATCAATTGTGATGATGATAAAAATGATATTTTACTTTTAAAAGATGGTAGTATTATAAAAGTTTTGAATTTTGCTAAATCAGAAAATGATATGTATTATGTAATTGGAGAAATATTATTGCCAATCAAAGATTTGTATGAATTTCCCTATAAATCTAGCACGCTACATGTCTTCATGGTCAAGAAAACAAGAAGATTAAATTCTTCGCATTTTGATAACATTGAAGCAAAAATGTGTAAAATACTGTTTAATGATACGTTTGTTGTTTTTCCTATATTACACACTGCAAATGAATCAAAATAACGTGAATTTATTTTGTTTTTAATTTTTTTTATTTTTATTTTATTGTTTATATAGGTTGATATTTAACAATAAACTTAGATATTTAAAAAAATTTCGACAAATACAATTTTTATAAATTTATTCTAATATAGATATTATGAATTACTAATGCATCATCCAGAAAAAATGTGTTAAGATACTTTTCACATTCCATTTCACAAGAGTATGTAGTCAGAATTAAATAATCAGAAATAAAAAAAAAATTAAACAAACAAAACAATAAATTATCTTGCTGATCACCAAGATTCACAATTTTATCTTCTCTTCAGAATTTTAATTATAATTAAAAAAATACAACCCTTTTTCGTTTATTTAAAAATATATTGATTTCTTATATTTCAAGAGTTAAGGTAAGACACTAATTATTTATTGATATACTTATATATATATATATAACCTAGCAAAAATTTTAAAATGTAAATAAATGTAGATAAATTTTTAAAAAATGTAAAAAGATGTAAAAAATGTGTAAACAAATGTAAAAAAGTGGAAAAAAAGTGTAAAAAAACTACTGGATTTCAGACGTTTTTTACATTCCTTTACTCTTTTCTACACTTTCTTTACACTTTTTTACATTTTTGTACACTATTTTACAGTTTTTTTTATATTTTGTAACACTTTCTTTGATTCTCATAATTTAAAAATTCTATTACAGTTTTTTACACTTCTTTACATTTATTAACATTTTCTTACAGTTTTTAAATACTTATTAACATTTGATTATAGTGTTTTTACACTTTTTACATTTATTAACACTTTATTATACCTTTTTTACACTTTCTTATATAATTTTACAGTTTTTCAACACATTCTTGCAGTTTTTTTATACTTTCTTATAGTTACTTATATTTTTTTTTACATTTTAATATGTTTTTTTTACACTTTTTTTACTGTTTTTAACACTTTCGTATACTTTTTTACACTTTCTTACATTTTTTTATATTTATAGATTTTTATGGTTAATAAAAATTTTATGTACTGTAGGAAAGTGTAGAAAAATGTAAAAGAATATGTAAAAAAAATGCAACAAAGTATAAATTAGTGTAGAAAACTAAATTTTAACGAATTTTTACAAATTTTATGAAATGTACAAAAGTGTACGAAATGTAAAGAAAATGTAAATAAGTGTAAAAAGATGTAAAATATGTCCGAAATTCAGTATCAAACTACATTTTTATTACACTTTCTTACACTTTTGTACACTTACTAAATAATTTACTAGATTTTCGATTTTTGCTAGGGTATATACCTATATTTATATATACTTTGTGAATCGCTGGCTTGATACCTTACTCAAGTTGTCGCTTCTGTCTCGGTTCTCGTGTTTGTCTCCTTGCTGTCTTTCTTGCTCTCTTTTTTCTATCTTCTCTCTCCACTGTCTCCTTTTCTTTCTCTCTTCACTCTGCCCGGGATGAGTGGTGGATCATTCGTCATTGGTAATTGGTTCTTCCCCCTAATTTTGATGTCAAACCCTCGCTTTTCGTCATATGTTCGTTTATTCTTTGAACTCATGTACAATCGGTACTGTGAATTTTTCAATTCATTCATGGCCTCACGCGCTGCTGACATGCAACTTGTTTCGTGCATCGTACTTAGCCTTTGAAGTTTCCACTCGCACATGGAGAGAAATAATTTTGGAAAAATTACTATACTATTTGGTAACGTGGTAACAGATCGCGAAAACCCAAAAATTACTAGATTTTATAGGAAATTTTACGAAAAGTATAGTAAATTTTCCTACACTTTGCCAGAAAACCTAGTAATTTTTTTAGTTTTAAGAGTATATTACCGCGTTACCAAAAAGTCTAATAATTTTTACTAGAAAAAATGTAATTTATACTAGAAAAAATTGCAATTTTTACTAGAAAAATATAATTTTTACTAGAAAAAATGTAATTTTTACTAGAAAAAATTCTTCGTGTCACACAATCATGTTGTATATTATGTTACCAATCAAATCAGAGTTAAAATAATTATTTTTCAACGCTTAAACTTTTTACAAAAACATCCTAAAAAATTGAAAAATATTATTTTTGATAGTTTGAAACCTCCTTTTTAAATGTCGCAGCTAGAATTTCGAAGAAGTGGTGCCTGATCATCGCATTTATGATAAAAAATGATGAAAATTTCGATGTTTTTTTTAAATAAATTATAACTTTTTTATAGTTATTTTTTAGATGGATTCTGACTGCTGCATTTAAAAGCAAAGGCTTCAAACTATAAAAAATGATATATTTAAATTTTTCTTCAGGACGTTCTTCCAAAACATTGAAGCATTGAAAAATTAGTAAAAGTTTTGGATATCCTAGACGCAATACCTCAAACTAATTTTTTTATATTAGGAATATTAAAAAATAAATAACTATTAATGCAAATAATGTAAATAATAAACATTTTATTTTGGGTTCACTTTCTAATTATCAATTTTTAAGAAAAAAAATGAAATGGTTAATTAATAAATTAATTCTATCGACATTTTCTCTAGTTAACCATGTACAGCGTAGTAGAATTTGTTGATGGTATATTGGCAGTACCCACTAGTTGGCTACGAGATAACAACACTAAGTGCATGTACCCTCCATACGATGAGAAACGTGTTACCGATGCCATCAAAAAATTGGAAAACTGTGAAGATGACTGGGAGAAGCTTAATATACTTAAGATATTTGGAAGCGATGGTAGGTATAATCAAATTTAGAAAGCCCTGATGTAACATTACATTCATTTACGGAGAGTAAGTTTGTATAGTAACTATTATAAGTATTATTTAAGAAGAAAGTACTAGAGTAATAAATGATCAGATTTTCTGTTAGAAATTATAAAATGGTTAAAAAATCAGTAAATAAATTAAGTAAATGTCTAGTGAAAAGCCATGTTGATGTGCTTTGCTCCCTATTATTCGTCTATTTTATAAATTGGAAATAGAATAGCATAATCTCATAATGTTCAATTTTAGTTTATTCATAGATTAGATATTGCATTTAAGGTCATTTAATTATAATAAATAGTTTACAAAAAATTTAATACTACAGACAAACAAAAAAAAAATTTTACAGCGTTTCCCTTATAAATATTAACCGAAATCCATATTTTTCCATTAGATTCTGTCTCTCTCACTCCTCGCCATAATAACATGCCTCTTATTAGCCACTTTCTAACCACCATTTTTTATCATGTTTAATACCTTACAAAAAATCAAGAACAAACATAAAAAATGTTATTTATAATTATTAATTTATATTATTTATATTAATTATTTATCATAAAAATTGTTTCAACGGTAGATAGAAATAACTAAAAAAAATGTTTACTTTAAACAATACTGCTTAGACTTAGCGAACGGGTTTTTATTTGAAACAACTGCATCTCTTGTTTTGACGTAATTATCTTACTATACTTATTCAATGTGGCAAAAAATGTTTTTTTTTTAAATTAAATTGTTATAGATTCTTACAAAATCGCTAAGGAAAAAGTGCAGTATGCGACATATATATCAGATTGCGATAATGAGGAAAAAATAAAAAAAACCAGGCATATGAGAAAGAGAGTTGCGAACGACGATTCAGATGAAGAAACCCAGATCATAAAGAAAATGAATACGGAAAAATTAAAAGGAAAAACCCTAGATGACACCCAACAGAAAGAAAAGAAAACCAGTTTGCCTATTAGTAGTGAGAGTAGTTCAGAATCAGAGTATGAGAAAAAGTCTGCATTCGATAGCAAATTGTATAAGAACGCTCCAGTTATAAAAAATGTTGAGGTGCTTAAGGCAGCTGATGCGAACTTCCAAAAGTCTTCAAACGAGTTAAATAAATCTAGAAATAGTAATCCAAATAAAGAAAATCAATCTACAAGCTCCGCCAAAAGAGACTTGCAACTAGAAAGTCATGAAAACCTTAAATCCGGAGAAAAGCAAGATTATATGATCGGTATGTGTATTCATCAGAGGGTGAAAATGTAATTTTATAACTTTTTTGTTCAAAAGCATCTCTCATTCGCATAAAAAATTATTACAATGTAAATAATAGAATATTTTTCTCAAATATCTCGAAATATTTATTTCTTTTCGCTTTTACCGTTGACCTCTTTTTCTTTGAAAATACAGAAAATGTTTTTTTATACTGAAATAGTTTATATAAATAAACTAGTAAATAAATAAATTAGTAAATAAAACTAGTAAATAGAGTATAAATAAATAGTTTAGATAAATAAATAATATAAATTTGCCATAAACCCAAAGTTCGTCAACGAACTTTAGATATTTACTTTTGCTGATGACATTTTTCACATTCAAAAGTATTCTTTCTATTAAATTTAAATTTATTAATTCTTTCTCAAATTTTAACCCGATTAAATGCACTTTTCTTGATAAACAAATATTTTTTTTAGCTTTGCAAGAAGAAAATCACAAAAAGTATACGAGGATTTTAAAAGAATTAAGCTACATAAAAAATGTCTTGGTTAATGAAAATAGAAATAATGATAAAGGAATGGATAAAAGTGATGATAAGCAAAAAATGAAGGAAGTTAATAATTACTTTCCGCTTAAAAAAAGAGAGGACGTACTAGCACTTGAAGCAGCCTTGAAAGAAGATTCATTTAAAGAAAAAGTGGTATAGGAAAAACCTTTAAGAGTATGACGGAATCTATATAGAGTTACACGAATGTCGGCATTTTACAATTTTTTAAATTCTGGTTATAGAAAGAAAGCGTTTTTTGTTCTTCGTATAGATAAAAAATGAGAAATAATCGGACACTAACAAACAAAAAAAACTTTCATATCGTTCTAACCTTAAAATCGCAACTTGGTATGATTTTTCGGCGCTCGAAGTGTAAAATACTATTCGAGACTAGTACGTGCGTAAATCGATTATTTAACTCATGTGACTTTCCGCACTTACTTCGTTCGTACGAAAAACGTCACATAAGTAAATCACCTTCTCCACCCCAAATGTAGTATTTTTGCTTAAGTTAAGCGAACGTTTTGACAGTTTGTTTATTATTCCCCTCTTTAGGACATCTCGCCAAAAGTGAAAAGCTCAAAGATCAAAAACTCAATTAAAAACTTCTTTACATTCATGTTTGTAAGTTTTTGGCCGTTGGCGTGATGTAAAACTAAACTTTGCATAATGCCCTGAAGAGGAGAGTAATGAATAAACTTCCGAAACATTGACTTAACTTAATCGAACGAGTATTTTCTGTTCGTTAATAGTGTGATTTCTCACTTTATCTATTTTTTGAAATATTAATTTTTAAATATTTGTAACGTTCGTAAACTAACTTCGGTAATTTAGAAAATCTGAAAATAAAATTAAATAACGTAAAGTTGGATGCAGAATCTCTAATCGGCTCCGATATACTCTTAAACCTTTTTATTTGATAGAAAAATCTGCCAAAATCGAATAGAATTAAACATTGATTCATTTTGATCTTGCTGGATTTTTCCTACACAATATAAAAAAATCTAATGTATTTATTTGTTTAATGTTATAAATACTTAATATTATACTATTGTATTTATATTTTATCATATTAACATAAGATTAAGTGTTAAAATAATATTTACGAATGAAATTATTAGATTTTTTATTACAAAAATAATTGCAATTACATTTTTAGGAGTCATTTTCTAAGAAAATATATTTGTTACTTGTTTTAAAGTAATAGAAGGTACAGTTATATCTAAAGTATACATTTATGCATGAGGTGTTATTTTTTGCTTCAAAATTGCTTGCATAACTTATAGCATATAAACTATACATATTTATTTGAGAGTGCTTGAGTTAAAAGTTTGGATGAACGAGTTACGAATTAGTAGAATTTATATTACTCTGAGGGTTTATTTTTTCATACTTTGGTTGCTGAAGTAATTTTCCTAATGTAGAATGGTATACTGGGCTTTTTTGAAATGGCTATAAGCAATTAACTGTACTTTTTGAATTTTTTATTTTTTTTATATTATAATTCTCATTCATTGATAAATTTTACTTATTTCAGATTCAAGTCTTAAGTCGAAGGGGTGGTAAAGATTACTCCAACCTAACAAATAATATATTATTTAAGATCATGCAGGATGACTTAGCAGAAGAATTTAGTTTCAAGGGCAGACAAAAAAAGAATTCTTTTAACGAATTAAAAATCTGCAGATGTATTATAGGTAATAAATTTGATACAACTCTAACCTCAAAATTACAATTTTGGTATTGCTTGTAGTATAAAATACTGTTCGAAACTAGTGCGTAAGTTGATTATTCAGCTCATGTGACTTTTTTCACGAACGAAGCGAGTAAACGAGCTAAATAATCAACTTTTGTATCCGTCTCGAAATGTACTATTATTTCACAATTAATTCTTTATTAAAAAATTATTTTAATTCATTTATAATTTTATTAGATGCTGTAATCCTAACTTTTGAAACGTCAAAAGAAAATGAAATTGAATCAAAAATCGGTTCGTGGCTGGCAAATGCACCAACTCGATTGAAGCGGAAGCAGTTAGTACTTTCTTAATACTATAATTTATATTGATTATTATATTAATTATACATAAACTGATATTTTCAGGGGAAAGGAAAATAAAGCCGTTGAAAAGGCTTCAAACAAAATCAAAGATGTTTCTGAAAAGTCGGCAAAACTTACAGTAGATGAAACCACCGACACCGAAAACTAAATAAAAACCGCTGCCAATTCATTGGCACGTAGCTTCCTCAAACTTGATTTACTGATTCCTTTAATTAATTTTTACTTCCAATATTTAAAATTTCATACTTTATTTTGTACGATGTAAACGGCTTTTCTCTTTCAAATGCTACCCATCACATTCAGATACATAGAGCCATCCTCAATACATTTAAAAAAAATTGGGAAAATTTTATGGAAAACATTAACTTGAAATTTTTTTAAATATCTTTGAAATTTAAGGATCAATCATTTTGCCCGAATAACTCGACCGAAAACTATCCAAAATCGACCTCTACGAGGAATTTTGAAGCGCTTAAGTCAATTTTTACTCCCGCAATAGTTGGACATACCAAACTCATTTTTTTCATTTTTCAATGTTTACGTTTTTATTAATAACAAAAGAACCGTAATAGCTAGACAAATAATTTTTTTTAGAAAATATAGGTCTTGAAATTCTCTTTCGAATGCCGCCCACCTGATTCAAATACATAAAGCCGTTCTCGAGAAATTACGATTTAAAAAAAAAGTGAAAAAAATTTTAACCTCAAATATCTCCGAAATTTATGGATCAATCCTTTTGCCCAAAGAACTCAATCGATTGTGATACAAAATGTACCACTAAAAAAAATTTCAAACTGATTAAGGTAATTTTACTCTAGTTATTGAACGACAAAAAAAACACTTTTTTTTATAAATTATTTTTTTTCTCCAAAAATAATGAATAAAAAAACCTAAAAATTTAGTAAGTTATAGTACTCAGTATTCTTTATAACCAAAAAAATATTCATGTTAATATCTTTTTTTAATTTTGAAATATAACCTATTTACTAAAAATGACGTTTTCATGAATAACTTATGACGAAATATAGCTAACGGCTTTTTTTTTTTTTTTTAAATTGTAGAAAATTTTATTCTGCATACAGAGAATTTATCGTATATAAATAATATTTGTTCTAAATATAAAAAAATTGAAAATAAAAATTTTGAAAATTTAAAAATGGCGATAAAAAACAAAAAATCGATTTTGACAAAAATAAAATATTGACCCCAATTGTTGAAGCAAAATCTGAAAAAATGATCACTCTCTCGTTAAAATCGGTTGAGTAGATCATGAGATATCAGAGTATACGGACATACATACACACACACACACACACACACACACACACACACACACACACACATCCATACGGACATTTTCTAAAAATGGTGTATTTCGATTCCAAATTTTCTATACAACATTCCTAAGACATTATCTCACAAACTTTTTTTTTTACTATCACAAAGCTTCCTCTAGGAGGAAGCAAAAAGCAGAGCCAACAAAAATGATAACAAACCTTTCTTTACTTAACCTTAATAAGTAGTATTTATGTAATAAGGACTGCGATGAATGACTGCAAATTTTGATATTTACGTTGTGCATACTATGCACACGTAACAACATCTATTTTTCTAATAAATAAAGTAATTTAATAAGCGACGTATTTTTTCATTTAGCTTGATATCCTCTTCCATTTCCTCTTTTCGTATACTAGTCAAATCCAAACGTGCTACAAGCGTACTATTTTGTATAAGTTTTCATTATGATGATTTTAACTAATCTAAATGGTACCATAATCAAATAATTTTTCAATTTACATAGCTTTAAATAGTTAAATATAAATAATTCAATTCAAAAAATTCAAATGTAACGGAAATCGCAAATTTTCGCGCCTATCCTATAAAGATCAATTAAAATCAATCTTTAAATGCTTTATAACACCCGGCCATCACTTTTTAAAGAAAGGATAGAAGTTGTAGGTAAGTAATTTAATAAATATGGTATTTATCTTGCGTTTTTACATAGCATATTATATAATATTTTTCTAATATTTCTGTATTATTACTAGAATCTTTTTGTAATGAAGATCTAATATATTTCTGAAATATGACGTTAGATTGCACCTGTTGTAGGAACAATGTTATGTCAATGTTGTCTGGATATTTTCGTTATTTTCACAAATTTTTCCTCAACGATAATGAATAAATATAAGCGGTTCATTGTAAAATTTCTGAGTTAACTGTTTTTGAGATACATTATTGTTGCAAGGTAACGTGCAATATTGCAGCGAGATTAAAGAATATTTTCAAAGTCTAATATTCTTAAAAATTAAAATAATGTTGCACATATGGAAATGTTTCTTTGAGAGATATCATGGAAATGCACTATTCCATATGCTTGTAAATTTTTAAATTCTTTATAAGACCAGATTTGGTTAATATTGTTTGATCTCGTAGCAATAATATTCAATAATTATGTAGTATTCCTCAAATATTACTGCAATATTTTTGCAGCATTTTAAAATCATACCGCGATATTCATTTTATATTTATGTTGTGTTTCTAAAATATTTCTGTAAGATTCTTGAAATATTTCTGAAATATCATTAGGATATTCTTGAGATATTTTTTTAATATTACTGGAATGTTTGTGTTATGAGGGTGTAATATTTCTGAAATATAACGCTAGATAACTCCCGTTGTAGGAGCAATATTGCCTTAATGTTGTCACGACATTTGCGTCATTTTTGCGAATATTCCCTCAACATTAATAGACGTAATTATAAGCGGTAGACAATATATACATTTCTCGGTCGACTTCTTTTTTTGAAATTACTGCAGCTCAATAGTAAAAATATTTCAAAAAAAAGAAGTCGACCGAGAAATTTATATATTGTCTACCGCTTATAATTACGTCTATTAACGTTGAGGGAATATTCGCAAAAATGACGCAAATGTCGTGACAACATTAAGGCAATATTGCTCCTACAACGGGAGTTATCTAGCGTTATATTTCAGAAATATTACACCCTCATAACACAAACATTCCAGTAATATTAAAAAAATATCTCAAGAATATCCTAATGATATTTCAGAAATATTTCAGGAACCTTACAGAAATATTTTAGAAACACAACATAAATATAAAATGAATAAATGATTTTTGAAATGCTGCAAGAATATTGCAGTAATATTTGAGAAATACTACATAATTCTAAATTAAATATCACAACAAAATATCAAAAATATTACAATATATTTCAATAATATTTCTGAGGTTCTATGTAAACATCACAATAATACAGCAATAATGTATTCGAAATATTGCAGAAATGTTGCAGCGGGATGTTAAAAATGTTGCATTAATATTAAATTAATATGTACGTAATATTTTTAAAATATTGCTGACATATTTCAGAAATATTTTGGAAAAGCTGCATAAATAATGAAAACATATCATGGCAAGATTTTAGAAAGATTTCAATCATATCATATATACATTACTGCAATATTCTAAAATATTGAATTTATTGTTCAAATTGTTCACAATATTACAGGAATATTAAAAGAACATCACTGAAATATCCTAAAAATATTACTAAACCTATATACAAGTGTCATGTTGAAATAATACTTAAATATCACAGCAATATTACCCAGTATTACTACATTTTAAAAGAGATTGCTGGAGCATTATTAGAATATTGTTCCAATATAACAGCAATATTGAGCAATATTTCAACTTCAAGGACTGGCGAACTAATATCACTACAATATGCTAGGAATATTATCAATATATTACTGCAATATTTGCCCAGTATTTTAATAATTGTAGAGTAATATTGCATATATTCCTGGAACATTGCAGTGGTATCACACGCAATATATCTGTGATAAAAAAAACGCGGACATTAAATATTGCTAGAATATCACAAGTATATTACTGCAATAAGTCACATTAGTATTTCAATATATAATTGTAATTTTCCTGCGATATTCTAGCAATATTTCACGCTATGTGGGTAAATAAATGCAATACAACTGGACGTATAGCGTATAAATCATAATGCCGTTCAGACCAACGGCGGATAATTTAAATGCGATTTTTGTTTTGTAAAACGAACAGGTGCCACATCTTGATATTTTCTTAAGGATGGGATATTCCTTTGTCACTTTGAAAAGGTGGATTCGACGGTTCCAAGATGAGGCTGAAGGTGGGAATCCAGCTCGAGATGGATGCTATATGGCTGGTCAGCCTCTAAAGGTCACGGATAATCAAGTGAACCAGGTTGTGGAGGTTCTCGAAAACGAACTATTCCAGCCTACTAAACGTTTACCTGCATTAGTATAGTGGTCTTCCAGTTTTTTCCAAGCAATAGGAAAATTCAGATCAGTAATTTGAATTTACTAAGGAATAGGCCGCTAACGGTTCTACTGCCCAGATTAAAGAATAAAGACAAAACTTATACGTCCAACGTTTCGAACGGTTTTATTCCGCCCCTTATCAAGGTCTAAAAAATACAAATAAAACACAAATTTATTCAGGAACAAAGACCACTTAATCTATGACTTCGTATTTTTCGAATCTTACCAAAACTCTATCGTATTAAAGTATACCACAAGTAGACACTATAAGTGACTACTAGTCAATGTGAAGCAACGTAAGCAGATTCGTCGTATTTATAGTAAAGTATGTACCTGTGTGTGTGTGTAAGAAAAGTGTGTACTGACAAGCTATTAAGTAACGATGACTAGACCGCGTATGTATAAAAAGTATTATTATTCTGATCGTCCAAAAATGAATATAACTTATAACAACTTATTGTTATTGATAAAACTTTTATAATCAGCCTTTAAAAAATTAGTGTCAAACTGTCTATTTAAACTATTGTGTTGTGAGTGTATATGGAGCATTTCTGATAACAATCTTTTATTTAAATTTTGTTCTTGATCTAAAATTTTGATATTTTTAAAATCAATTTGATGATTTGTATTCGTAAATGTTCGTGTAAAACTGATTTATCCCTCTTAAATTTGCAGTCGCTCGCATGTTCTTTACTTCTTACAATTAATTTTCGAGATGTTTGTCCTACGTAAGACGCATCACAATCACAACAATTGATCTTATATACAACATGAGATTTTTCATTTTTGTGATATTTGTCTTTTCCGAACCTAATTATGTAATTGAATTTATTGGAGATTGAATTAATCATGGGCAACCCCTTAAGTCCCATCTTAGCTGATATTGTCATGGAGGATTTAGAAAATCAGGCCTTATAAAAAATTTGCTTTCCTGTTCCGTTTTATTATAGATACGTCGATGACATCATCATCATATGTGTCCCTGATCGGATGATAGATTATACCGTAAACTTATTCAATAGTTTTGATAAGAATTTGCAATTCACAGTTGAAATATCTAATAATAATAAAATTAGTTTTCTTGACATTCTTATCATTCAAAATAAATAAAAAATTTCCACGGACTGGTTCAGGAAACCAACTTTTTCTGGTAGATTTTTAAATTTCAACTCTCACCATCCTGTTAGTAATAAAATTGGTATTATTTGTAATTTAGTGGATAAATGTATTAATTTAGCAGACACACATTTCCATGAAAATAATCTTAATCTAATTAGAGATTTATTATTGGAGAATGATTATCCTATTAATTTTATTAATAAACATATAAATAAACGTTTACTACATATTAAAAATAATAATAAAAATACATGTAATTCTAAAAATATAAATTTCAACAGCATTTTAGTTTTTCCATATATTAAATATATTAACCCAGAATTAAAAAACATCTGTAATAGTAATAACCTGACCATGATCAATTCAATCTCCAATAAATTCAATTACATAATTAGATTAGGAAAAGACAAATATCACAAAAATGAAAAATCTCATGTTGTATATAAGATCAATTGTTGTGATTGTGATGCGTCTTACGTAGGACAAACATCTCGAAAATTAATTGTAAGAAGTAAAGAACATGCGAGCGACTGCAAATTTAAGAGGGATAAATCAGTTTTACACGAACATTTACGAATACAAATCATCAAATTGATTTTAAAAATATCAAAATTTTAGATCAAGAACAAAATTTAAATAAAAGATTGTTATCAGAAATGCTCCATATACACTCACAACACAATAGTTTAAATAGACAGTTTGACACTAATTTTTTAAAGGCTGATTATAAAAGTTTTATCAATAACAATAAGTTGTTATAAGTTATATTCATTTTTGGACGTTCAGAATAATAATACTTTTTATACATACGCGGTCTAGTCATCGTTACTTAATAGCTTGTCAGTACACACTTTTCTTACACACACACAGGCACATACTTTACTATAAATACGACGAATCTGCTTACGTTGCTTCACATTGACTAGTAGTCACTTATAGTGTCTACTTGTAGTATACTTTAATACGATAGAGTTTTGGTAAGATTCGAAAAATACGAAGTCATAGATTAAGTGTTCTTTGTTCCTGAATAAATTTGTGTTTTATTTGTATTTTTTAGACCTTGATAAGGGGCGGAATAAAACCGTTCGAAACGTTGGACATATAAGTTTTGTCTTTATTCTTTAACCTGGGCAGTAGAACCGTTAGCGGCCTATTCCTTAGTATATTCTACCATGACTGCCATTAGCTGCAAACAACTACAAGTAATTTGAATTGTTTTGAGCATATCAGCTGCATTTTCTTGAACATGCGTCTTCAATTGTTATAATTTCTCTAAGTTTGAGAGGCGTACATCTTGGATGATGGCAGCTTTGAAGAAATCTTTAAAATCTAACCAGTCAGTGAATTTGCTGGAAAATATAGGCACTTCGATGTTGGGTAACTTTCTTGTAGAAACTGTTTGCTGCACAACAGGCACATTATCTTGTTGAGGGAATTGTTTAAGCAGTTGGGCTATATAGACATTAATATAACCGTCTTCTGTTACACCATAGCAATCATTGACAAAATAATCACTCTTGCTAGTGCTTTCGAATTTCTGAGATAGGACAATAGTGTGATTTTCTTGTAATCCTTTCCACTTTTTCTCTAATATATGTAGCCTAGCTTCGAGAAGCTCACGAGTTATTGTCCTTGCCAACTTTCTTGATATTGTCATTTGATTGCAGATTTGCGTAAATAATTCAAGCTGACGATCGATGGTTTGTGTAAGTGAAAGTGATGGCATTTTCAGCCAAAAGTTTAGATATTAAGCAGTTCCTCGAGTGTTAATTAGAGTTGGTGTGGTATCTCCGCCCGTCGTGCAGAGTGGTAGAGGCAAAGAAATTAGTCTTACTTGCCAAAGGTCGTAAATCTCTGGCAATAGTTGAAAACACTCAAAGAATTTTATTCGATTGTTTTCCAAGTATCTCGGTTGACAATCCTATCCGGTTCGAAGGACCAAAAATGTATACAATGAACGTATACGAGAATTTATATTGTCAGCGTTTGTCAGCGAGAAGAAAGAAATTGGAATGACTCTTAGAGTCTTTGTATCAACCCACTCGCAAGTAAAGTTGGTAGCAAAATATGAGGTAAACATGTATGCTTGATATGTAGACAAATGCAGTATAAAGTTTAAGCAAACAAGGCAAGTAAAAGTATAAGTGTAAGCGAAGCAATGTATAAGTGTAGGCAAAGCCAAAATAATGATTGGCGAGTAAACCGACTGACTGCGTGCCACAAGTCTCTATATGTACACTCGGAATGATGTTTTAAGTAGTGCATTGGCGCTCGCCATATAGCGGCTCGCTCGGATACTACAATCCCGAACATCCTTTTTGTTTTTTCTTCCATCGCAACTAAACTTGACAACCATGTTTGTTTGTCCAGTCTCTGACGAGAGTGAGAGCTAGACAGATCCATTATTTGTAAAAGCGTTAAAAGAGAAAGATTGTATAAAAGCGTATTTGAATAAAGAAAAGTAAAACATTATATTTGTATTGTGATTTCTTCGTGCGTAAATCAACACATTATATTTTCAAATCCTATGGTGTTAGCATATTCCTTACAAGACAAGACCTAAAATTTGATTTTATTACTCAAATAGTAGCTTGTGATCTCAATATAAAATGATTATGATTCCAATAACCTTTTATAATACTGATTTGACTTTCAGAGAAATAATCTTTTATATATAATAATTGCATTATATTCTATGCACATAATTAAATACTAACTTAATTTATTGATAATTAATTAATTTTAAACTTATATAATTAGTGGTTACTGTAGATATATGCAGTTTGCTTAAATTTCATTTAATGTTTCCGAGTTTATTCTTGAATATTTTCGACGTGCTACAGAGAGAAATGAATCAGTCTGCATATTTTCCGTCCTAAAATTTTCATGACTTCAGTTTGAATGATTTTAAAGTTGAAACGAAATTATGCAAAATGAAACTTCATTATTTCACATATATGTTGGAATTTGTATTCGCAATCCGCGTAATTTATTGAATTTAAGATTAAAATTTCAAATGAATCGTTTGTTTGCCTTCTCAAAGGGAAAGCTTTTAACGACGAACATTTTCAAACCAGGAATTTTAATGAATTTCAATGTTTCCACGACTCTACATTAAAATTTATCGGTTTTTCAGAAACGTTACTGTCGGCTGGCACTCTTCTTTTTAATATTCCCATTTATGACATTATTAAATGGAGTAAAGCGATAAAAATGGGAAAGTTGTAAATAAGAAGGTGTAGTAAAAAATGTGTAAAATTGGAATATATTAAATAATATTTTGTACTCATAATAGTTTGTACTCGTAATATTCGGGCATTAGCTTCAATTGATAAATTAACTCATAATAGTTGTTTAATTTTTTATGATTGTAAAGTTTTTTTTGTCAAGGAATTTTGAATTTTCAATAAACTAAATTTGTTAATGAATGATAAATGATATTACTACCTAGTCGTTCTTTCCTAAAAAGTTTAAGTAATGACATAATACCACATTTTGATATTGATTCGTAAATTAGCACGCAAGCGTTATTTATGGACCCAGTCATAAATTTTGCATATCCACTAACGCAGAGTCAACAGAAGATACCTTATGCCATCTTCGCTTTTAGCGAAATCTGCATTTAAATATCCCGCTAAAATTGAAAAAATGTCCTTTCACCTCGCGCTAGTAAAAAAACGCTTTTTAAAAATAATGCATCTGCTTTAAAAGAAAACGAGCCACCAAGTTTAACGAACTCTCCGTTTTATCAATAACTATAAATACTCCGGGAGCGAGAGAAACACATTTTTCGTCGTTGCTGTCCTACTGCTAGCGGCTTCTGGGTATAAAACAGCGCGTGCGCGCGCGGGGGGACAACATTTCCGTGCGCACTGACGATAAGCCGCCGCGGACGCATTATCTTGCACAGTGCAAACAATGCGCCCTATTTGGGAAAGCGCGTATATATGTGCGCGCGATCATCGCACTGCGTGTGCAGGCGGTTTTCATAGTTCAAGCGCGCGCGGTGAAAGACGCTCCCTAGGTCTCTGCGTGCGTGCGCGTATTTTTTTTTTCGATAACGCCAGCTGTGCACGCAAGAGGATCGATAATGAGGCAATAAGCACGGAATACGGCGGCACTTAATTGCCGTAAGATATAGTTGTTGACCTTTTAGTGACAAGTACATAAATTCCTTTTATGGTTTCAGTGGAAATACACATTTTTTTTAATCTAAAATGCATATTATGAGTATTTTTATTTTATGGAACTGTGTATGTGGCGTGTACCGATATGTTGGTATATATATTACGTTATTTTAAAGAGGGACCATTACAGTTCATCTATAAGTTTAATTTAGTCTTATGCAGAATCGATCTACATACGTTCGGATTGAATTTTAGTCATTATTTCGAAACAAGGATTTTCCATTTACGACATTATCCACTTTATTGTTCCACTACTTTGAGCTCAACTTTTTATCAACGTGAATATGAAAGCATTACTTGTTCTTTTATATTCATCAGAGAATAATCTAGTAATCTGGATGGAAACGAGAATAATATCTCTTACATTACAGTTTATATTATAGTTTGAAGTTTTATGTACTAAATTAAATTACACTGACAGAAAAACCCGGGGAAAAATTCCTATGTTGCTCTTGGAAGTTGCCCACAACTGCTTAAAATCGAAATATTTACTATCTTTTATATGAAAAAGTCCAATGTCACAAGTAAAACTTCCTATGCCAGCATAGTAAAAATTAACACGTGACTAATGGAACTTTATCTTTTGTACATTTTCCCAGGCTAGCATGGTAAAAATTGAGAGAGTTTTAGAGTAAGAATTCACACGTTCAATCGTAAACACCCCGCGAGTGCACGAAAAGTTGACCTCTTCAATGTCAAAATAGGAAAGATTCAGACAGATACATGTCAACAAACTCAATCCACCTTGGCAACATCGAGACAAAACACAAACGCTAAACGCAACAACTGAATGTGCGTTCTAATCCAACATACTTGTTTTTTTTTTTTTTTTATTTTTTATGATAAGACAATTTTTAAAATCATTGTTTATTTGTAATATTTTTAAGGAAGGTTGTGAAAAACCATTATATATCGAAAATACAAATTCATTAATAAATAAATGAGCTTGTTTAATTTAAGGTATTGGTAATAGTTATAAAATGTTAAACAATATTCTTAATATATAACATTTGTAATAAATTACGTTAAAATAGAGAATAATATTATTGGAGTTAAAGCATAATTTGTTATAAAATTAGCGCGCATAACTTACGTTTGGGGATATACAAGTTCCAAAATTTTGTAGGACATATGTCTTTTAGGTAAGTGGTTAGCGCTCCCGACTACCGTGCCAAGGGTTCCAGGTTCGAGTCTCGATGCCGTCAAAAATTTTTAATTTATTTAATATATTTTCTTTAATCATGTTTAATTCAAAAATAACTTCTGTATTGTCTAAATATAATAATTATGTGTCTGATACTCGCTCCCCCACTCCTAAAAAAAAAGATGTAATAATTTTTTTCGCTCTTTAAAATCAGTTATAAAAAAATTCCCATGTTAGACTTGGAATTTTTCCTACGTGTATTGCAATTTCTGCTAAAAATCCGACATATGGTCGAGTTACGATTCCAACATGGTAATTTTTACATGACAACATAAGAATTTTTACCAGATTTTTTCTGTCAGTGTATATTTTCAATAATAAGCTCCACATGGTAGTAAATTAAATGAAGATGTACGATGAAAGATTGATTAATTTTACATAAATAATGAACAGTTCTGAATCCTTTATATAGCGAAATTCGTTTCTAAAATAATATATAAAGTTTCAATATAATGAATAAATTCATGTATTTTAAATCATTTCAAATAATTAACAATAGTTTACAACCTCCAGCCTTTCTTGCTTCCTAGTGCAAGAATGGAATTCTAAAGCGGAGATTACAGCTGTTTCGAAATACGAGCAGCATCCGCGTATTTTCGGCCGGAATAAGCGGGCTCGAGGCGCGCGCGCGCGCCCGACGTCATCTTCTTTCAAAGCCGTTGGTGGTACAATATACAGGCACACGCGGACGAACCCTTGCATTCGTACGGTTTCCTTCCCTGCGCGTGTGCATCTCGCTCTGCAGCCTTCCTGGCAACAGCAGCAGCTGAGAAGTCGCATAAGCCACCGCGCGCGAAAGGGAAAAATGTAAAACGCTACCGTCGGGGAGTGAGAAAGTGTATTTCGTGCGGCGAACGAAAAATAGGTAAACACGGGAAAGAGGGAATATCAAAAACGTCGTTCATACGCGCGGATTCGCGAAGAATGTACCAGCTGAGCGGTGAAAAGTCGCCGCGCTCACGTTGCTGCGGCATGAAAAGGAAAAGAGAGCCGGAGATGTGTGAGTGGGCGGGCTTTAAATGGCCGTTTCGGATTTTGATCGGCATTGAGCTGTCAAGGGTTGCCGTCGGCTCTTGCGGAATGCCACTGAGTCGCCAGCGCCTAATCCCATGTATACATACCGAGTGCTACTGCTGCTGATGCATGGATGTGTTTTTCGCTTTATTCCTTGGGCTTGCTTTTCTTTAGTGCCTTATTCTCGCCTTCTCTGCTCTAATCCATGTTTTCTTGGGTTGCTTGAATTAGATTCTTGAATTTGTTCGTCGAAATATTTCTTCTTAGCGCAAATGTTTACTAAATTGTAATATTTGTGGTGTAGTGTTAAACCGTGCATAAGATAATTTGCAGTTGAAGTAAAAAAGATACTCTAATTTTAATTTAATGTTTTTTAAGAGTTTTTGTATTGTAACGCTGAATCTTAGTGCTGATCATAATATCATAATCATGATAATTTTGTTTTCACGTGCTTGAAATACGTGATATATCCTATTGGTAAATATTTATTTTTTAACATAACGATACATTAGTTCCCACGTAATAAAAAAGTCGGAGATTATACTACACGTCTATTCATTTCTTATATACGTCTTTGTACATACCATTTCTTCATGCTTCGAAAAAAGTTTCCTTTCAACGTCTACGCACATGCCATCATCGCGCCATAAGTGTATCTATAACAAAGCTAATATTACAATGAGACGCAACCTATCAATCATCTTTTTCACCATCACCCCTTTTTCTTCGCCTTTTTCACCGCCACCTTATACTCGCTCGCTTCTTTACACTCGTCGGCGCATCTCCTTCCCCCCTTCCTTTACTTTTTCTAACTCCTTTCTCTGCGCTTCTCGAAAAATCCCTCTCGCGCCGCGCACTGTGCTCTCAAAATCCCTGACGCACAAGAGCAACGCGGGGCGCCATCCGTTCTTTCACTCGCACATGTATATACGAACATAGAGAGAGAGAGAGAGAGAGAGTCAGAGAGACAGAGAGTTGCTGATGTCGGTGCAGCGTGTAGCATAGCAGAGAGTGCTGAATGAGCGCAAGCTGTGTTTACGCTCGTCGGCTGCCGCGTGTGACTCCTATACATAATCCCCCCTTCGCCCTTACTCACACGCACGCGAAACCTGCATACGAAAGCTCTCTCGGGCTCGTTTTCCCCCTCCCATATATCCCGCAATGTCTATGTACGGCTGTACACCTATATTGTGGGAGGGAAAAAAATGCGCCTCTACGCACTTAGCGCACACTCTGCGCGCATAGCGACGGACTGGCGTGTGTTATAGCCATCGCGGTGACTGCGCGCTTTTTGCGCTACTAGCCCCTCTGCCTTCTTTATGTATGTTTTATATCCCCGTGTACATATACACGTGGACTGGGCTCTATATATGTACGTACGCGCGTGTGAATGAATGCGCGTCTATAGCGCCGGCGTCATGCATATTCGGCCCGCCGCGGCCGGCAATTTGCCATGGAAATGCCGGGGTGTTGATGCGCGGCCGCGCGCGCTCTAGCGTGTTTTATTTTCATTCGAGGGGGCGCTTCCCCGACGGGAGTAAAAAGGTCGGGGCCATATATGCAGCGTCCGACTCGCTATACCCGCGCACATGCGCGCGGATTTTCGGAAGCGCGCGTGCATGGAGATTATTTCTGATTTCCGTTTGCGAGCGAGCGCGTGATGTTCCTTTTCCGAGCGTGTAAGGGGGGAAGGGGAAGATTTTAGCATATTGTATACTAATTTTTCGGGGGGGTGATTTCGTGCAGCACGAGGCTGGGTGTGTGGATGGGATGGCGAGAGGAACAATTTGGAATTATGGGAAGGTGAATGCATTTTAGGGCGTCGGCATTGATGATGCGTGCGTGATTCGTGCGCGCGCGGTGACTGCGTGTGTATTTTATACCTGCGCGGGACCGACGAGGGGAGAGATGAAAAAAAATAGAGAATGTTCTTTTGGAAAAGGTGTGCGTGTCAAGTTTCTCACACATCTATTACAGATTTTTGGACAAATATTTAGACGAATCATAAAAACGTGAGATATGTAAACAAGCTGGAGTTAGATTAGAAAATTTTCGTTTGTATTGGACGATAAAGCATCAAAGTTAAATAGGAACCATTTATTGTAAAAACTTATTGATGCTTAAGCAAAAAAATTTAAAACGGTAAATATATACTGCCTTTAATTTATAATTATTCAATATTTTTATCCTGTTTCAATGTAAATGGAGTAATGTAATATTTAAATCAGTCTCTTTATCAGAAATGAAGGCTGTTTATCATATGCGCCACTCTGCGTGCACTTTTTATCATTTCGCAGTATTTAGTGAAGCGTGAGGTAAAAGTAGTGGACCACCCGGGGTACTCGTCTGACTTGTCTTCGATCGACTTTTTTGTCACGCGGACTATAAGACCCACCACGAAAGGAACGATTTGACAGGACTTCGGGTTTTCGAGGTATGATGACGATATATATATACTACCATATCGGAAGAGAAGTGTTTACGTATATTTGGCCACTTTAAATACACATATGATTCAGATAAGAACAGTATGAGGTAATATTTATATGCACAAAGTATCCCGAGAAAAAAATTAGTCAGGCTAATTAATAATGCCTAGCTTTGGTCTCGCTACAGCCACTATCCCAGACATTTTCCCAGACAAATATTTTTTTTCTCAACGCCGTACCAAAAGTACCACATTCATTTCCGCATTGAAAAAAATAGTCTATGAAAAATTATTAAATTATCTAGGAAAATTTACTATGTTGTATGGGAACAAGGTGACAGACTTGAATTGTTTTAAATTTTACAATGTTTTCTATCAAATTTTACAATACTGGAAAGTAAAGTGGAAATCCATCAAGAAAAAAAAATCTGCACTGATCGGGAATCGAACCCTAACCCCCTGGGCCAGAAGCCGCGCTCTTACTCGCTGCGCCAACGTGTTCTTACGGGTGTGGTGTTTCGACTCATCTATATTTGGTACAGCTTGAGGTTATGTTGACTCGCCGACTACAGCCATTAGCAGACGACAACTCAATTTTTACTATGTTGGCTTGTAAAAATTCTTATACCTTCTTGTAAAAATTGTTATACCTTCTGTCAATTATTAAAATGTCTGAAATTTACGATGTAGTATAGTAAAATTTGTGACAAATTTTGGCAAAAATTATACAAAATATGTACTAAAAATTACTTTATATCATATTAATCTTTCACTCTCAAATTTTTTACTATGTTACCTTAGTAAATTTTATAGCCATTTCTATTAATTTTTCATCAATGTTATTACATTAATAATTACTAAAAGTATACTAAATAGGCTCAGAATACAAGTCTGTCACCCCATTACTAGCAAACATAGTAATTTTTCAACAAACATTTTTCTCCGTGCGGTTAAAAATTGCAAATGTGATATTTTCGGCTTACAATTGTAACACAGGAATAAAGAAGGCGACGGTGGCAATTGACACGTACTTTGGACTGTCCAACTCTTTACCTCCCTAAGTACTAAATCAGCCAGGCTTAATCCGTCACTTTTATCCAGACTTGTATTTTTCAAACAGGAGTCTGGCAAAAATTCTTCCCGACCTTACCGCATAGAAAT
This sequence comes from Torymus aiolomorphi, assembly GCA_036365515.1. Lineage (NCBI taxonomy): Eukaryota > Metazoa > Arthropoda > Insecta > Hymenoptera > Torymidae > Torymus > Torymus aiolomorphi. Next base: position 107,879,811 of record CM070874.1, read on the forward strand.
TGTTAGTTGTTTTTTCATTTTTTTTTTAATATTTTCATCTACTTAAGGTTAAGTACCCAGTACTCGGACAAAGAGAAAACTGGCATTAGTATTCAAACAACAGGACAAAAACACTATTATTGTTTAAATTTGATAAGGGACTGATTCATTTGTGTTGATAATAATATTATATACGTAGTCAAATCGATATTGAGTTAATTTAGATCTTAGAATTATTACAAAATCAATTAGAAATTTATTGAGGTTATGCTTCAGAAGAAGGTATAGGCAAATTTTTGTCCAACTTCACATTTCACTCAATTCGCATAACACAGTAGTCGCTCACATCTGTCGGAAACCACCATTCAACTCGAAATAGTGCGTCCGCCTAAGTACTGCGGTCATGGTTACATTTTTTTCAACTTATTTTTTATTCGTCCTAGAGGAAGTTTTGTAATAGTAAAATTTTAAGTTTCGTTAAATTGCTGTAGAAACATCATTCGAGGGGTTAGAAGTTTGGATCATATGATTTTAGAAAATGTGTGTATGGATGTGTGTGAGCGTGCGTGCGTGCGCGCGCGCGCGCGTGTGTGGGTGTGTGGGTGTGTGTATATGTGTGTGTGTGTGTGTGTGTGTGTGTGTGTGTGTGTGTGTGTGTGTACCGCATTATCTCTGGATATAATCGATCGATCGTAACCAGACAGGTCTGATTTTTTATGTGTTTTTTGTCCGAATTTGGGAAAAAATTTGTTTTGAGGTGAATTTTCGATTTTGGCAAAATTGATTTTTGCGTTTCTTTAATGGTAAGATTGAGACATTTAAATCGGACAAATAGCAGTTCAAAAAGTATAAAAGTACCTATATTTAAAAAAACATGTTTACATTAGCCATTACGGTCTTTTTGTTTTTAACAAAAACGTGTATTTTTAAAACTCAAACTAAATGGTAAAATGTTTTGAAAAAAATCATGATAAATCAGAATATAAATAGCTATAATCTGTAAAAATTTCAATCCATTCTATCGACTAGCTTTTGAGTAAAAAAGTTGAAAACTAAAAAATTGAGTTTTATTTGTAGCACGATAACTGCAGTAGAATTGGTTCAATCGCTTTCAATTTTTGTGAGCAGGTAGCATTTGGATATCTTTCGGCTGAGTTCGTTGGGAAAAACGATTGGTCCATAACTTTCAGAGATATTGCAGGTTAAAATTTTTTTTTAATAGCGCTCTTCGCCGAAACATGAAATTAGCCAGGTACGTTAGAAAGAAGTAAAAAAGACGTTTGCAACGCCAACATTTAGTTGTACATATATATGTTTGGAAATGGATACTAGCACCATCTATCTAGTTTTCAAATTCATTAAAAATTGAGACAGGTATTGAATAAATAAACAATTTGGATTCTGATTAATAATATACAACGCAACTTAATTGAACGTGCGATTGGAACTTTCGATTTCATTAGATTTTACATTCGATTTTCAATGCGCGATACACTGGGCAGGTGGTTGACAAAAAGTATATTTACTCTATTATTTAGAGCAACCAAAATCCATTTTCGTCAAAAATTGAGGTTGACATTGAATAAATAAACAACCTGACTTGTGATTAATAACATATAACCCAATTTGATAGAACCTGCGATTAGAACCTGAGATTTTTTTAGATTTTTCATTTGATTTTCAATGCACAATACACTGGGCAGGTGGTTGACAAAAAGTATTTTTTCAATAATTTCAAGCAACCAAAATCGTTCTTTGTCAAAAATTGAGACGGGCTTTGAAGGAATAACCAATCTGGCTCATGAGTGATATTATACAACCCAATTTAATAGAATAATGTTACGCTGCTCGCCTCGTTCCTCGAAACTGCATACTTGGCCGGGAATTCACCCATAACAATAAATAAAAAATATTTTAGAAAATAGTCAAAAATTATTTTTCACAACAAATTTTGGACAAGTTTTATTCTTTCCAATATTTTTGCAAAAGTACTTCATACAAAAGAAATATACAAACTTTAGACGTGTTCTTGTTTATGCACATACTGATTGTGCACATATTAATTGTGCACACTTTAACATTGGTATATATCTATATATATAGATCTGTACCAATGCTATCTGTGCACAATAAATATGTGCACAATCCTTATGTGCACAAACAAGAACATGCCAAACTTTACATATCTACAAAATGTCAAAACAATTAAACAAATTTTACTCCATTCATCGTGCGGCAAAGAAAATCACTTTTTAAAATACGAAAATTTTCAATGTGAAATATCTCCATAAAGGCATGTTCTTGTTTTTGCACATAAGGATTGTGCACATATTAATTGTGCACACTTTAGCATTGGTATATATCTATATATATAGATATGTACCAATGCTATCTGTGCACAATAAATATGTGCACAATCCTTATGTGCATAAACAAGAACATGCCTCCATAAATAACCGAATGATCTTAATAAAATTTTGCTCACATATTGCCTATATAACATACAAAATTATCTATAAATTTCAAGATGATACATCAAGCCATTCTCGAGAAATTACGATTTGAAATAAAGGTTAACAAAATTTTAACTTCAAATATCTCTGAAATTTATGGAACAATACTTTTGCCCAAAGAACTGTCTCGACAGGTATCCAAAATCTAACCCTAAAAATAATTTCAAATCGATTAAGCCAATTTTACTCTAGTTATGCAGCGACAAAGAAAATCACTCTTTTTATAAATTATTTTTTATTCTCAAAAAATAATCAATAAAAAAACAAAAATTTAGCAAATTATAGTATTCAATATACTTTTGAACCAAAAAAATATTCATGTCAATATCTTTTTTTAATTACAACATGTAACCCATTTACAAAAAATTACATTTTCATCAATAACTTAAGACTAAATATAGTTATCGGCATTATTTTCTGCATAGAGTTTATTCATAATATATGAACAATATTAGTTCTAAATATTAAAAAAATCAAAAATTAAAATGTGTAGAATTGAAAAATCGATTTGGACAAAAATAGAATATTGACCCTAACTGTGTATGGAAAATCTAAAAAAAATGATCACTGTGGTTAAAATCGGTCGAGTAGATCATGAGATATCAGCGTACACACACAGACACACACATACACACACACACACACACTCACACACACACACACACAACACACACACACGCACATGCACACGCACACACACACGCACACGCATACACACACACACTCACATCCATACGTACATTTTCTAAAAATAGTGTATTTCGATTCCAAATGTGCTAAACAACATTCCTAACACATTTTTGCAAAAAAATTTCACCTCTAGAAGGAAGAAAAAAAAACGCTCTGAGCCGGCCTGGATGGAATCAGCCAGTTACAAATATATTCCCAAAGTCAGAATTTATAATGGGAAAAGTAAACTCAAGAAAACGAAGAAACCGAATGAAAAGATGAAAGGGTTTGCGGTGGTTATGAGAGGAAAAATGCGCGAGTGCTCGAAGGTTCATTCGATAATAAGGGCTGGTCGCGCAGCTCATAAGTGACCGGAATGACGCAATAATTCGTGGCTTTCGTGACTTTAAGAGGCATCCTCTACTCTCTCTTCCTGTGCTTCCTCTGACTACACTACCCCGCAATTGGCCTTCTCTCACATATTTCTGAAAGCTTCGCGTACGCCTCGCTACTTTCTAACGCTGTGTGCACGCACACGCTTCCTGTCCCTAAATATAGATCCCGGCAAACCTGACCTCCAATTATAGCCCCTTTGATGCCATCACCACTAACGTCCCTCCCCCCTCCCGCTCCTTCCCTCCCCCTACCAGCCCTCCCTTGATCGTGAATGTTCTCTCCCCGGAGTGATGGTGCGGGATCGAAGTGTCCGATAATTTTATCGACGCCTGCGGCACCGTTAAATGCACTTTGGAGCAGCCACGCGCGTGCCTGTCGGGAACCGAAAAGATGACTCTGACGAGCTCAATATAGTAGTCGGTGCGAATTTTTTGTCGAGTTTTGAGGTGATCCGTATCTCGGCTGGCTGAAACGTAAGATGTATGTAATAACGATAGAAGAGGATGATGATTTTACATGAATAGGACGTACAAAGAGGTGGAATGCAGAGTGATTAGAGCACCTTGTGTAAGTGCCACGTTAAACGGCATAGTTAGTTGTAAACGGTTTTTGTGAATTGATGTGTGGTTTGAATTTATAATGCAGGATTTAATGTTATAATGATTTTAAATAATGATAAATTATTAAAAAAAAAAAACATAATTGATTGTTGCAACATTATGCTATTTTTTAAATGTGGATCTTATTGTAGTAGTACAAACATTAGTAGTTTCAGTATTCACGTTTAAATAAATATATACAATAAATGCCAAAAGTATTGTAAAATATTTATTGTCAACCTGATTCGTTTGAAATTATGGAAGGGTAAAACTAATTTAATGTAATTTGTTTGGTTTTAAATTTGAATGAAGGTAAAATATGAAAAAAATAAATACATGATTCAGATTATACATATTTTTCATCTACATATATTTATTTTATATGATTTGTAACTGGAGAAAATTTTTAACAAAATATTGAATAAAATGCTGGTACAAAAGTCATATATAATTGAATAGTTTGATATAAAATAAATAATTTTTTTTGCCTGGCGGGCCAAAAGTACCACTTTTGCTCCCGGCACCCCTCGCCTTCGGCTCGGGTGACAATTTCCATGCGATCTGGGACATTCTTTACTTTTACTCCCTAGGTGCATAATATACTATTATTGAGTAATTTGTTTTCATTACGAAGAAAATTATAACCGTAACAAATACTTTAAATAATATTAAACGTTATATTAAAAATTCAAAGTTTAACTTTATTATATTCTAATGTCAGCTAATAATTAATTAAGTTCAAAATAGCTATTTTGAACTTAATTAATTAATTTTGTTTAATGGCCAACGTAACTTTTCTCGCGTATTAACGTATTCTTCGAAGAAGAGGAACGTGATTCCAACTATTTTTCTACATTAAAGTTAGCCGTATACGCACATTTCCTGCTCCTGAACATTGCAGTACATTCTAGCTTTTACTTTCGATCTCTTTCAGCAGACTCACTTTTTTTATTCTCTCAATCTGCACCGGGAGAAAATCCCATTTTCGTTTTTTCAGCGTCTTCTCGCTAGCCGACTTTCATATATCTATATTAGTTAGTTGCAAGCTCAGGGTTCGACTCCACTTTCGTCCAGTCGATACTCAATTAAAGAATACCTTTTTTATTTGGTTCTTTCTACTTATACTTTTACGAGCTTTCTTTCTTTTCCTCAAGTTTTTTCTCGCTTTTCTTGTTTCACCTTTGAATTTTACTACCCTTCTGAGCAATGATATTGTACAGCAGTAGTTATTAAGGATAGGTACATTATATCTCACAAATGAATTCTATAAATTTTGCTAGATTCGCCCTTATCTAATGCGAATCTGGTGAAGATTATTTATTCATTGAACAACAATTACGAGGAGACCATTGACCTTTAGAAAACAGATTCTGACGAGGCTTTTTAACACGATTTAAGATATCTAAAAATGAAGTCCAGTATCAATAAAAATTTCTAATGGATCAGTCTTCTTATGATATGATCTAACTTATCTGAAATTATCTGATTCAAATAAAAATTTTTTATAGTTGAAAATAATCGATTTTTATTTTATGAAAAAGCTTTATACTAAAAATTAATTTTTAATAAATAATAGCTGATCATTGATTTCAAAAATAATATTCTAAAATTAATTTAATTTCTTTTATGAAAAAATGTTATTTATTTGAATGAATTAGTTTAGAAAACCATTTTTCAGACTGTTGTCGATAATCAATTATAGACGTATACGCGGTTGGTCATCTGTGTCGTAGATAAACTATACTAATTGCGATTACAAGCATTAAAAAATCCACAATATCCCTAATAAATTGCATATCCTCACCCTCTCGAGGAATCTTCTGGGCTCGCGTACGGGTGTGATAAAAATCTTAACCAGCTCCCGAAATCTTGTTACCGAACGAGAGAGGCAGGAGGACGATACCGAGGATCCGGGAAAAAACTGCCAATTACGCGGTAAATTCTATTCACCTCTTGTGCGCAAGGCCCGCGTGTGTCGAGTCCGCGCGATTGTTATCTCGAGTCACACTACGGGGACACGCACTATCGAGCCCATCTACGCGCCTCGTAAAAGTCACACGCGCGAGCGCGAAGAAAAGGTTGGCTCAGCTCGGCGACGACATTTTAAAGGTTCTTGCGTCCCTCCGATGTTTCGCGCGCACGAGAACAATGCGCTGAAATAATCGTCGGACGAGATCGGCGCGGCGGATGTATTCGAGGGAGTTGTGCAGCTATGAATAAATCGAACGCGCGTAGCCGGGCGTCGTTAGACGACACGTATACGCGATGCGTAGGCGTGAATCTTGTTGAGTGTGAGATTGCGTTTTTGAGGTTTAGATATAAGTGGGGAAAAGCAGTGTGTAGAAATATATAATAAGTCTGTTTTAGTAAAACAAAAGTTTGGTATTTTATCAACTGGAACCGTATTTTTAAGTATTCTACTAAAACTACACGGAAAAAAATTAATTATTGATTCTACTTTTTACACAGTTGATTTAACTTGGAAATAACAAATTAATTCTACCCACAACGATATCGGTAGATATAACATAAAAGAATTAGAATCTTTAAAAAGTGAATTTTACTTTCTTTTTTAATAATTAACATTTTTGCTATACCAGTTGATTTCACTAGTGCAAACAAGTTAGATAAGTTTTATTTTCTTGTTTGCGTCTAATTATATAGGACGTATTTTGGAAATTTTGTGCATCAATCTAGTATCGATTTTTGAACAGGTGAGTTCTGGTACCGAAATATTTTGAAGTTATCAAAATATTAATTCTTTTGTAGACGTTAAATGTAAAAAATCAACAACGATAAAGGCCTGATACCCACCATATCTTTATTGTACCTACAATGGAGAAAAATGAATTAAATTATTTGAGTCATTGTCGAAAATACGAGAACCGAAAAACAAAAATTTTAAAAAATGAAATAAACACAAAATTAATTGCATAATTTTTATTGAACTTATTTAACTATTCATCAGTAATTATTTGACATCCTCTTATAATATCAATAAATGTTTTCGTACTAAATATGCAAGGTTTTGAACACCTCATTACCGAAATACTTTTGCATCATGTATTAAAGGGGTACTACAGTTAATAATTGCTTCCTCATAGAGGAAGCTTTGTAACGGTGAAAAAAATTTTCGAAAAAAAAATGTTCAAAAAGATGTTTTAAGGCGATATATGTGTATATTCGTTGATTTTGATCATTTTTGTTTTCGTGTGTGTGTGTGTGTGTGTGTGTGTGTGTGTGTGGGTGTGTGTGTGTGTGTGTGTGTGTGTGTGTGTGTGTGTGTGTGTGTGTGTGTGTGTGTGTGTGTGTGTGTGTGTGTGTGTGTGTGTGTGTGTGTGTGTGTGTGTGTGTGTGTGTGTGTGTGTGTGTGTGTGTGTGTGTGTGTGTGTGTGTGTGTGTGTGTGTGTGTGTGTGTGTGTGTGTGTATTTGAACTCTTCATATCTCCGAAACGAATCGACTGATTTTCGTCGGGTAAAGCTTATTCTCTTTGTCTCGTGGGAAAAGAAAGGTACCCTGATGGATTTGAGTTTTTATTGATTTTCTTTTGTTTTATAACCAAAAAACGATTTTAAGTTTTGAGTTTTTTTGATTTTTTCATATCTTACAGTCATTATTACATAATATAATAAACTTTTTTTGAAAAGTATTTAAATTACCTATATTTTCCTTTTTTAAAATTTAAAATATCTTCACTTTGTCATTTGTTATTAAGGAAAACCTATTTATATTTCATAATTTAATTTCTCAGAAAATAATTTATTTATCGACTTGAAATAAATAACCAGTTATTACACTAATTGAAGACTATATGTGGTTAAAATTTCAAGAGATTATCTTCATTTGCTTTTTAGAAAAGAATTATTTTAGAAAAAATTTGCGTTTTCGTTGTCGCACGATAACTAGAGTAAAAATTATCCAATCGCCCTGAAATTTGGCACAGATGTAGCTTTTATATATCTTCAGATCGAGTTCGTTGCCCAAAAAAATCAGTCCATTACGGAAAAAGATATTTGAGGTAAAAAATTTTTTTTTTAAATTTTCGAATCGCGTTTTCTCAAAAAATACTTGATTTATCGACTTAAAATGTTAACCACTTATTAAATTTATAGAAGACTATATTTGGTTAAAATTTCAGGAGATTATCTTCATTTGTTTTTTAGAAAAAAATTATTTTAGAAAAAATTTGCGTTTTCGTTGTCGCACGATAACAAGAGCAAAAATTACCCAATCGTCCTGAAATTTGGCACAGATGTAGCTTTTATATATCTTCAGATCAAGCTCGTTGCCCAAAAAAATCGGTCCATTACGAAAAAAGATATTTAAGGTAAAAAATTACCGAGTAGTGCCGCGTGCCGTGGCGCACATGTGTCCATGGTGTGTGTTGTCAACAATCGAATCGTCTGGCTCCCGGCGTCCCCAGCGATAACTGTGGCTGCTGTAGTATGCCACCCTGGTGAATCGTGTTCGCCCTTGCATCGTGTTCGCCGATTGTCGATGATTCGTCGGAGATGGGAAGGCAGTGTGTCAGCGGAGAGAGCAGATTTAGTAAGCATTTTCTCGTTCCTAACCTCTCTGATGGGTGAGCTGATGGTACTTTCGCTTGTTGCAGGTATCTATGGCAGCGAGAGTAGTGTAAACGACGGGTACTGTTGCAGACTGTTTCTTGGGTGTGGAAATGTTGTCTGAGTCATCTATTTATTAATTATATGTGGTTTTTAGGTGCTCAACTTTCCTTGTTTGACTCTTACAGTAGTGACTATTATTTTTACAGTTAAGCTGCTACTTGTGTCTCTACTCTCAGGCTGTTGCTGTTTCCAGCAGTGAAACAGCGGTTAAAGGTCTCCACCAGTCCTTTCCCTCTAGTTGTTACAGGAAGCTGGTACAGTGAGTGAACAACAGCTATTGCTGCAGACTTTTCTTTTGTATGGTATGTTTTTTTTAATTCTTCTATTTATTAGTCATATGTGATTTTTAGGTGCTCAACTCTCCTCGCTTATCCCCAAGAATAGGGACTGATCTATGCTGTTCATGTGCTTTGCTGATCCCTAGGCTGAGGCAGTCCCTGAGTCCCTGACATGAAACCCAATTGACGGTCTCTGTCAGTACTTTCCTCCTCGGTGGTGTGGTTACTGACATAGTGGGTCGCTGTTAGATGATTCTCAGCAGACTGGCATCCATGGAGTAGTGCCAGCCTAGACCGTCCAGTCCTATTTTGCAACTTCTACAGCTCTAAGTGATCTTCGAGTGTTAGTGCTTTAAAGTGTGAGGGGATAGGTAATAAGAACTGGGAAATATTATATAAGTGCTGTGTGTGTTGTTAAATGCGATAAGGGTAGGTAGTTGTCCCTGGTAATATTAACTCGTCTATTTAATTTCTAAGTTTAGTCAGGGTGTAAGAACTCACTTCAGGGTATCTGTTGTATTAAAATACATCATTATGTATTTCGCAGACTTCTACCCAGTGAGACTTGACTATTTAATAGTTTTCTACATGCTGTAAGACTGAGTCAGCTAGAACATTGCATTCTTTATGCATTGAAATTTACCATATTACAACATTTATAGCTCATACATTACACAAAAGTTTTTTTTGTATATATGATATTCCTTTAACATGTATTTATATAATATTACACAATTTTGATTCTTTTAGTTCAATCGCTTAGGTCCTGGGAACATAGTTAGTAGGTTAAGCTGGGTAATCTTATATTAAATTTTTTTAATTTGTTATTAAAAATATTTTTGTAATATGTGTTTATCCCATTGAATATTGTAATCAAATGTAATTTTGTATCTTATTATTATGTTTTTGTAATTATATTATCTTTGGAATGTTATGTCGATTTTTTCCATCTTATTTAGAGCTATTGTATCGAATACTTCTGTGCAAATCTAATTCTGTTAAATAATAAGCGAAAATTCACTATACGTGTATTGGGGTATTAAAAATCATGTTTATACGTTTGATGATCCAGAAATTATTGTACATAAAAATGTTAATTGGGAATAAGTTTTGTTTAAACTATATCTATATGCTTTGTATTTAACAGTTTTATTGAAAGTCAAATTCTTATATGATAAGCGAAAATCGACTATTTCAGGTGTATTTAGGCATTAAAAATCGTTTTTATAGGTCTAAGCGGTCAGGAATCCATTTTATATGAAAATGTTAAATGGGAAAAAGTTTTATTTAAATATTATCTAGAACTTTTGTATTGAACATGTTTGTGTAAAATCAAATCCTGTCAAGTTTTAGCCGAAAATCGTCCATTTTATGTATATTTTGACGTTTAAAATCGTTTTTATAAGTCTAACTCGTCAGGAGTTGATTTTACACGAAAATGTTAAGTAGAAAAAAGTTTTGTTTAAATATTATCTACAACTTTTACATTTAACATGTTTGTGTAAAATCAAATCCTGTGAAGTTATAGCCGAAAATCGTCCATTTTTTGTATATTTTGGCGTTTAAAATCGTTTTTATAAGTGTAACTTATCAGGAGTTCATTTTACACAAAAGTGATAAATAGGAAAAAGTTTTGTTTAAATATTATCTCCAACTTTTGTATTTAACATTTTTGTGTAAAATCAAATTCTGTCAAGTGATAGCCGAAAATCGTCCATTTTTGACCTTTTTTGCCGTTTTTGCAGTTATCTCGGCAAATATTGCTCGTAGAAAAAAGTGTTCAACAGATAAAAGGTGTATTTTAATTAGTTTTAGCAGATACACTTGTAGATACAAGCTTAAAATTAATTTTTCTAGTCATTAAGCTTAAAAATCGATATTTTGAAATATTTCTTTGTGCTCGCATTTTTATAATTTTTCAGCGATCGATCGCAATTGAGAACCAGGACTTAGGTATAATTAGAGGAGTATTTTCCCGCGATCTCGATGGAATCGGTTGAAAATTCATTGGGATAATCGAGGAACTTGCGTACATACGGGCGTACAGACATACATACATCACAGAAAACGCTTAAAACGCATTCATTTTGACTGGGAAAGACTTTTCTTGTATCAAATTATTAGTTTTTGAAGTCAGACAATTTTCGCTCTGGTGAAATTATAAGGCTCTCCCGAGCAGCGGTCGTGCCTAAAAATTACCCAATCGTCCTGAAATTTGGCACAGATGTAGCTTTTATATATCTTTTTTTTTATTCACCTAAAAAATAAAAATTTTGATCAGTAATGATATTTTATATATAAAGTTTATTTTTTAGGAAATAGGCCTTACCAGTGGTCTGTAAACCCATTTGATCCAAAGATATTGAGATTTTAAAATTTTTATCCTGCCGTAACCTACAGGCTGAACCATTTGATATTTTTTAATGGGATACGGGCCAAAATCTTTGATTTTTATATCTCCTTTGATTAAAGCTATTCGCATCCCTTAATTTTTCCAATTAATATTTTTAAAGTAAAAAATCTGATTTAAAATCCACCATTTTTTAAAAATTCCTTCAAAATATTTAAAAACTTCATGGATATTTAAAAATTGTAATTCTTCATTCAAAAATACATTATGTTAATTAATAATGACATTTTTTTAAAATGTTTACATAAAAGAAGTTAAACAATTATTTTCACTAATCATGAACAAATATAACACTGCAACTCTTTACCATTCTTGCAACGCTTGTTAGAGTGTTTACGAGCTATAAAATCAGCGTATCAGAGCCTCATTCGATCCATTATAAATTTCTCGTAGAATGTGCCTTGCGTATGTATATATCATTGTAGGCGGCATGCTAAATAGTGATTTAATAGCAGCCTACTGCGAGAATAACAGATGTACAGTTGAGAGAGAAGGAAAGCATTGAAAAAAGTGCGTGATAAGGAAAGAGGGGAAGGGTTGCTTCTATCAAGTTGTTCACCGACACGAACGCACGTGGCACGCGAGCGTTTAAGATCAATACGATGCGTACACGCATGGCTTCGTCTTCGCTGTTATATCCATCATCAGTCGTATTAGCAATTCCTGATGCCACAATTTTATAATAGATTTTAAAAGTACGTTGCAATAAATAATTAAGAATGTCGACTGTAAGAATTTACTATTACTTATTTGTTACATATCGTGAAATCTTAGAACGTTATATTTAACGAAATCAATTTAAAAATGTTATCAAATAAGTTAGTTATTAAATGAGTTGTTCGAAAGAAATTTTACTACTTGATAACTCTAGTTGCCATATATGCCATATGCTTAGCAAATCAAAATTTGCGATATGATATGCGTTAGCTGAATTAACTAGTAAAATCCTAAAATAGGATACTAGTGATATTGAGCATATTTAGCGTCTACACAAAGCCCCTACACAGGACTTTTATAGCACTGCTAATTTCTACACAAATAACATTAAGAAAAAATGTACACATATATAGTCTACACATAGATAGTTTACACGATTAAAATCTACATCATGTGTACATCATATTGATGTGATTTTAACTGTGCACAATTAATCTCGATAAATAGTTTGTGTGCCGAAATTCTCTGTGTAGACTTTATTTGTGTAGAATTTTATTATATTTTAAAGACTTGTACACTATTGCCGTGTACAAAATACTTGTGTACGATATCGGCGAAAGTCGTCGATTAAATTCACGTACTTAATTATAGGTAGTTTTTAATCAATAACATAAAATTTGATCTCAATTGGGGGCCGGGAAACGAAAAGAGACATACCGCGATTTTGCAGAAAAAGTATTCTCGAACGATCCGAATTTGAAAATTGAGAAAACCTTGTTTTTTGGATGGTGTTTGTATAGAATCGATTGCATGGAGGCAATGGAATGAAGTCAAAAATTTTTTTTTATTTAACTTGTTAAGCGACGTTTCGTCGGCCTGGTCTGCCGACCTCTTCAGGCTTTATTTAAAAAGAAATTAAAATTACAGAAATTATTAATACACTATCAATCACAGATATAAAACAAATAACAAACAGTCGGTACCTTATTTAGAAGTTAATGTGTCATATAATACACATTTCGTCGAAGTGAGCGCATGAGATACAGATTTAACGCATTTATATAGTAAACAATGCCAGTGTTTAGGTGCATGTGTTTACAAACAAAAATAAATACATATAAAGAGAAAGGAAACGATATATAAATTTAATTTAAAATTCTTAATAACGGAACATATGAAGAATTGAGAAATTTCACGTCTTCTTTTTTGTTAACGTTGTATTTGTTACATTTAATATGAATCATTTCTGATATTAATCGTTTTTTATAGTTTGATTCATAATCTATAATTTTTACGTTATTCCAATCAAATTCATGTGAAAAGTTTTTCATGCATTGATACACAACAGCTTCTGGATTATTATTCTTTTTATGTTCGTTAATTCTAGTTCTAAGCGCACGCTTAGTTTCTCCTACGTATGACGCTGGGCATGATTTACATGCGAATTTATATACAACGTTCGTCCGATCCCATTTTTCAGTAACATCTTTACCTAATTTAATAATAGAGTTAAAACTTGGTACACCGATGGGTTCCCCCATCTCACCATTATTCACGGATATTGTGATGGATGACTTGGAAACTTACTGTTTGAGAAGTTTGAAAGAAAACCATGACGTCAACCCACTATTTTACTTCCGCTACGTAGATGACACGATCATGTGGATTAACAAAAAACACATTGATATAGTCGTAGAGACTTTTAACACATATAACAACAAACTACAATTTACATATGAATTAGAACAAGACAAAAAAATCAACTTCTTAGACATGACTTTAATCCGTTATAATAACACCATCATCACAGATTGGTTTAACAAACCTACTTCATCCGGCAGATTAATCAATTTCCGCTCTAATCATCCAAAACAACAAAAAATAAATATTGTGTACAACCTCGTAGATAGAGCCATTTCTTTGTCAAATAAACAATTTCATAAGAAAAATCTAAATATCGTAATCCAAATACTCATCAATCAGTACATACACAATAGGTTGTATAGAATAAAACACAAACCACAACAAAAAGACACTTTTACTCACAATAGATTTACCTCTTATATTTCCTTACCGTTTAATGATCAATTTGGTAAAGTAGCATCAATATTAAAACCGTTCAATTTTCGAGTTTTACCGTTAGTCAAAAAAAGTTTTAACTCTATTATTAAATTAGGTAAAGATGTTGCTGAAAAATGGGATCGGACGAACGTTGTATATAAATTCGCATGTAAATCATGCCCGGCGTCATACGTAGGAGAAACTAAGCGTGCGCTTAGAACTAGAATTAACAAACATAAAAAGAATAATAATCCAGAAGCTGTTGTGTGTCAACACATGAAAAACTTTTCACATGAATTTGATTGGAATAACGTAAAAATTATAAATTATGAATCAAACTATAAAAAACGATTAATATCAGAAATGATTCATATTAAATGTAACAAATACAACGTTAACAAAAAAGAAGACGTGAAATTTCTCAATTCTTCATATGTTCCGTTATTAAGAATTTTAAATTAAATTTATATGTCGTTTCCTTTCTCTTTATATGTATTTATTTTTGTTTGTAAACACATGCACCTAAACACTGGCATTGTTTACTATATAAATGCGTTAAATCTGTATCTCATGCGCTCACTTTGACGAAATGTGTATTATATGACACATTAACTTCTAAATAAGGTACCGACTGTTTGTTATTTGTTTTATATCTGTGATTGATAGTGTATTAATAATTTCTGTAATTTTAATTTCTTTTTAAATAAAGCCTGAAGAGGTCGGCAGACCAGGCCGACGAAACGTCGCTTAACAAGTGAAATCAAATAGTTATTTTCGATACAAGTGCGAAAAAGTGATTTTATCCTCGTGTGGACGTTGGCGCCCGAGCGAAGCGAGGGTGAAAAGGCCACACGAGGATAAAATCACTTTCTCACTCGTGTATCGAACACTATTTTTTTATACGACGTGTGCAAAGCTCGATTTTGCGAGCACGGTTTTAGCCGAGCGTGCGCAAAGTAGGCGCTTTGCGCACGGAGTGTGAAAAAAAAATTTTTGACTTCATTCCATTGCCTCCATCCAATCGATTCTATACAAACACCATCCACATACAACGGGAGTGCAATTTAATTTATATTCAACAACCTTGTTTTTTAAAGTACAGGTTATGTGAAGAATTGAAATGCGTATTTTTCTGTGAAGAAATCAAATTTTCATCTTTATTAGTTTTATTAAAAATCCCAATAAACTGGTTTTTTTTTGCGAAAAAAAAAATCTAATGTTTTCTTTTCATCTCGCCAGAACTTCGTTCAGATCAACTATTTCTTTCAGAAATTTTTATACAATAAATTTTGGAGTATTAGGAATATTATAAACCATAGCGGAATAATAGAGATTGTTATTGAACCAAATAGCGAATTTTAAAACAATATTTTTCGCTATTTTATACCTGTATTTTCAAATGCAAAAGTTGTGTTACGAATTTTCGAATTTTGCGATTTGATTCGAACTACTATATTCTTAAACGCCTAAGGAAGTTTTTTTGGGAAAATTCCAGTACTCTATGCATTGTTGCAAAATATAATTTTTCGTGATGGTTACGATAAATGCTGTTAAAGGGTGCGCGCGCCACGGTACACGTCTTACGACGTGCGCAGTCGATTAAAGAAAAATAATATTAGGTGAACACAAGTGTTACTAAGAGTTATTGAAATCGGTTTATATCAAGCCAAGACTAGTATAAGGAAAAAATTACGATAAGCTAAATAGCATAGCTTTTTATTTTAGTATTTACAAAACTATTACAATCATGGTAATACGCACTGTCGATACACATACACGTGTATCGCTGTCGAAATAGCACATCAAATATTTCGAAAAATAACATATGATATAAAATGGTTGTTCTCTGCTACTGGACACGGCAAAGGAGCTGTAGATGGTGTGGGTGGACTTACAAAGCATTATGCTACTTCACATAATCTTCGAGAGTCCCACGAAAAATCTATTCAAAATGCTAATGATTTCATAGAGCACGTTCAAAAATATACTGATGCAATTAAAATAATACATTTACAAGATGTTGAAATAGAACAATTCAGAAAAGCAAAAAATATTGATTGGCTTACAACTCCAAAGTATCCTGGAATTCAAAAAACTCATTTATGGGTTAAAGAAACATGTAATAATAAAACACATTGTTGTACAGCAAAAACTACCGATCATTTACTAACAAAAGTTAAAACAAAACAAAATAAAAACAAAGATAGTCATAAAAATAAAAAATACAGAAAATTGAAAATGAAAAAATGAAAAAAAAAAAAAAAAAAAAAAATATATATATATATATATATATATATATATATATATATATTACTTAGATATGTACAAACATTCGTTTATATTGATTATTATTGACTACTATCGTAATAAATGAAAATTTTATTGTATTTTAATTTATTTTTTTTCTCATTCCATGGGCAAAAATACAATATCCGACACACACGATTTGGTAGGTATTAACACCCCCTATCTTCATCTAAATTTTCATAAAAAAAAACATGGGATGTCATTTTAGTGTAATCGGAAAATGAAAAAATACGTGTCGAATTATTTTTCGAGAAGAACAGCAATACTTCGATTCCAAAATGTTCGGTGTGGTAGGCATACTCTGGCTGTTCGATTTGAGATGGATTCGGTCATATAGAAATTGTACTTTAACATCCTAGAGCTACCACTACAAAATTAAAGAACAAAAAAACGTCTGAGTTAGAGGATATTTGAAACCTCCGACGAGTCATATGGTTTTTGAAACCACTCTATGAGTTGGTGGATTTTCGAAATCTTGACTGAGTTGGCGAGGTTTTGAAGCAAACGCCGAGTTAGCAGGTTTTCGAAGAAAACGCCGAAGAAATTTCGAAGAAATGCAATTAATTTATAAATTCAATAAATAGCATGTGATAATACCTTAAATTTTTAATTTACAATTTAATAATTACTACATAACTATTTTAAATATAATTTTGTTGATCATTTTGAATAATTGTATTTATGGAAAATCAGATATGCAGAAAGAATGAAATTTTAAATTAAAATGTACATTTAAAAAAATTATTTGATGTAATTTATCAATTCTCTTTGAGAAAGCATTCTGCTAAAGCAGTTAACAGCGGTTTTTATTTGATAATTAGGTATTATTTATTGGAATATTTATTAGAATGAAAATAATTAAAGTTAAAAGTATTAAATATGTTGGTTGAAAAATTAACTCAAAAGTGGGCAGAGATATCAAGTTTATCTTTGGCAGGTATATAAAGCTCATTTTGAAGTTGTGCAAGTTCTATTAGATAGTTGATTGGGTAATGGTTAAGTATTTAAAAAATAAAAAAGAAAAATATGGAAAAATTGATTTTATTTTTCGTCGCCGGGCCGGGTTTAGATATTGATCGGAAGTAGACCCATTTTCTGAAAGATCTTGAAATTTCCTATCTACCTATATTTTTGTTGGCCCGATTGGATATTATTAAATCGGTTTAAAAAAATAAAGAAAAATATGGAAAATTGGATATCAGTCGGAAGTAGGCCCATTTTTTAAACGGCCTTAAAATTTTCTATCTACCCATATTTTTTCGGCCCGATCGGATATTATTAAGTCGATTGAAAAAAATAAAGAAAAATATAGAAAAATCGAAAATTTTTACATGTGTTAGTCCGAGAGAGGATTGGCCATTTCGAGTCGTACACAATTCACTAGGAGAAGCTACGAACTCCGGATCACGGATTCGGCTCAAACTTTGCGATATGCTTTTGGATGTAGAAATATGAAGAAAGCTGCAATATTAGACCCTAACGCTAAAAAAAACTGAAGTTCTGCGCCTTTTTTAGCTTTATTTTGAAAAAAGTGTTGAAAAAAGCATCTTCTTAAAACGGTAACCATTTAATTTTGGGGAGTCTTAAATATCAATTCAAAAATGGAAAATAAAACTAGAGAAAAAAGCATTTCTACTCTTCATAATTGTAGAAGGAGGATAATAAAACACAATGAACACTCGATTGAGCCAATAATGAAAAAAAATTATTGGCTCAAAGAGGGAAAGCCAGAAGGCATAAACCTCTCGAAAACGAACAAATACATCTGTATAATATGAATTAATTTAATAGATCTGAATGCGCGCTTTGGTACATCCATAATAATTTTCTATTAACGTTTGCTTGGATTACTGAATCATATGAAATATTAATGAAATTAAGATTATAAAACAAATAATTTATAAAAAAAATAACCCTTATAGAAATGTTACATTGTATGTCACCTCTCTAATCAAAATTATATTTGCATCACAATGCCGCTATTATTGTTTGTGCATACCTATTTACCTATACTAAAGAAAACCTTTCTAACTTTGATTTCCATATTTATTTTGTTATAAATTTTGAAATACATTATCTACTAACAGACTTTATTTTCGAAAACTGATCTACTCATTAATTTCATAATTTCCGTTTATATCCGCAACATGCTTCATCTCAAATTAATACATTTTTATTATTACATTTCTTGCTCGATTGGGGTGGCATTGTCAATGATTGTTAATCTTACTTATCCCAAAGCTATTGAAGACTATATGCCCTACCTATGACAGCCCATCGGGACCTCACTGCCTCAGTGCCTACCAAACCGTGTTAAAACACTCCCAACCCATGATTTTCCTATCACCAAACCTTTAAAGGCACCGTATATATATTGATTTACTATTTTTTTGTTGTTGGTATTTTTTAGCAATAATGATTTTTCAGAAAATATTTATTGGTAATTTGTAGCGTAGGTTCGTTAAAGACGCTGACCCTTTTTATTGTCTAGCAAGGGATCGTTCACTATTACTCTTTTAAAAAAACTTTTATTTATATTTTGTAGCAAGGTACAGTTCAATTAAGGAGCCAATTAGATCATAAATCAAATATATTTTTAATCTCTAGCAAGTATTCTCTAGTAAAGCTGACTCTCTTTTTTTCATGTAATTGATTGCATCATGTATTCCTAAAAATTCTAACCTTTTTTTTAATCAGTAGCAAATGTTCTAAAGAAGCTTAAAATTCTCTATCAATTGTTGTCTAAAAAGTGGACCATTTTTTATGTAATAGTTTGCATTAGTTATTATTCATTTTCAGAAAATTTTTATTGGTAGTTTGTAAGGACGTGTTGTTAAAGAAGCTGACCATATTTATTTTTTTTACAAGATGTTGCCAAATTAATTGACATTTTTCGTAACATGATTTTTTCAATATTATTCACTGTATTCTCTTTGAGAAAACATTCTGCTAAAGCAGTTAGCAGCAGTTTTTTTTCTCTAGTTATCAGCGACAAAGATAATGACTTTGCAAAATACGAAATTTTTCAATATCAAATATCTCAAAAAGTAATCGAACGATCTTGATGAAAATTTGCCCATATATTATCTATATCACATACAAAATTGTTTATAAATTTGGAGCTGATACATGGAGCCGTTCTTGAGAAATTACGATTTGAAAAAAAGGTTAAAAAATTTTTAACCTCAAATATTTTAGAAATTTCTGGACTAATCATTTTGCTCAAAGAACTCGACTGAAAGCTATCCAAAATCTAACTCTACAAGGAATTTCGAAGTGATTAAGTCAATTTTACTCCCGTAATCGCTGGACATACAAAACTCATTTTTTTCATATTTTAATTTTTTTATCTCAAAAACTAGTCGACAAAATGGATTCAAATTTTTACAGATTATAGCTATTTATATTTTGCATTATCATGATTTTTTCAAAAAAATTTACCGTTTATTTTTGGAGTTATAAACTTTAAAATAAGACACGTTTTTGTTAATAACAAAAGAACCACAATAGCTAATGTAATCTTTTTTTTAATATAGGTTTTTTTATGCTCTCTCGAATGCTATCTGTCCGATTTAAATATCTCAATGTTATCATTAAAAAAACGCAAAAATGAATTTTGCGAAAATCGAAAATTCGAAATAAAACAAAAACGCATCGGCGAATCAAAAAGAGGATTTCCTTCCGCCATTCACCCAAGAAAAACAAAAAAATGAGACCTATCTGGTTAAAATCGATCGAATAGATCCTGAGATAAAGCAGTATACGTACACACACGCACGCACGCACGCAAACACACACACATCCATACAGACATTTTCTAAAATCATGTGATTCAAAGTTCTATCACCTCTATTCGAGTTTCTAGAGCGATTTAACGAAACTTAAAATTTTACTATTACAAAGCTTCCTCTAGAAGGAAGCAAAAAAAATCGGTATTTATTGTATAAATCCTTTAGATAAAAGAATTGTCTCATGATTTTTACAGATATTTAAGGTTAAAACTTTTTTACGTTTTTTTGATAATCGTAATTTCTAAATGACGACTCCATATAGAAGCTTGAAATTTATAGACTATTTGGTTTGCGATGTAGGCAACCACTTATTATATATATATATATATATATATATATATATATATATATATATATATATATATATATATATATATATATATATATATATATATATATATATATATATATATATATATATATATATATATATATATATATATATATATATATATATATATATATATATATATATATATATATATATATATATATATATATATATATATATATATATATATATATATATATATATATATATATATATATATATATATATATATATATATATATATATATATATATATATATATATATATATATATATATATATATATATATATATATATATATATATATATATATATATATATATATATATATATATATATATATATATATATATATATATATATATATATATATATATATATATATATATATATATATATATATATATATATATATATATATATATATATATATATATATATATATGGTTAAAATTTCAATAAATTTTCTTCTTTTGTTTCTAAGAAAAAAATTATTTTATTAAAACGTATAAAAAAGGAACTGATAAATTAGTTTGAGGAAGCTACGTGCCAATGAATTGGCAGCGGGTTTTCTTTATTTTCAAAATTTTATTGTTCAAGTATTTTTTACACTAAGTTAGGTTTATAAAATTTAGAATCTGAGTCCAGTTTTTTCTACAATCCAATCATAGAATTTGGGCACGCTAGTGAATACTGCAGGAAATATTCTCGATCCACAATATAGACTACCGGAAATGATTCCATAGAGTTTATCATGAATAACACCAGGTCCACCAGAATCACCAAGGCACGTATTAGCCTCTTCATTGCCCGCACAAAACATATTATCGGTTATGGGAACTGACCTGTAAACACTTTCACACTCTCCTTGATTCCATATAGGTACGTATGCAGCCATCAAAACATCACTTGTCCTCCCATTTAGCTAAAAATAGTTCATTAAATTAACTAAAAAAAATAATTCTAGAAAAAAAGAAAACCTTTCTCTGTGAAGGATAAGAACTTACCCCTATTTTTCCAAAACCAGAAATCTGCATCAATTCACGATCTCTTGGAATATGGCGTAGCTTTGCAAGTTCTATAGGTTGTTGTTTATTATAAAATCGAATAGGATGTGCAAGCTGGATGAAAAATATAATTAAAATATTCGTGTTAGTCACAAGTTCTTAGTTCTTAATAAAAAATTTTAATTTTTTCTGAAATTTATTTAACAAGTTTCCAAGTTGTATACTAACCACATTGAAATACTAACATTGTCATGAATAGTGATATTATATCTATATTAAATCCTTTCTAAGTAATTCACAGGTAAAATAAACATTTTAATTACCTTGATTAAAGCAATGTCGTTGTTTTTGTCGTTGGTCTCAAAATCCTCATGTATTATAATTTCCTCAACTGTGTGTACTTGACCTAAAGTTCTTCTGTATCTACTGCCAGTTCGTACTGATATATACGATTTATTACTATTTGCAATGAAGATTTTAATTTAATTTTTTGTAAGAAGTTCTATTATATAGAAATTCTTAATGTAATTATAAAAGGCCGAATCCATTTCAAATCAGGTGGACCGCGTATGCCTATGTCACCGATCATTTTGGAATTAAAGTATTCATGTTCTTCTCCCAAAATTATTTGACCCGTATATTTTTATTTTTTTGTTGCATCAAAATTTCATGCGTTCAGCAATGGCAAAAAATTCCGAGAAAAACCTTACTTAGAAAAAAATTTTTTCAATGTAATTTTCAAACCGCTACTGCTTCACCAGTTTTTTAAGCTTTTTAGCGTGTAACACATAATTTCACTAAGGTTTGAGCCCTCTTTCACGTTCTTTATGTTATTTAAAAAAAAAATAAAAAATGCACGAGTTATGTACTTTTTACTGAAAAATGCACTTTTAGAAAAGTGCATTTTTCTCAAAAACGCCATTTTTTTTTTTGCTCAATTTTTTTTTGTCCTGATAGAGGACCTAAATACCTATCTAGACGTATTTGTGAAATTCCCGACCCGTGCCCAGGAATAGCGATCATTAATGAGATAATACACAAACAAATTTTTCACGCTTAACCCTTACATATAGTCAATGGTATAACAGTCAATATAAAGGTTTTTATCTTTGTGCGTAAGCAATATAAAAGTACACATAGTATCTGTTGTATTTTTTATTTTTGTCTTTTAGATTTTTTATTTTTATAACTACCTTTGTTTTTAGTAGTTAAATAATACATATATGTACACGTATGAGTTTATGTACTTATACATTGGTCCGCTAGATGGCTATCGTTAGATCTTTTATATACCAAGAAAAGTTCGGTTTCTGCTATAAGTACACCTCCAGTATTTTTTAAAACTATCATATTTTTGAAAATTATTATATATTTCACCTGATTAACTTAACTACGATGTCTCAAAATTATTCAACGAAGAGAATCAAATGTGCAGATTTTTTAAATAAGCACAAAAAAATTTTTTACGAACCTAATTCCGTGCGTTTTAAACAACTTGAGAATCTTGCTCATCCATTGAAGCTTCTCTATCCTGATTTACCTTTGACCCCCTCTATATATCTGTGTAGACGTTGTTACGAGCATGCTTTAGAATTGGTGACTAGCACTGACAATGAATTTTCAACGGATGATAATTTTATCGACAACGGAATCGATAGAGATGAAGATTTTTTGCCAAGTACTCCAGAACGCGTGGAAGAATTTAATAATAAAATAAGTACATTTTTCTCAGGATGTGTATCGCCTCTTAAGAGGAAAAATCTTATACGTGAAAAATCAATTGAAAATTACGTAAAAAAGAAAACGAAAATCAACATTGTCTAATTCCCTCGATGTGAAGTTGAATAATGTTTATGACGTTTCTATGAAAGCAACCGAATCAACTGCATGCCGTTGTACAGAATGGGTACAAAATGTTGGTTTAGCCTTGCAAAAGTGTTCTACAGTATCAGAAAAAGTAAAAATTCTGACTT
Source organism: Torymus aiolomorphi (assembly GCA_036365515.1). Classification (NCBI taxonomy): domain Eukaryota; kingdom Metazoa; phylum Arthropoda; class Insecta; order Hymenoptera; family Torymidae; genus Torymus; species Torymus aiolomorphi. Next base: position 107,903,412 of record CM070874.1, read on the forward strand.
TGCTACCCTCATCCTTAACGAAAAATGAAATTTTATCTTTATTTCCAGACATAACATTGTACATGATAGAAAGAGCGAAAAGTCTTGCACAAGAAAAGGGAGTTTATTCAGAACCAGAAGCGTACACAGGCCATCCAATTGACGAAAGGACCGAACAAATTGTTATGGAATATTATATAAATGACGATTTTAATTGTTCAAGACAGAGTCCTAATAAGAGTGACGTTATTACCGTTAAAATAAATGATAAAAAAGAGAAGAAAGTTAAACGTTTTCTTACTCAAAGTCTGAAAGCAACGTATAAAGCATTCAAAAATGATTATCCGGAATTAAAAATTGGTAAATCGAAGTTTTATAGTTTGCGACCAAAATATGTTTTACTTAGCCCCATCAAAGAAGTTTGTCTCTATATCTATTGCGCAAATTATGATTTATTTCTTACGAGCTTGATTAATTTCAGAGGGAGTAACATTACAGAGTTGGATGAACTTCGGTCAGAAATAATAAACGCAACAAAGTGTTCTGAGCCATCTGATTTATGTTATTTGCAGGAATGTAAAATTTGTCCAGGCAGTAACGGAATTACGTTTTATGTTCTAAAACTGCAAGATGTAGAAAGCACAGAAGAAATTACGTATGCTTTGTGGGAAAATGGTAACTTGATTAAAAAAACAGTGCCAATTTCTGCTTTTAAAGAGGAACTTTCGGTTTGGACCATGAAGATTAGTACTCACATGTGTGTAAAAAATATACAACGCAAAGCTATAAAAGCAGAAAGAGAAAATGCTAAAAAAGATCCACATCATTTAGTTCTTCAAATAGACTTCGCTGAAAACTGGGCTGTAATCCATAATAAAGCTGTTCAGGGAAATCATTGGGTTAATGATCAAATTTCTATTTTCACAGCAGTATCTTATCAAGGGGATTCGACACAAAGTTTCGCACTCATAAGTGATGACCGAAAACATGATTCAGCGTATGCTTTGCTAGCAATAGAAAACATTATAATCTACTTGAAAGACAATTGTCGTCATTCAATAAAAAAAATTACCATTGTATCAGATGGCGCCGCTAGCCACTTTAAAAATCGCTTTCAATTATATGAATTAAAACGAGCACCATTTGATATAAAATGGTTATTCTCTGCTACTGGGCACGGCAAAGGAGCTATAGATGGTGTGGGTGGACTTATAAAGCATTATACTACTTCGCATAATCTTCGAGGTCCCCATGAAACATCCATTCAAAATGCTAATGATTTTGTAGAGCACGTTCAAAAATATACAGATGCAATTAAAATAATACATTTACAAGACGTTGACGTAGAAGAGTTTAGAAAAGTAAAAAATGTTGATTGGCTTGCTACTCCTAAGTATCCTGGAATTCAAAAAACTCATTTATGGATTAAAGAAACGTGCAATGATAAAGTACATTGTTTAACAGCAAAGACCGCTGATTGTCCCCTTACTGAAGTAAGAACAATGAAGCAGAAAAAGAAAGGTAGATATAAAAATAAAAAATCTGAAAGACAAAAATAAAAAATACAACAGATACTATGTGTACTTGTATATTGCTTACGCACAAAGATAAAAATCTTTATATTGACTGTTATACCATTGAATATATGTAAGGGTTAAGCGTGAAAAATTTGTTTGTGTATTATCTCATTAATGATCGCTATTCCTGGGCACGGGTCGGGAATTTCACAAATACGTCTAGATAGGTATTTAGGTCCTCTATCAGGACAAAAAAAAAATTGAGCAAAAAAAAAAATGGCGTTTTTGAGAAAAATGCACTTCTCAGTAAAAAGTACATAACTCGTGCATTTTTTATTTTTTTTTAAATAACATAAAGAATGTGAAAGAGGGTTCAAACCTTAGTGAAATTATGTGTTACACGCTAAAAAGCTTAAAAAACTGGTGAAGCAGTAGCGGTTTGAAAATTACATTGAAAAAATTTTGTTCTAAGTAAGGTTTTTCTCGGAATGTTTTTCCATTGCTGAACGCATGAAATTTTGATGCAACAAAAAAATAAAAATATACGGGTCAAATAATTTTTGGAGAAGAACATGAATACTTTAATTCCAAAATAATCGGTGACATAGGCATACGCGGTCCACCTGATTTGAAATGGATTCGGCCAAAAATTAAATGAAATCTTACTGGACACAGTGTGCAGCAGTTATAACCCAAGATTGATGTATAATAGTCGCACCGCAGAAGTTATGTAATATTATGGACCGAAGCAAGCTAGCCTAAAAACAAATTTAAATACTTTCATCCTGAGAGCTATCGGCTTAAAGATTTATATTAAAATTATTATGTTGATATACAAGATATAAAGAGCTTTAATCAGATTCAACATCTCTTGAATTTTTTTAAAAAACTTTTAAATTTCTATAAACTGTTTTGTATGAAATTTATTCAATAGATAATACGATAAAGCAAGTAGGTTATTTACCTGATATGGTAGATCTTCTATTCTAACGGGATATCCTCCAACAATTTTATTTTCATGTGTTCCATTGTTATCTATTAGAAATTGAAATATAATATGTAATTGTTAAATTTATTTTAATCACCGAAAATACTATTTAGAATCTCTTTTACCTATATAGAAGCCACTCGCGAAAGCGACGCACAACAAAATACACAAAAGCTTCATGATTGCAATAAGTGAAAATGAAAAAAAAATCTTCCTTATATACACCTATCTTATCAAATGATCATAAATAGAGTTATAACTTAAAGCGAAAATAAACACGAGTGGCGGAGTCAACTATTTCTTTCGTACACGGAAAAAAATTTGGAAGCCTGGGTTGTCGGAGGTATGGAATTAACAGAAATCCAAAAAATACCGTATCTGTACGCGTCCAAAATTGAATGTAGTCACTTCCAAATTGAATTGCGTGGACTCCAACAATTTCGGTTGTGTACGGATCTCAAAATGGGATTATGTGTATGCCATGTTGGAATGGCGGGGACTCCGAGACTTTCGGTACCGTCGGGATCCGCCCGATGGAGTCCTCAGGCTCCCATTCTTGGTATCTCGGCGGGTCGACTATACATTCGGACGTATTTCACGCGCGCCGCTTCATAAATCTACTAATATAATATATATAAACGGTTCAAAACGTGTGTGCTATATTATACTATAATAATACTTTGATATATAATGATGAAACGCATATATAATGAGAAAAACGCGCGCAAATGTGGACCGTTCCCCTTCTCTCAACGCTGTCGAGCCACGATACCAGAGATGGGGGCCTCAGACGTCCAAAGTGGAATCGCTACAATACCAAAAATCTCGGAGTCTGGGGATGACCGAATTGGAGTTCAGAACATACGTTTTTGAATCGTGAAGACTCCGAAGATATTGGATTCTTACAGGTTCAACTTTGGATGCGCCTTAATTCCAAATTCGTCATAAATTAAGACGATCGATGGTATTGCACGGAGTCCATATATACCGGTGGTCTGGAGATCCTAAATTTTTTTCCGTGTACTCTATATCATTAGTTTTGTTATTTCGTCATTGTTACGATAAATGCTGTTGAAGGCCGCGCAACACGGTACACGTGTTACGACGTGCGCACGAAAATTTCAGTAGTCTATGTATTATTGTACACTTTTTCGTGATGCAAGAATGTATAGAGTACTGGAATTTTCCAAAAAACATACTAGTTCGAATCAAATCGTAAAATTCGAAAATTCGTTACACAATTTTTGCATTTGAAAATTAAGGTTTAAAATAGCGAAAAAAATTGTTTTAAAATTGGCTATTTGGTTCAATAACAATCTCTATTATTCCGCTATGGTTTATAATATTCCTAATAATCTAAACTTTATTGTTGTAACGGGATGGCTTCTGGGGTAAGATCCCAAAAAGCCACAGGCCAGCGATGCCCTAGATCACGGTGCCGCGGGTGTCAGACTAAAATGACTTGCCCGGGGATCTGCTCCTGGAATCCCGAAAACAACGCGAAGATCGCACGCGAACTTCGCTTTCCAACTAATTGGATCGCTGAGTTAAAAACGTGCGCTCAAAGAGTAAAGCGCGCAGCCGCTACGCTCAGATATGAAAACGACCAGCGGAGTCGTTTTCCCGCAGAGGCAGCGGTATCCGGGAGAAGGTTAGGTTAAGGTCGATAAATGAAGAATAGCCTCAATTATTTCACAGCACAATAACAAGGTCTATTCAAAATAATTCTTTACATCAAAAACGCGTCTTGTTGCGCGCTGACAAGAAGACGGGATCCGCCGCTCGGCGCGGGCGGATCAAGGTATCTATTTTCGCTGGGCCGGTGAATGCACCACCGGCCACTCGCCGCTGCGAGTCGAAAATACACAAATAAATCGCTGCGCGGGAAGTACAAAGAGACTTACCGGGAGAGGAGCGCACTCCTCTCGTCGCTCGCTCACGAATCCGCTCCTGCGTCAGGCCTTATCCTCCGGTCGACTTCGGAGTGTTCAGGCCGAGTCCTAACATCCAGCGTTCACCTACAGACGCTTCGGACCCCAGGAGTGGCTCGGATTGCTCACGTGCGCTGCTCTTCATGGTCGGTACGTGTACGGGCGCTGCTCTGCATCGGTGAGGACAACAAACGCTCGAGATGCGTGAATTCGCGGGAACGAGAGTCAAACGAGTTCGATAGAATACGGAGAACCGAGATTCTTATTTTCTCCGTATTTTATCCTGGACTCCGTTATATCCCTCTCCCAGACGTTGCGTAGCGGGAGAGAAGCAACTCGATACCGAGGCTCTCGTTCAACACGACTTTACGTCAACGGCGGCGTTGACGAGCTGAGCGACAGGCCCGGATACGCGCTGGTTACCGCTTGCATCACAGCGGCAACCACTTGATCCACGTCGAGGGATCGTACGCATGCGCACGGTGGGTCGCTCTTCACCGTGAGTCCGCTGAACTCCAACGGTGGTCGGGACTCGTCATATGACGCTTGACGGACCGGAGGCTGTCGCCTTTCATGGCGCTGAGGCTCCGGTCGACGACCGCCTTCGCTCCTCTTCGGAAGGGCGTTTTGGAGGTCGTTTCGTCTTCTTGTCACCTTCGGGCGCTGTTGCCACTCCGGACAGGCCCAGTGAAGATGCGTCGATGACTGGCACGTCCAACACAATTTTCTGGCTGGACTCGGTGGTGAGGAGTTATATGATCCGAGCGTGTTCCTCAACCTTGATGAGCGATATTCTCGAGTGGCCAAGTTTGGCTTAGTTGACCGCCGTTTGCGGCGTCGAGAAATTACCGTCGTCCACGGATTCGAACCCACCTCTTGGTTCGAACCGGATCCATTCGAGGGTTTCTTGTGTTGGTCTCCTTTGGGTGACCTTGGAGGTCATTGCGTGGCCGATGAATACGCCTCCTTTTTCCCTGTCGAGCTGGACTTTTGCCGGCTTTGGAACGACTTGAGGTTGTCTCTAGTCCCTTGGCCCGATCGAGGTCGCGACTTGGCAGAGCGCTTGGTTGCGCCTGCAACTCGGATCTTGTTAGACGCAGCTGAATCATGAAGCGATGACATTTGCACTCGCAGCTGGTGCAGCTCGTCGTGCAGCCGTCTCACTTCTTCGCTTAAGCGTCTAAATTTCTTCTCCTCCAATTTGCGCGTCCGATTACACTTACACTCGCAACGACGCTCAATTTCTGTTTGCGTTGATGCGTCAAAGAGTTGCGAGATAATCGGCGTGCTGTCTGCCAGTTGTACCGTCACCAGATTGTCGATCTTTCTCTCGCTGTTCCTTGGAAGGCTTGGCTGTTCTTCGTCTTCAGGAGTCTGAGAGACGGTAATACAGCCGTCCGCCTCCGATATATTCTCCAAGCGGCTTATATCGGACGTTCCGGACAGTGGGAAGCTTGGAGATTCTTCCCTCCCCCAGGCTGTATTTACTCCGTCGTTTTGAGCTTGTGAGTATTCAGCACAGCCGTTCGGTGCCTTCAGGCAGTCTGTATACGCCAAGCGACGTGGAGTATCAGACTTCGCGAACAGGGGGAAGCTTGGAGGATCTCCCCTCCCCCAGGATGTGCTTACTCCGACGTCGATTTCGTGGATGGACGCTGAAATTGCTGGCGATGGTAAAGTTGCGGCACAGCTGTCCGAAATCCATGAGCGGTCTGCATTCCCCGAGCGACTCGCGTTCTCGGATCCTTCGGACTGGGAGGAGATCGGGGAATCTCCCCTCCCCCAGGCTGTGCTGTACTTTAGTGGCATCTGGACCTCACCTGGTCCTCCCGCTGGAGTTAAAGGGCTCCATAGTAACGTGAGAGCCTCGTTTCTTACGTCGGGAGGACTGCCTGCTCTTTGATCCATGATCTGCAATACATGTGTGTTCATGGATCTCAGCAAGTTGTTGTCGACTGCTTTGTTCGACGTCAATTGCTGAAACAGGCTGTGGGTCGAGGGATCTGCATTGTAGTTCGTCTCTGGAGCTCTACTTGCGTTGAGGATCGTTCCGTTGACGTACTTATTCCTCAATTCGAGTCTCCTTGTGAACTGCTCAATTGCACTTCCACTTATTTCTTGTGTGAAGTGGGCCGGGTTGTAATTTCCCATCAGCCATTGAGTGATTCGCCTAGAATCCCCCTCGATACATCCAGTGCTTCTTAAATCTAGAGCTATATTTGCTTCTATTACAGCTTGGAAGCTCAGCTCTAGATTTTTGCGCCACTGCTCCATCGATTCGGCTAGTTCTTCTGAGGTCGATGATTCCATCTTCTGAAGCTAGACCGATTATACAAAAATTTGGCGACGAATTGTGTGTGTGCGCAACTAACTGCTGAGATTCTCTCTCGAATTGGCCGTCTGTTACGCAAATTACAATGTTAGAATCCTAACTACCACACACAATTGTCCCAAGCCGCTCAAGAACGACGTATCTCGATGCAGCTAGCTAGGGAGAGAGCGTGGCAATTCCAAAAAAAAAAATTTTTAGCGAAGATACCGATTTGACTAAATCCCGCAATAAAAAAAAAAAGGAATGAAAGTATTCTCACTTTCGACCGGCTGCACGCACAGGCACGGTCACTCTATTCCAAAAAAAATCGCGTGAAAATCGCTTAAAATCTCGCTTCAAAAAAAAAGGAATTTAATTTCGCCACATATGATGCTGAAAACAACTACAATCGTCGTTTAAATGCTCTCGCCCTGGCTTTACAGCAGTTTAAAAGGCTCGGGACGAGTATACACAATACTGCCCGAGCATAAACATAAACAGCTACAAAAACAAGTAATCTGCTGTTTTGTGTTTATGTTTCTATGCGCGCCGCGAGTCTTCTTGTCTGTTTGTTTACGCCCGGCACCTCGACTTGGCGAGTTTAAATCACTGCGCCTATCAGCTATAACGGCTGATGGCCACTGGCCGTCTGCTGATTAGTTCGGTGCAGTGATTCGCGCGCGGGCGAATTTAAACGAAACGCGATTTGAATAGGCCGGTCTCGAATGTACCGACCGCTAACCTTCTCCTTAAACCCAACACGTTAGGGCGCCATTGTAACGGATGAGTGAAAAAAAAAGACTTTACAGAAAAATAACGCATCGCGTTGCGCGCTGACAAGAAGACGGGATCCGCCGCTCGGCGCGGGCGGATCAAGGTATCTATTTTCGCTGGGCCGGTGAACGCACCACCGGCCACTCGCCGCTGCGAGTCGAAAATACACAAATAAATCGCTGCGCGGGAAGTACAAAGAAGCTTACCGGAAGAGGAGTGCACTCCTCTCGTCGCTCGCTCACGAATCCGCTCCTGCGTCAGGCCTTATCCTCCAGTCGACTTCGGAGTGTTCAGGCCAAGTCCTAACATCCAGCGTTCACCTACAGACGCTTCGGACCCCAGGAATGGCTCGGATTGCTCACGTGCGCTGCTCTTCGTGGTCGGTACGTGTACGGGCGCTGCTCTACACCGGTGAGGACGCACGATACCGTTTTCTTCGCGGACGATCAAATTAACTCGCGTACGCGCGGTTTGACAGCCCGAGAGAATCTGATTCAAAAATGAATCGAGCGCGACTTTGCAACCGCCAAAGTTGCGCAGCCCCCTGCGCAGATCGCGAATACATCGTTCGAGCGATGTCAACAAACGCTCGAGATGCGTGAATTCGCGGGAACGAGAGTCAAACGAGTTCGATAGAATACGGAGAACCGAGATTCTTATTTTCTCCGTATTTTATCCTGGACTCAGTTATATTTTATAAAAATTTCTGAAATAGTTGATCTGAACGAAGTTCTAGTGAGTTGCACACAAAATTACGTTTAACTTTTTTTTTAGAAAAAAAAAAACCTGCCAAATCATCGGCCCGTGGCTTCCTCAAACTTAATTTGCTGATTCCTTTAATTAATTTTTAATAACAAAACTTATAATTTTTGCAACAATTTATTACATAATTAATATAGGTATTAAACCAATATTTAAATATAGGTATTTCCATACGATCTTAGGGAGGACTATGAAATAGCAACTATACTTCGAATTATAACATTTTAGGATATTTTCTAAATAATTGTCAAATAAACCGTGATTCAAGATATACATGCATAAATATAACATTCGAAATTTTTTTCTCGAAAACGATTAACTTTAGGGAAAAATTGCAAAGAGCAAAAAATGCTTCGAATTTATCAAAAAATATGCTAGTTTTTTCAGAAATTTTCGTGGATTTTTTTAAATTTTCAAAAAATTTAAATAACAAACTTTTCAAAATGTCACAAAAAAAATCTAAAAAAATGTCAGTGTATTTCTCGATAAATTCTAAGAATTTTTCATTCTTAGCATTTTTTGAAATGGCTCATACTTTTTAAGATACAGCGTCCTGAAGTTTATCAAAAAAATTTTTATTTCAGACGCCATTTTGGGGACCACCATGTTGAATTTTTTATTCCCGACCCACCTATCTTTAAGTTTATGAGTCGAAAACACTTTTTTATCTGTAAAAGAATGTGTATATTTCCGGTTTCATATAAAAATTTTAGATCAAATATATTTTCTTAGTCGAAAAAATTGCATTTTTTAGAAAAAATTGTTTATAGCTTTTTAAGTATTAATGCTAGACAAATTCTTATACCATATTTTGGAAGAGTATAAAATTTTACGTAGGATATCATGTTTCTGAATTTTTTTTTAATACAAATCATATGACAATAACTGGATGAAATATATAAACGAATTCTTTTACCATAAGAACTCGTATAACAAATAATATAAAAACTCTACATCTCTACAAAATTTCAAACAAGTTAAAACAATTTTAATGTAGTTATATTGTACGACAACAAAGAAAGTCATTTTCAAAAATACTAAAATTTTAAATATCAAACATCTAAAAAAAACCGCTGCCAATTCATTGACCCGTGGCTTCCTCAAACTTAATTTGCTTATTCCTTTAATGAATGTTTAATAACAAAATTTATAATTTTTGCAACAATTTATGTTATAATTATAATTAAATTCATTTATGAAGATTAAGAAGTATTAATTTTTAAATTATGTATATAATATGAATAAAATAATAGGCATGATTTTTTTTTAATTATGTGTAAAAAATAAATAAAATAATTGATTGTAATATTATCGTTAAAACCTTTTAAAATTCCTAAATAACCTTTACTTCAAATTACATTTTCTTCTACGGGTCCGAACACCCGTTACGAAATTAATAAATTTTCACATTTATTTTGATTTGAATTATTTATTTATCTCAGGATAAATAAATAATAAGTAATTATGAATAACAGTTAAGAATATGTCGACTTTCAAATAAATTGACATTTATAAACAATTACCAGAATTAGTTACACAATTAATTAAACTCCCCAATAATTAACCAAATTTAAGAAATAAACTCATTTTCAATTCGCACATTTGTAATGAACAGTTAAATATAGATAAATTCACGATCATTTATTTATCAATGATGAATAAATGATCATTAAATAAACTAAATCAGAGAGCAAGAACGAGAGTGAAAGTATATCAATTCGAAAAGCGCGCACAAGCCGAGCACTCATACTACCTTGGAGGTGTGTGCAGCCGATGTGCACGAACCAAAATTAATAAGAACTAGGTAAAATCCAGAGCATACACACACACTTTCAGAAGTATCTCGAACAATGAGCGATGGAGAGATTAAGCGTCGAGCGATAGCTCGTCAGTCTGCGCCTAGCAGAGCAGGGAGAAGGACTCATTTCCCCCTTCCAAATTCAATCAGAGCAATACACGTGAGTCATATCGCAAGGAGCCAAGCAGTCAATTTTTACGTAAAGGTAACCAAAATCTACCTCTACAAGGAATTTCGAAGCGATTAAATCAATTTTACTACAGTAATCGTTGGACATACAAAACTCATTTTTTTCATATTTCAATTTTTTTTCTCAAAAACTAGTCTACAAAATGAATTCAAATTTTTACATATTATAGCTATTTATATTCTGCATTATCATGATTTTTCTCAAGAAAATTGACCGTTTAATTTAGGAGTTATAAGCTTTAAAAAAAAAACACGTTTTTGTTAATAACAAAAGAACCATGATAGCTAGAGAAAAAATTTTTTTTTGAAAATATACGTATTTTAATCCTCTTTCGAATGCTATCCATTCGATTCAAATATCTCGATCTTATCATTAAGAAAAGCAAAAATCAATTTTGAGAAAATCGAAAATTCGAAATAAAACAAAAACGCATCGGCGAATCAAAAAAACGAATTTTTGACCCGCCATCACACAAAAACAAAACAAAAAAATGAGACCTGTCCGGTCAAAATCGATCGAGTAGAAGCTGAGATCTAGACGCGCGCACACATGCACGCACACACGCACGCACGCACGCACGCACGCACGCACGCACGCACGACAACGAAAACGCAAATTTTTTCTAAAATAATTTTTTTCTAAAAAATAAATGAAGATAATCTCTTGAAATTTTAACCACATATAGTCTTAAATTAGTGTAATAACAGGTTAAAATTTCAAGTCGATAAATAAAGTATTTTTTGATAAATTAATTTATGAAATATAAAAAAGTTTTCCTTAATAACAAATGACAAAGTGAAGATATCTTAAATTTAAAAAAAGGAAAATATAGGTAATTTAAATACCTTTCAAGAGAAGTTTATTATATTATGTAATAATGGCTATAAGATATGAAAAAATAAAAAAAAATAAAAATTCAGAATCGTTTTTTGGTTATAAAACAAAAGAAAATCAATAAAAACTCAAATCCATCAAGGTACCTTTCTTTTCCCACGAGACGAAGAGAATAAGCTTTACCCGACGAAAATCGGCCGATTCGTTTCGGAGATATGAAGAGTTCACACACACACGCACACGCACACGCACACGCACACGCACACACACGCACACACACACACATCCACGAAGACAAAAATGATCAATATGAACTAATATACACATATATCGCCTTAAAACATCTTTTTGAACATTTTTTTTTCGAAAATTTTTTTCACCGTTACAAAGCTTCCTCTATGAGGAAGCAAAAAAATAATTAGTTCTTTTTTTCTGTTTGTTTTTTCAGTATTTAATCGATTTTGGAACATATATTGTAGTTTACAATGTAGTTTTTATATCAAAAATTCAAATTCTATACAAACTCTTTGATTTTTTTACCATTTTCTATTAAATAAATAGATGTTTCACAATAGGTACACAAACTCGCAGCAGGTTCCTATTATGAAACAGTATAAAAAAGGTTTTGTTAAGAAATCTACAACTTATTTGAAGTCAATACCGCATACATTCTACTTTAAATATAGTTTTTTATTTATATTTAAGTTATTTATACTTTTAACTTAACTAACAATAGTAATTATAAATAAGCAAACCTAACCTGCAAATTGTATCTTAGTCTAACCATACTGTAGATCTGAGTTATACTAATGTGAATTTAATGTTGATATAAGTAATACATATCAATTATTTAGTTTAGAAATAAATATAAATAGATCTGAACCTCTCGTATAGTTTTATTCATGTGATATTCAATTAAAATCATTAAACTTTCGTTTTATAAGACTAAAGTAATAAAAAATGTTACAAATTTCAACCATGCATTTTATAAGTACTTTTAAATAGTTTTGAAGACATATACATTCAATATCTTTTCACAATTTAAATTATTAGAAGTATCTTAAACTACAACATCAAATTTGATACCAAAAATAAAACGAAAAATAAGAAAAAACGTAATTTAATTATGTTTCATAATAGGGACAAATTTTATGAAACAGGGGTACTAGTCAAAAAAACAGTGTTTCATAATAGGGACTAAATCTTTCATCACTATTTCTTTATTAAATTAAATAATTTTGTACTAATTTAAATTATGAAAATGGATTATCATTGTTGAAAAGTTTGCCGATCGAATGATGTATAACATTAAATATATTTAATACTTTTAAGGTATTTAATTGATCAGTTAAAAAGAAAGTTACCGAAAACCGTTTCATAATCGGGCCCTTTACCTTATACCTTAGCCATATCCAACTGCGGAAAAAAAATGCGAAAAGAGTTTTGTAAGGCAATGTAACCTCACAATGTATCTCTTTTCGCAGTTTTTTTCACGCAGTTGGCACTAGCTATTTTTTTTTTTTTTTGTTTTTTTGTGGGCAATGAATTTTTTTTTTTTGTAAAATATAAAATTGTATAATAATAATTGCTTTTTTATGTGTTACGAGTGAGGACTCTCCACAGACAAGTTCGAACGCGCATAAGTGAAATTCAGCACACTTCGCGCGGCGCATCGCAACGTATCCAAAAGCTATGTCAGCTCGTGGAAAATCACGGTAACCACGTGCGACTTATTCCCCATCCTAGGTCTATAATTAAGAAGGTGGGAGAATACATCGATTGACTATAAAAAACCAGGGAACGCAGCCCCGCGAGAGCAGTAGAGAGGTACAGAACGAGAAAGAACGACCGCGTCGATAGACGACCTCACCAGGCAACCAGGAACTGACCAGCCACCCACGAGTCCACCAGACCACGTAACGAGACATCCGCGTCACGAAACCAATTCCCTAGGCAGACTATCTACCTCTCTCTCACGCGAATACCAGTATATTCAATAAACAAACATTTTACCGATAATCCACTGTAGTTCGTGTAATTATTCGTCTCTTGGTGTGTAACCTTGAGGCGACCGAGAACCAAACGAATACCCTCCACACGTAACATTTTCTGGTGCTAGGTGTGGGGTTCCCGTGTGAAATAATAAGTAACTTTTAAAATCACAAAGCCCGCGTTTCAATCGCTTCAACTACGCCTAGACAGGAAGGACAGGAAGGACAGGAAGGATGGAAGCCAGGATGAGACCAGCCATCTTCTTAATCGTCGTGTTCAGCTTCCAGTAAGTGAGATTTATATTATCTGGAATTTTACATATTTTTCTGACCCCGTGGGAATTTTATAAAAGGCTGCGCGTCATAAAATTGAATACGTGTGAAATTTTCATTGCTTAATTGTCGTAGTAAATTTTTCTCTCTTAGAAAAGACATAAATCATGATACAACTTATTGTTAAATAAATATATTCTAGTGGCGATAATATAAAAGCGAATATCGATTATCTCCATGCATAAATAACTTGCATAGCGCGTGAAGAAATAACAGTAGCCAAGTGTAACAAATAATTGCTTCTCCTTTGACTGTTAGATAAACTCCTCTCACACCTCAATCTACTCCTGCCCTGCACCGCTGCATAGCAATATCCTTAGACCCGTTGCCAACGACGGTCGATTCTTTTTCTCTTTTCCTTGAGGCCAGTTGTCAACGACGGCCGATCTTTCCTCTTCTTTAGACCAGTTGCCAACGACGGTCGATTTTTTCCCTTTTCCTAGAGGCCAGTTGTCAATGACGGCCGATTTTTCCTTTTCCTTAGACCAGTTGCCAACGACGGTCGATTTTTTTTCCCTTTTGCTTGAGGCCAGTTGTCAACGACGGTCGATTTTTGCTTCTCCTTAGACCAGTTGCCATCGACGGTCGGCTTTTTCCCCCGTGCCTCCTGAAAGCAGCGGCGCGTACCTAGACCAGCTGCCATCGGCGGCCAATCTCCTCAGAACTTTCTCGAAAAGAAATCAGTTCACTCCTTAACCAGTCATTCTACAAACACCTCACCATCATATTGGCCTAGGAGAATTGAGAGCGTACCTTGAATCCTAAGACAGCAGGGAGGACGCACGAAATAGTCGAGGTGGTCAGAATTTACGCCTACGTAAGTTAACTAAGTTAACTAAAGAAAATAGCGTTATAATAGAAATATTAATCAAAATGAATAGAATTCAAACAAACCTTTGTATGAGCGGGAGGCAAAGAAAAATATGTTTAAGAAAATGGCTGAGCAACAAGGCAGATGCAAAATATTTGACGATCACAGAGTTAAAAATGTAAACTCAGATATACTTATCATAATGGTATAAAACAAAAAAGAAAAATTTATTAGACTATCTTGCGGACGTTCAATTTCAATTTTTCTAAAAATGGAGCCAGCTGTTGCGAGTTCGGGAGAGTTTTACAAATATAACAAGGAGAATTCTTTTATTTAACAATTGAATGCAATCGATTTTTTCAAATTTGTTAAACATAATTTGCAAGTGGTAAATTGCGATCGTCAATTCTACACATTATCATTTGACATATTAAAAGTCAGACATTTGACTTATACAATAAATTGCAGAGACGCCTTCTCGAAACTTCAAAAATATGAGTACGCAATGCATGGTTTCCCTATACTCGCTGAGCGAAGCGCTAGATTCTATTCCGCAATTCGACGGAAATCCGCACATGACAGTTTTTTTCTGTAAAGTTGTACGGCAAATACTTGATGGATTTCCGTCAGCCGAAAGGCATATTTTTTTGACTTTAACATCAAAATTTTTCGGGCGCGCGGCAGCAAGATTCGGCTGGCCAGGTCTGACGAAATACGACGGTGATGTCGAATGGCTACTACGTGACCTTACGCTGTACCTTGGTTACCCTGAAAAACCAGAACAAATATATTCAGAATTTAAAACTGTGTGGCAGAAGCCAGCCGAAAGAGTCATCGATTATGGACGAAGAGTTGAAGCTTTACTGTATCGACTGTTAGATTCACATCAAATTGACCGTATTCCCTTCAAAGAATATAGAGATTATTTCCAATTGACGAGTAAGGAAGAAGCTTTGCGTCATTTTTTAGACGGTTTGCACGAAAATTTAGGACACTACGTTCGATTGAAGAATCTGAGAAATTTGAGAGAAGCAATCAATGAAGATATAACTATCGAGTACAAGATACATACACGCCTCGTTCTAACCGAATCTTGCGCCAACAGCCAGACGAACGATCTAAGAGAAACTATATATCGACGGCTGAGAGGAAGAAGAACGTATCTCGACACGCGGATGAAGAACGACGTATCTCGGCGCTCGGGTGAAGAACGACGTATCTCGGCGAGCGGATGAAAAACGACGTATCTCGCCGCGAAAATGAAGAACGACGTATCTTGGCGCTCGGTTGAAGAACGACGTATCTCGATGCGCGGATGATCTCTTACGGCCAATCCACGGCCAGTATAGCGGCGAGATACGTCGTTCTTCCACCGAGCGCCGAGATACGTCGTTCTTCATCCTCGCGCTAAGATACGTCGTTCTTCATCCGCGCGCCGAGATACGTCGTTCTTCATCCGTGCGCCGAGATACGTCGTTCTTCATCCGCGCGCCGAAATACGTTCTTCTTCCTCTCAGCCGTCGATATAAGAACATCGATTGTGAAATCCCCGCATCCAATGAGACTTTTATTCACAAGGCAGCAGTCAGGGTAGTTCCCGCAAATGAATTTTGTAGTTATAGCCAATTAAATAATTATAAAGAAGAGCAATATCTAAAAAGCAATTATGATGAAAGATTTTGTGAGTATTGCAAAATTCACGGACATTTTCACAGCGAATGTGAGAATCTTAAGTTAGATCTAAAAAGTGGAAAAATAAGTCAGAAAAAATGTGAATCGTCAGCAGAAAATACACCGCCTTCTAGTATACTACCGGTACAGTCTCTCGCACCAATTTATTGTATACACACCACTGCCACCTCACTCCAGTACGTCAGAAAATACGTGCAACACTCAACCACGACGTTCAGTTAAAACGAATCAAATTATTGGCGATCTCAAAAGGGTGTTGGTTAATTATAAAAAACACGTTTATTATAAATACCAGTATATTATAGAACACGGCAAAAATGATCAACAAAGCCCGCAATTACAGGGAGACAAAGCCCACTTTAACATGGAACCTAGAGCAAATTCGTTAAAAATAAAAGATAGTTGTGTCAGAGAAAAGATTTCGATTGATGCTAAACATTTAATAACAATAATGATTCCTTCTTACAAAATAACAATTAATTACGCACACAATGAGATGATAGAAGATACTGTTAATTTTGTTTCGATGCTGCCATTGAGCCAGGAAACGTTAGTTAATAATTTCGTAGTTGAACATGAGAAGAGCAATAATCTTTGCTATATTACATGTAATAAACCGGTGGTTATGGACCCACCCATTGTTATATTTGAACCTTGCATAATTGCGCCTAAAATGGGCGACGTTTTTGATGCGCAAGGAAATAATGGCTACGATAACAGTAAATTAGAGTGTGCCAGTCCGTTAACGTCTTTTTCGAAGAAGGAAAGGAATAAAACGTCAGAAGAATTTAAACTATGGAATCTCAATGTACGAGAAGATTTGAACACCGAAAAGATCGAACACATAAATGAGGTTATGAAAAAACGTCAAGCTAATAAACGATTATACATAACACATGCTAATAAAGAGGGCTGTCTCAAAAAGTTAAGAGATCGAAGGGCTGAATATCAATTAATGTCAAATTCAAAGATCCAATATGTGAAATTAATACCGAAGAGACATATGTTAAAACTGCGTTACGATTATCGCCTAAATATTCCGATTTTTCAGGATAAAGAAATGGAGTATCTAGTGAAAAAATCTAGATACGAGAAAAATGATTATAAATATATTCATAATGTTAAATTACCCTTGACAAGTAGGTCATTATAAATATAGAGCTTCGGTACTATAAGTAAAAATATAAAAAATGGAGTTAAGAAATTTAATATAGAATGGTTTATTTAGAACTAATTTTAATTGCTACAACATTAAAAGTTCTATTTCTATGGAAAGAACTATGTGATAACTTTATGGCTCGATCGATAAGGCAATAAATTATGGCTATTTTGTTGCTAATCGGATGATGTGAATTGAAGTTCCAATATCTACCTGAGAAAGTCGGTTTTCTGTACCAATCTGTTATAATTTTCTTTTGTTCAGTAATAATAATCTTAACATCTAAAAAACTAATACTATTATTCTGTACTTTTTCGACTGTAAATTGAAGATTTTTATCGTAATTATTGAAAATGCGTAATGTTTCATCTATGTGGTCTTTGTGTATACATAATAATACATCATCAACATATCGAAAATAAAATAACGGTTTTGAGATTAAAAGGTTTATACAATGCGACTATAGGTCTTCCATGACAATGTCTGATAAAACTGGACTGATAGGATTGCCCATTGCTGATCCGAAAATTTGTTTGTAAAATTTTTGGTTGGATTGAAAATAATTATTATTTAAGATAAACTTAATAACCTTACAAAATTCCGACAAATTTAAATTTGTCTTGTTGTGTACTTGACGCCATCTTTTTTCTATTGCTTTTAATACTAAATATTCTGGCACATTTGTGAATAAACTCACAACATCAAAACTGACAAGTTCATAATCGTCGGGTATATCAAGGTTATCAATTTTCTCTTTTAGTTTTGAGCTGTTATTGATATGTGACCTAGGTATTTTTATGTTTTTTTGTAGGAAATTGGCAAAAAATTTTGATAATTCATATGTAGGTGAGTTTATCGTTGAATTAATCGGTCTTAGCGAGAAGTCAGTTTTATGAATTTTAACTAATCCATAAGCTTTAGAAATGTTAAATTTGTTTACAACAGGTTCTAGTTTTTTTCCTGCAGCCGAAAAGTCAATTTTATTTAACCACTTAATTAATTCATTTGTTTCTCTTTCTAATTTGGGTAACGGATTAGATTTTATTTTTTGATAGTATTTTATATCTGCAAACAAACTATTAAGTTTTTGGTTATAAGTGGCTTTATTTATGATGACAGTAGTATTTCCTTTGTCGGTTCTGGTGATTAAGATATCAGAATAACAGCTCAAAACTAAAAGAGATAACAGCTCAAAACTAAAAGAGAAAATTGATAACCTTGATATACCCGACGATTATGAACTTGTCAGTTTTGATGTTGTGAGTTTATTCACAAATGTGCCAGAATATTTAGTATTAAAAGCAATAGAAAAAAGATGGCATCAAGTACACAACAAGACAAATTTAAATTTGTCGGAATTTTGTAAGGTTATTAAGTTTATCTTAAATAATAATTATTTTCAATCCAACCAAAAATTTTACAAACAAATTTTCGGATCAGCAATGGGCAATCCTATCAGTCCAGTTTTATCAGACATTGTCATGGAAGACCTAGAGTCGCATTGTATAAACCTTTTAATCTCAAAACCGTTATTTTATTTTCGATATGTTGATGATGTATTATTATGTATACACAAAGACCACATAGATGAAAAATTACGCATTTTCAATAATTACGATAAAAATCTTCAAATTACAGTCGAAAAAGTACAGAATAATAGTATTAGTTTTCTAGATGTTAAGATTATTATTACTGAACAAAAGAAAATTATAACAGATTGGTACAGAAAACCGACTTTCTCAGGTAGATATTGGAACTTCAATTCACATCATCCGATTAGCAACAAAATAGCCATAATTTATTGCCTTATCGATCGAGCCATAAAGTTATCACATAGTTCTTTCCATAGAAATAATATTGCCTTTATCAAGAAAGTTTTAACAAAAAATGATTATCCTCTTGATTTTATCGAGTTTTATATAAAAAAACGATTAAAAAAGATCTATTGCACAAGAAGTACTCAACAAAATTCAAATAATGACAACAAGAATTTCATTTGTCTACCATATGTGAAAGAAATCGAAGGTTTTACAAAGAACTTTTTTAAACGATTAAATACTAATGTTATATTTAGTACACAAAATAAAATGAACAATATTATAGTACTAGGAAAAGACAAGAATGTAAAATTAGAAAAGTCTAACGTTGTGTATAAAATCAATTGTAATAATTGTAATGCGTCTTATGTTGGCCAAACTTGTCGGCGCTTAGGTGTGAGAATCAAAGAACACCATAAAAAATACATGGAAGAAGATGAAAATTCGTCACTACACATACATAGGATAGAAAATAATCATACTATAAATTTCAACACTGTTAATATATTAGGTCATGAAAGAAATAAAGAAAAAAGACTATTTTCCGAAGCATTATATATACACACACAAAAGAAATTTATGAACAAGCAATTTGAAATTAATAAACTTCCAAAAGAATATAACACTATGATTAATAATTTTGAATTTCTATCTCCTTCCTAGTATCAAAAAATATAACATACAATAGTGAAACAGATATCAGGAGAGTAGGTTATGGAAGGTTGTATCTTGTGTGTACACACCCAAAAAGCTCTACACAATTAAACCAGTACATGTTGCGTTCTTACTTACACTCACACTAATACACTAATGATAGGTATAAATAGGAAAATTTTGTCATGCTCGTTACATTGACGAACGGATAGTTCTCCGTAATACTCAGGAAAAAAAATACCGACTTTGTAAGCGTTAATTGTTACTTGTAAAATTATGTGTTCATAATTAAGTTAATATACGTTGTTGTTAAAAGTTGTACTTTGTTACTAGCTGCCTGAAGAGGGACATAATCAATAAAGGATGTCCGAAACGTCGTAAAAAAACTATTGTTGTTATTTGCCACCTTCTCACTACAAACTTTGGTAGTAATTTTGGTCACTAGCTACAATTAACAAGACAATTACATGTGATCTGAGACATTTCTTATTTTACCGGCCTAAATCTGTAATATACTATTTCTGCTCGACGGTGCCGGAAAGCGGCAACTTCGTTTCGCGCAGCGGCCGGGAAGCTGGGGCTTTCCGGCCGGAGGGCAGAAAAAATTATTTTTTCGTAATAGCTAAGGTGACATAGAATCACACTATTATTAAAATAACTTTAAAATCGAAGCAATAGGAGGTTCAAGTTGTGTCTTAAAATTCAGTTTCTTGTCACGGAATAAGAACCCAAATAGGGTACCATGAAAATTTAACAAATAATTATAAGAAATTTAATAAGCACGTACAAAGGGATATGAAATCGCACAAATAGGATATTATATTGAAGGGGTAGTTTAAGCAATTCTATTATTTACTAAATACCGTTGCACTCATAATATTTCACGCAAGAAAATCCCGGTGAAAAATCGCTGCTACCAGTGTGGACGTCATATCGCTACTACGTCACACAACGAGATAAGACGCACCACTACAACCATCGGCAGCCGCTCGTGTAAAAAGATACTTGTACGGTTGAGCATATGCATCACGACAGTAGCGGACTAACACCTACGTTACACACAGGGGAGAGCGCGAGATAAGACGCACCTCTACAACCACCAGCAGTCGCTCTTGTAGATGAATATCCCCACGCTGTACAATGAAGAGTAAAATCTCTACCGACCTTACATACACTATAGGATTATCAGTATAAACGTTATAATAGAAAAAACCTGCCACTTATTAAAGTAATAATAATACGCATAAAACGAAGTTGCTGAAACAGTTCATCGAAATAAAAGTGACAATAATGCATTTTTGTACACCGACAGCGCGTTAACGTTGTAACTGGCAAGATTTTATTACAATTACATCAAGTAGGCATATAGGCATATGAAAACCAAGTTAAAGAAGTTTATATAAAGTCACATTGAAACATTTTTGCAAAGACAATGTACAAATAGAGTCTCATAAAATACTTTGAATCAATGCGTCGCATGAAACATTAGGCTTGAATAATATAAATAAAAACATATTATCAAATCTTTTCAGTAAAGCGTTGAATTTCTGAAATTTCGGAAAAAATTTTCACATACTTAAATTCTAAATTTTAGATACCGGAT
This sequence comes from Torymus aiolomorphi, assembly GCA_036365515.1. NCBI lineage: Eukaryota > Metazoa > Arthropoda > Insecta > Hymenoptera > Torymidae > Torymus > Torymus aiolomorphi. Next base: position 107,924,556 of record CM070874.1, read on the forward strand.
TTTCTCAAGTTTCATTATACGGATAGTTAATAACCTTTTCATGAAACTCACAAACGTTAATAAAATATAGTTATATACGAATTATAGAAACAATAACTTTAACGTATTGGCATTTGCGCTTATTAATTAACATTTTAAAGAAATTATATAAAATAATAATATACAAATATTTGCACTATAAGATCAAAGATTTTTCGATAAATTTTAAATAACAATATTATATTAGTATACAAATTTAAGGGCCTTAATCTTTAAGAATCTTTAAATAATTTTATGATTAATAAACATGTAAATGTAATGATGTTATTGTACACGATTTAGAGCTAAGTATAAAATTTGTATATTTTATGTAATATTTTGGTGATACATGCATTTATGTAAATCACTATTAAGAAAAAATAAATTATTTAAAAATAAGGGAATTTCTAGTAAGAAAAAGATGGTTATTGTTTAAATAACACCAAATACTAAAGAAAATTACTTGGTTTGGGGTTAATACTGAAATATCCTATTGCAAAAAAAAATAGATGCAAAAAGAAGAACAAAAATTATTAATAATAACACCAAAGAAGAACCAGGAAAAGCGATAACAATGAAAAAGCTTATCACTCAACGGTGATGAGACTTGCGGAAGGAACTGGAATAGCTTTAACTATATCATCAAAATTAGAGCTGGAAGAATGCAAGCTGATTAAGAAGAGGATGACTTGGATGTGTCAAATATCAGCTGTGCACGCTCATATGACAGTCTCTCGCGTTCATCGAGAAAGCGAAATATTCACCGAGGAGACAAGTCACACAACACTCTCCTTGTAAGTAGCAGCGTGCAACCACACGCGAGGCTCGCACTCATATTCGCCGCTTTAACACAATCAAAACCGCCTATGCTATAATACTTGCACAGACGCGTACATGTGTAAAATGCCAAATGACTATCAATGCGAGCTATACGGCAGTTTGACTCAGAATGTTTGTTTACCCAAACAAACCGGGATTGAACCCTGGGCTCGACTATTGGCTGGCATCTATGTGTTCGAAGTTTTCGAAATTCGGATTTTTCATTTGATCATTTCATTAAAAATGATTCAATAACACATTCAGCACAAGCGGTTAGCACGAGTAGAGCCACATTCATTTTTACCACTTAGCCTTGTGTGTAAGCAAAATAAACCAACTAACACTCACGGAAACACACATACAAACATGTAAGCCCAGAGATGTAGTCCAATTACTAATGCTGCATACCATAATCAATAATAATTATTCCAAATAATGATTCATGATTTCAATTTAAACAATAACCTTCGGGGAAATGATACAAAAGATCTAAATTCAAAGAAAAATTTCAATATTCTCATATTTTTTTATAATAAGTGCATTATCATTAAAATAATTATTAGTAGTCCCTTTCATAAGACATTATTAATTAACAATTACTAAAATGATTGTAAAAACTAATTTAAGAAAAAAATTGTGTAAATCCTATCTTCATAGCGTTATTCTTACAAACAAATTATTAATTATAATCAAATTAATGAAAACGATGAACGTTCAATATAACGTTTCAATCTCTCAAAAATAGATAGAAAAAAAAACATTTTAGCAAAACTTGTACAGGAAATTTGTACAGGATAACCCGCGAAATTTAACTCAAATTTTTGCATGTCAATACGTGATACACCACTACGCGATAAACTTAAAGACATATACATATCAACAGTCTGTAGAACTAGAAATAAAATGATAAAACCACGTAAGTGTTCAAAAGTTGATAAAAAAAAATTATATCAGAGCGTTTCAAGTATTTAACTGTTTTATCATTAAAAATATTACTTATGTCGACTGCAATTTAATATCAACTGATAAGAATTTTTCCATCGGTCTTACAGTCTTACAAATTAAATTAAAATAATTAATATTTATGGCAGTCAGATTGCCCTTGTTTATAATCACCCCCGCAGAATCTGAAATAAAAACTTAATTAAAATCTGGAAAAAACTTTGTTAGCAAAGGACGATCTGACTGTCCACCACCACCACATTGTCCGACGTTTCGAGCCTGCTCCGGCTCCTCCTCAGGGACTGAAATAAAACCCGCGATACACCTCCTTATATACCATGCACCCATACCCCCTTCTTTTCTCTTACCCCACCACCCTCCACATTCACCTCTCCAACTTGCCATTCTCACTTAAATTAATAAAGAATGATAAATGTTATCTAATTTACTTGACTCTATCATTAAATTTACATTATTCCGATTTCTTAGAATGTGAATACTTTCAAGGCTTTCCCTCTTATATTTATTCTTAATCCCCTGTTCCAAAATATCCACACTCCCAAAATCGAAAGAATGCAAACTATTTAAACAATGTTCTTTCAAACCCGATGTACAACTTGAGCTGCGTAAACTATATTGATGTTCATATATTCTCTTTTTCAAATATCTACCCGTTTGACCAATATAACAACCATTACAATCCCTACAATTAATTTTATAAACAACTCCCGATTTCAAACATTTATCATCCTTGTCTTTACAATTACTAAATAACCTTTCTAAATTATTATCATTTCTAAAGAAAACTTGAATATTATGTTTACTAAAAACCCTTCTAATCCTTTCCGACAAACCTCTAACATATGGTAAACTAAAATATGCATTCTTTCCATTTCTATTCCTTGTTTGATTATCTACCCGCTGCTTCAATCCACCATTATAAATTTCCCACACTCTCTCATCAATCATTTTATCAATAAATTTTACGGGATAACTATTTTTAATAAATGTTTCTCTAACTAAATTTAAATTGTTTTTCCTAAAATCTTTATGTGACAATTTAATCGCTCTGTCAATGACACCTTTGATCGCACCTGTCTTGTTTGCGAATTGGTGGTGAGAATCAAAATTTAAAAATCTACCTGACCATGTAGGTTTTCTATACCAATCTAATTTCACTCTATTATTATTACCTCTAATGACTCTAATATCTAAAAACTCAATTGATAATCTTTCTCAACTTCTTTTGTGAATTTAATTCTATCATGGATAGAATTAAACACATCCACCATTTCATCCACAAAACATTCTGGTACAACTGCAAAAATGTCATCAACATATCTTTTAAAAATAATTGGCTGAAAAACCAACTTAGACAAAGCAATACTTTCCAATTTTTCCATTACTAAATTGGCTATAACAGGTGACAAAGGTGATCCCATTGGACAACCATATCTTTGTTCATATAGACTATTATCAAAAGAAAAAATTGTGTTTTTAAAAACCAAATTAAGTGCCTTTATAAATTCATCTTTTGTTAAACTAGTATGTACTTTAATTTCAGACCATTTATCTTGTATAATATCATTCAACAACTCTAAAGGTATATTTGTAAACAAAGATACTACATCCAATGAAACCATCCTATGATCATTCGGAATAATAATATCTTTCATTATACCATAAAAACTCCAACTATCTTTAATATATGAATTTGTTTTACCCACTATCTTGAACAATATATTAGACAAAAATCTAGCAAGTCTATACGTCGGAAAATTTATCGATGATATTATTATTCTATATGTCAACTGTTCTTTGTGAATCTTAGGAAGCCCATAACATTTAGCTACAGTGCCATTTTCACATTTTAAATATTTAAACATACTATCTTTAATATAAGCTTTTGTTTTCCAATGCGTCAATAATTCTTTCAATTTATCTTGTAGTCTATTGATATGTGGATTCCTAATTTTCACATAAGTGGTATCATCCTCCAACATAAGTTGAATTTTATTAATATAATCCCTTTTATCCGAAACTACAGTTACATTTCCTTTATCTGCTTTTTGGAAGATCATATTCGGATTCTCTCTCAAGAATTTCTTCGTTATTTTTAATTCATGGAATAAATTACTATTCAAATAATTATCAAATCTATGTTCTCTTTTAAAATTATCAACAACTTTAACTAAAGAACGCCTACATTCTTTTTTAAACTCCAGATTAAAACTACTCATACTACTTTCTACCTCAGCGATGATATTCTTGATCGGAAGAGATTTACTTGAATATGATATTCCAAATTTAGCACCCTTTGACATGATATTTACCACTTCTTCTGGTATTACTTTGTCAGTTAAATTTCTAAACCAATCCTTATTAACATTGTTAGTTTGATTGACCTGAGAGTGTTTTCTATGCTTTAAATATTCAAATTTTCTTTTTAATTTACTCCTATGGTTATATTTTACTTTTTCAAAGTGCCTCTTTTGACCACGAAAAAATTCTTGCAAATCATTCTGTTCTATTTTATTATATAAATATCTTTCAAGCTCTAATAAATATTTATTCAAACGATTAATTTCAAAATTCAAATCTCTAATTTCTAAGTTAAGTAATTTATTTTTGAAAAAGAAAATATTTTTCCGTAGATCATAAGAAACTCTTTTATTGTAATCCCGATAAAAACCCTTATCATCAAATTTTTTTCCAATATGTTTAGGAAAAATATTTGATTTTTTACACCTTAGAAGAAAAGTGAGTTGCTCCTTTAAAATTACAATCCTTAAAACCATTTTTACCCATTTTGATTATAAACAAGGGCAATCTGACTGCCATAAATATTAATTATTTTAATTTAATTTGTAAGCCTGTAAGACCGATGGAAAAATTCTTATCAGTTGATATTTAACTGTTTGCCAAAAAGGGATGCAAACCTAAATGCTTTAGGAAAAAAATAAAAAAAAAATACATGTAAGCCCAGATATAATATATTGTAGATATGTTGTAGTAAAATTTAAATCTAAATGAATAAATTCGTAAGTTTTGGACTGGTTTTATATACTAAAATTGTCAAATTATATATTTATATTTATACCTGTTTTTTTCTCATTGGAGATATCTTAGTTTTAGGTTAGTTTAAATTAGTTTGTAAGTGATTACACCAGACCTATGTACAGGTAGCATTGACTACCTCTATAAGATTTTTTTGCTGCTCCAGACTTCTTTGTAAATCTGGTAGTCAGCAAACGATAATATGTATTATTATGTACTACTCTGGCTAAATAAATAAATAAATAAACATATAGAACTAAAATAAGGAAAAATTATATACCTAACGATGTTAACATTTTAAGCAATTGTTATTATAAGAACAAAAATCAGTAAATATATAAGTATTTTAAGAATATAAATGCGATTAATATTATTCATAGTAAAAATAACCTCAAATTTAAAAAAAAAGGAATATGTAAGATTAGAATTATAGATTTCTTGATGTATTAGTCATGTATATTTTATAACATATACCTATTCGAACCGATTGTAAGGATAAAAAACCATTCCTATGTCTTATGTAAATTTAAATTTACTTATAAGTTACTTAATTGTAGAAAAATCTTTGAGAAACAGAAGTGATGATCTGTGCAAATAAAGAAATTATTAAATAATCACAAAAAATAAGCGCAAAGGCAGAGTAAAATTTTGAATTAATAATTCGTATATTAAATTATCCGTAGAATGGAAAGTTTAAAATGCTCTAGCCGAGGGGAGCCCCACTACTAATCAAAATAAGATTGATTTCAGGAGATAAACACGTTACTGGAATTGGATTTTAATAATTATTCTAGCAAATCATACCCAACCATCCCGAAGAAGAGCTTGAAACACCAGCCCGCTCTCGCCATAAGAAGATATCGATTTTAGGAGCAGCGCACTCAACCAGAGAAAATAAAATTATTAATTAAATTAAACATTATTATTGTCTATAATCATTTATAAAAAGAGAGAGAGGAGCGAATAGGTAAAATTGTATGTATTAGGTACACGATCACAAACACGTCACGATACAGCACATATCTTTGTAACAGAATACACAAAAACCCTATCTTTTAGATGAATAATTTTGTTATTACTCTCATTTGCCGCTCAACTTCAAAGGTAACGCCAACCTAAGTGATCTAGCAAGAAAAGCTACAATCTCCAATCGCTCGGGAGAGCTACATCACTCATTAACCTTCAAATTCCATAATGAGCAAAAATTTTGGATTTTTTTTGCTTCAACCACTGCCATGTTTGTTTTTGGTCGCCCAGGAGTGTGACTCGCGGCCCTCAGACGTGTTACGTGTGGAAGCATTCCACACGCGAGTTCGGTACAAATAAAGACGCGATTCAGCATTCGAAGCGTCGAGAACATCCGGCACTGCGCCGGGACTATGGCGCGAGGAAACCGGAGTCTGTCAAATCGGTCAAAGCGGCCGAAACTGCGAAATCGGCACTAGGGGAAGAACGAAGCTCCACGTGCAGCCGACCCCCACCTATGATTAATTAGGAAAGTGGGAGACACTGCATCGCAGATATAAAAAGCGGCGCATCCGGCGCCCGGGTCTCTCACTCGACTCTACTCCTACTAGTCACGGGGAACCCATGAAAGAGGTATAGAGTACACGACGACTCCAGAACGAGATAGGACAACAACGGAATCTTCAGCCATCAATCCACGAGGAAGCCATAATCACGACGACTCATCCGCGCCGCGCACTCATACACTTACAACCAGTTAGGATACCTTTCTCTCGCGCATTTTGAGTATTGAATAAATACCACCAGTTAATTATACTTCCCGTCTTCTCGACTTCTTATTTCACGTAAAATCAACCTCTCCGAGTGCGTAACCCAGAGTGGCCGGGAACAAAAGATACCCCTTCACACGTAATATATGATAAAAAGTAGAAAGAGTAAAAATAAAAAGTCACAAACCGTTTAACATAGTCTCACCATACAAAATAAAGTATTAAATTTTAAAATTGGAATTAAAAATTAATTAAAGGAATCAGTAAATTAAGTTTGAGGAAGCTTCGTGCCAATGATTTGGCAGCGGTTTTTGAGTTGTTGTAAAAACATGTTACAATTGTTTTTCGAGGTGTTAGGAATCACAATACATGATTTTTGAAAAATGTCTGTATGGATGTGTGTATGTGTGTGTGTGTGTGTGTGTGTGTGTGTGTGTGTGTGTGTGTGTGTGTGTGTGTGTGTGTGTGTGTGTGTGTGTGTGTACGCCTGGATCTTAGCTTCTACTCGATCGATTTTAACCGGACAGGTCTCATTTTTTTTTGTGATGGCGGGTCAAAAATTCGTTTTTTGATTCGCCGATGCGTTTTTGTTTTATTTCGAATTTTCGATTTTCTCAAAATTGATTTTTGCTTTTTTTTTTAATGATAAGACCGAGATATTTGAATCGAATGGATAGCATTTGAAAAAGCATCAAAATAACTAATTTTCTTAAAAAAAAAAAAAATTTCTAGCTCTCATGGTTATTTTGTTATTAACAAAAACGTGTTTTTTTTTAAAAAGAAGCTTATAACTTCTAAACTAAACAGTCAATTTTTTTGAAAAAAATCATGATAATGCAGAATATAAATAGCTATAATCTGTAAAAATTTGAATCCATTTTGTCGACTAGTTTTTAAGAAAAAAATTGAAATATAAAAAAAATGAGTTTTGTATGTCCAACGATTACGGGAGTAAAATTAATTTAATCGATTCGAAATTCCTTGTAGAGGTAGATTTTGGATAGCTCTCGGTCGAGTTCTTTGGGCAAAATGATTAGTCCAGAAATTTCAGAAATATTTGAGGTTAAAATTTTTTTAACATTTTTTTCAAATCGTAATTTCTCGAGAACGGCTCCGTGTGTCAGCTCCAAACTTATACACAATTTTGTATGTGATATAGATAATATGTGTGCTAGTTTTCATCTAGATAGTACGATTACTTTTTGAGATGTTTGATTTTGAAAATTTTCGTATTTTACAAAGTCATTTTCTTTGTCGCATGATAACTAGAGAAAACAAAAATTGGTTTAATCATGTTGAAATTTTATGGAGATGTAGAGTTTATATATTATCGTATAAGTCCTTTAGGTAAAAGAATTGTCTCATGATTTTTAGAGATATTTAAGATTAAATTTTTTTTACGGTTTTTTTCAAAATCGTAATTTCTCAATGACGACTTCATGTACCACCTTCAAATTTATAGACTATTTTGTATGCGATATAAGTAATACCTGTGTAAAATTTCATTCAGATTATATGGTTATTTTTAGAGATTTTTGATATTTAAAATTTTAGTATTTTTGAAAATGACTTTCTTTGTTGTCGCACAATATAACTACATTAAAATTGTTTTAATTTCTTTGAAACTTGGTGGAGATGTAGAGTTTGCATATTATTTATTAGAAGAGTTCTTGGAGTAAAAGAATTGGTTTGCGAATTTCAGAGATATTTGAGGTTAAAACTATTTTAGCCCTCTTTTAGAATCGTAATTTTCGGGAACGCATTTATGTATACTAGAAAATGGAAATGACATGCGCTATGCGCTATGCGCGCGTGTTGTGTACCTGCTTTTGTTTTGTAATAGCCATTTATTATTTTTAAGGTTAGAACATTTTTCTTACATCGGAAATTCCAGAAAGAGCACACAAATACGGACAGGTATATTACTAGAGACAAATACCCTATGTGTGAAATTTCACAAAGAAAATATAATTTGAAGTAAGGGTTATTTAGGAATTTTAAAAGGTTTTGACGATAATGTTACAATCAATTATTTTATTTATTTTTCACAGATAATTTAAAAAAAAAAATGATACCTATTATTTTATTCATATTTTATACATAATTTAAAAATGAATACTTTTTAATCTTCATAAATGAATTTAGTTATAAGTATGTCATAAATTGATGAAAAAATTATAAGTTTTGTTATTAAAACTTAATTAAAGGAATAAGCAAATTAAGTTTGAAGAAGCCACGGGCCAATGAATTGGCAGCGGTTTTTTTTTATGGTTGAAGATTGTTCTAAGATGTACGAAACTAATACCTAACTCAAACTGAACAAATTATGAATGATATTTAAATTTCTCATTTAGAATACTATTTACTATCAAGGGGAATGATTGTAACTTTCCCACAGAAAAGTCTTGACTATTTTAAAATAGATACGCTTTACGATTATTTATTATGTCCAATATTATATATAATCTTAACATTGAAACATCTATTTACTTGTTAGATTACTTTAATGAACATAAAATCAAAAATCCGTGGAGATGAGGGTCGAAGGAACAATCCGTTTCTTATGTACGTACTGAAACGTGACGTCCATATTTTTGCTCATATAGTGAGGGCCTGTGGAACTCATTTCTCTCGTCTCTAAGGCACTATTCAAGCAACAATAGATTTAGATCCGTAGTGCGGGAATGTAGTGTGTATATAACATGGACTTGTCCACACTACTTTATCAAGTAATCACTTTAATCGGTCATTTATTGTATTCTAGCATTATTGTTTATTTATTTACTTTGTTTGGTCTACCAGATTGTAATAGAAGGATTCTAATTTATTATATGAATGAATACATGGATATATGAGTAAGTGTGGATATTTTCCTTTACGTATTAATCTGCATTGTACTGATTTATTAGATAAGTATTTCTCCATCATTTATCTTTTAATCAACTTATTTTTCGAAATATTTTATGTTCTATTTTGACAGCGATACACATGAGGCGTTTCACGTCAACTGCCCCAGATCGGCGCGCGAGTACCAAATCGTGCTATTTCCAACTCATGTTTATGATACTAAAATGTACTTAAAAAAATTGTTGGATAAGCGTTTTTAACGTGCTTTTTCCTCAGCTTCCCAATGATATAGGCAGTTTTTCCGAAATTTCCTTTTTCACCTTCAAAAACTACAAAACATCTTATATCTCAAAAACCGCGCTTGGGCAGATGACGTGAAACGCATCACATGTATGTATGTGTATCGACAATGCATATTATCATTATTTTAATAGTTTTGTAAATACTGAAATAAAAAGCTATGCTATTTAGCTTATGGTAATTTTTTCCTTATACTAGTCCTGACTTGATGTAAACCGATTTCAATAACTCTTAGTAACACTTGTGTTCACCTAATATTATTTGTCTTTAATCCACTGCGCACGTCGTAACACGTGTACCGTGTCGCGCAGCCTTTAACAGAATTTATTGTAACTATCACGAAAAGTTATATTTAGCTACAATGCATAGAGTACTGGAATTTTCCAAAAAACTTCCTTAGGCGTTTAAGAATATAGTAGTTCGAATCAAATCGCAAAATTCGAGAATTTGTTACGCAACTTTAGGATTTGAAAATACAGGTTTAAAATAGCGAAAAAATTGTTTTAAAATTCGCTATTTGGTTCAATAACAATCTCTATTATTCCGTTATGGTTTATAATATTCCTAATATTCCAAAATTTATTGTGTAAACATTTCTGAAAGAAATAGTTGATCTGAACGAAGTTTTTTGGAAAATTCCAGTACTCTATGCGTTGTTGCTAAATAGAATTTTTCGTGATTGTTAGGATAAATGCTGTTGAAGGCCGCTCGCCACGGTACACGTATTACGATGTGCGTACAACACGATCACGAAAAATTGTATAACAATACATAGACTACTGAAATTTTCCGTACGTTTTTTGTACCGTGGCGCGCGGCCTTCGACAGCATTTACCGTAACAATCATGAAATAACCAAGCTAATGATAGCATGAAAGAAATAGTTGACTCCAACACTCGTGTTTATTTTATTTTTAATTTATAATTCAATGATCATTTGATAAGATAGGTGTATATAAGGAAGATTTTTTTTCATTTTCTCTTATTGCAGTCATGAAGGTTTTGTGTATTTTGTTGTGCGTCGCTTTCGCGAGTGGCTTCTATATAGGTAAAAGAGGTTCTAAACAGTATTTTTGTTGATTAAAATAAATTTTTCAATTAGATATTATATTTCAATTTCTAATAGATAACAATGGAACACATGAAGAAAAAATTATTGGAGGAGTTCCCGTTAGAATAGAAGATCTACCATATCAGGTAAAAAATATCAACTAAATTTTGTAACATTCATTCCTTTGCAGCAATTCTTCTTTAATTTCTTTAATGTAATTGGTTAAAAAATCGATAGATCATTTGATAGTTTATTAATGGATTTAATTAGTAATAGATTGTTGAATAAAATAGTTAATGAACGATATTAATAGACCTACTTGCTTTATCGCATTATGTATTGAATAAATTTCATACAAAAAAGTTTATAGAAATGTAAAAGTTTTTTAAAATAATTCAAGAAGATGTTGAATCTGATGAATACTCCTTATATCTTGTATATCAACATAATAATTTCAATATAAATTTTTAAGCCCATAGCTCTCAGGATGAAAGTATTTAATTTTGTTTTTAGGCTAGCTTGTTTTGGATGAGAACAGATAATTTTTGCGGTGCGACTATTATACATCAATCTTGGGTTATAACTGCTGCACACTGTGTCCAGTAAGATTTCATTTAATTTTTATAATTACATTAAGTATTTCTATATAATAGAACCTCTTACAAAAAATTAAATTAAAATCTTCATTGCAAAATAGTAATAAATCGCATATATCAGTACGAACTGGCAGTAGATACAGAAGAACTTTAGGTCAAGAACACACAGTTGAGGAAATTATAACACATGACGATTTTGAGACCAACGAGAAAAACAACGACATTGCTTTAATAAAGGTAATTAAATATGTTTATTTTACCTTTGAATTACTTAGAAAGGATTTAATATAGATATAATATCACTATTCATGACAATGTTAGTATTTCAATGTGGTTAGTATACAACTTGGAAACTTGTTAAATAAATTTCAGAAAAAATTAAAATTTTTGATTAAGAACTAAGAACTTGTGACTAACATGAATATTTTAATTATATTTTTCATCCAGCTTGCACATCCTATTCGATTTTATAATAAACAACAACCTATAGAACTTGCAAAGCTACGCGATATTCCAAGAGAACGTGAATTGATGCAGATTTCTGGTTTTGGAAAGATAGGGGTAAGTTCTTATCCTTCTCAGAGAAAGGTTTTCTTTTTTTCTAGAATTATTTTCTTTAGTTAATTTAATGAACCATTTTTAGCTACATGGGAGGACAAGTGATGTTTTGTTGGCTGCATACGTACCTATATGGAATCAAGGAGAGTGTGAAAGAGTTTACAGCTCACTTCTCATAACCGATAATGTATTTTGTGCGGGCGATGAAAACGCTGATACGTGCCCTGGTGATTCTGGTGGACCTGGTGTTATTCATGGTAAACTCTGTGGAATCATTTCCACTAGTCTATCTTGTGGATCGAGAACATTTCCTGGAATATACACTAGTGTGCCCAAATTCCATGATTGGATTGAAGAAAAAACTAGACTCAGATTCTAAATTTTATAAACCTAACTTAGTGTAAAAAATACTTGAACAATAAAATTTTGAAAATAAAGGAAACCCGCTGCCAATTCATTGGCACGTAGCTTCCTCAAACTTAATTTATTGATCCCTTTAATTAATTTTTACTTCTAATATTTAAAATTTAATACTTTATCTTGACGGTTAGACTAACTAGGAGAGGGTATTGGGTCCGGATTCAGCTTAAACTGTGCGTTATATCTTTTTTCGTAATGAACCGATTTTTTTGGGCAACGAACTTGATCTGAAGATATATAAAAGCTACATCTGTGCCAAATTTCAGGACGATTGGGTAATTTTTGCTCTTGTTATCGTGCGACAACGAAAACGCAAATTTTTTCTAAAATAATTTTTTTGTAAAAAACAAATGAAGATCTCCTGAAATTTTAACCAAATATAGTCTTCTATAAATTTAATAATTGGTTAAAATTTTAAGTCGATAAATCAAGTATTATTTGAGAAAACGCGATTCGAAAATTTTTTAAAAAAATTTTTTACCTCAAATATCTTTTTTCGTAATGGACCGATTTTTTTGGGCAATGAACTCGATCTGAAGATATATAAAAGCTACATGTGTTATATTGAATGCGTTATGTGGAAAGGCTGTTATAATGTGAGGGGATGTATTTTAAAAAATTTGATAAAGACAGATTTTTTTTTTCATTTTTCAATTTTTCAAGTTTTACATTTTTGTTAATAATAAAAACCCGTGATAACTAAAAAATTTTTCTTTTTAGAAAATATAAATATTTTAATTCTCTTTTAAATGCTACCCATCCCATTCAGATACACAAAGCCATCCTCAAGAAATACATTTTAAAAATGTCTAGAAAAATTTTAACCTCAAATATCTCTGAAATTTATGAACCAATCATTTTGCCAAAAGAACTCATCCGAGAACTATCAATAATATACCTCTACAATGAATTTTGAAACGAATAAGACAATTTTACTCTTGTAATAGTTGAACATATAAAACTCATTTTTTTCATTTTTCAATTTTTACGTTTTTGTTAATAACAAAAGAACCGTGATAGCTAGAGAATTAATTTTTTTAGAAAATATAGGTAATTTAATTCTCTTTCGAATGCCACCCACCCCATTTAGATACATAGAGCCGTTCTCGAGAAATTACGATTTAAGAAAAAAATTGAAAAAAATTTTAATCTCAAATAGGGTAAGTGTGCCATTTACTGTGCCCCTTAAGGCGATGTCCATAGTATTTAATCAATTACTATTTTTTTTTCAATTTTTAATCATCTTAGGACCTTTATATAATAATTATATATTCTGTGAGCAGAATAAACACCTTTTTAATACAATATTATGTAAGGAATATTAAATAATTAATAAAATAACAGCATAAGCCTTTGCATCAGTTACTGTATCATTAATTTAGTTACTGTGTGTCAGTTAGTGTACATTGTTTTAATTACTGTGTGTCAGTTAGTGTACATTGTTTTAATTACTGTGTGCCGCTTAGTGTACAGTGTTTTAATTACTGTGCCTTAGATTCTGGACACTGTATTTAATTCTGTGTCTTTTTTTCTCATTCACCTGCATCTGCATGAACTATATAAAATATATTTAAACATGAAATTTGTTTTTTTTTTTTATTATATTTAGTAGACTCCCTGCTGGAAATCATCCATTTCTTTCCCATTGGTGAAACGATTTTTCGAACCTTTTCTAGTGTTTTCACTCAACTTGGCTTTCATAAAATAGGAGAGAAATGGATGATTTCCAGCAGGGCTATGTTTACTACGTATAGAAGTACTTACTTATTATAGAAGAAAATAAAATAAAGATGGGAATAAAATATATTATTTTTAAATATATTAAAAACTGTGTTATTTGCTCTGTGGGTAAGCAATGAACGTCGAAGTTGACTTGCACAGGCGACGAAGCATGAGAAAGTAAGGTTACTGTAGCCTACCGCGAGGGGGCACAGTAACTAAATACATTCACGAAAACTTATCCAGTTACTGTGCACAGTAATAGAAACATGCCGAAAATTTGTTTTAGTTACTGGATTATATTAAATTAAACAATAATATTAATCAAAACTACTTTTTTATTGTTCTTTTGTCAACTAGATGGGTTTTATAAACATTAAGTGTATTTTTTTATTATGAAAAATGTTATTTTTATAGTTTTTCAATCCCTTTTGTATAGGCATATTCTTAAGCGTTTCGATAAGAAAATCATAGAAATCACGATGAGAAATTTAATAAATTATTTTAAATATATTATAAGAATAATTAAGTCATACTGTGGATTTAACAATAAAAAGCATGAATTGAACTGTATGTAAAAATTTAGATATTTATGATTAAATATGATTGTACTCTACTATAAATGAAAATGATTTAAGGGCACAGTAACTGAAGCGGGCACAGTAACTGGCACGCTTACCCTATCTCCGAAATTTATGGATCAATCCTTTTGCCCAAAGAACTCACTCGATTGGTATACAAAATCTACCCCTACAAAGAATTTCAAAGTGATTAAGCCAATTTTGCTATAGTTATTGAACGACAAAAAAGATCACTTTTTTTATAAATTATTTTTTTTCTCAAAAAATAATGAATAAAAAAACCTAAAAATTTAGTAAGTTATAGTACTTAATATCCTTTATAACCAAAAAAATATTCATGTTAATATCTTTTTTTAATTTCGAAATATAACCTATTTACAAAAAATTACGTTTTCATCAATAACTTATGACGAAATATAGCTACCGACTTTTTTTTTTTTTTAAATTGTAGATAATTTTATTCTACATACAGAGAATTCATGATATATAAACAATATTTGTTCTAAATATTAAAAAAATCGAAAATAAAAATTTTGAAAATTAAAAAATGGCTATAAAAAAAAAATTAAATTTTACAAAAATAGAATATTGACCCCAATTGTGGAAGCAACATCTAAAAAAATGATCACTCTCCCGTTAAAATCGGTCGAGTAGATCATGAGATATCAGCGTATACGGACATACATAGACACACACACACACACACACACACACACACACATCCATACGGATATTTTCTAAAAATAGTGTATTTCGTTTCCAAATTTGCTAAATAACATTTCTAACACATTATCTCATAAACTTTTTTTTTTACTATCACAAAGCTTCCTCTAGGAGGAAGCAATACTTGTTTTACGTGATAACAATAAAATTTTGAAAATAAAGAAAAACCGCTGCCAATTCATTGGCACGTAGCTTCTTCAAACTAATTTATCAATTCCTTTTTTATACGTTTTAATAAAATAATTTTTTTCTTAAAAACAAATGAAGAAAATTTATTGAAATTTTAACCAAATATAGTTTTAAATATGTGTATTATATAATATATATATAATAAGTGGTTGCCTACATCGCAAACAAAATAGTCTATAAATTTCAAGCTTCTACACGGATTCGTCATTTAGAAATTACGATTATCAAAAAAACGTAAAAAAGTTTTAACCTTAAATATTTCTAAAAATCATGAGACAATTCTTTTACCTAAAGGATTTATACAATAAATGCCGATTTTTTTGCTTCTTTCTAGAGGAAGCTTTGTAATAGTAAAATTTTAAGTTTCGTTAAATCGCTCTAGAAACACGAATAGAGGTGATAGAAGTTTGAATCGCATGATTTTAGAAAATGTCTGTATGGATGTGTGTGTGCGCGAGCGCGCGTGTGTGTGTGTACGTGTATCGTTTTATCTCAGGATCTATTCGATCTATTTTGACCAGACAGGTCTCATTTTTTTGTTTTTCTTGGGTGAATGGCGGAAGGAAATCCTCTTTTTGATTCGCCGATACGTTTTTGTTTTATTTCGAATTTTCGATTTTCGCAACATTCATTTTTGCGTTTTTTTTAATGATAACATTGAGATATTTGAATCGGACAGATAGCATTCGAGAGAGCATAAAAAAAACCTATATTAAAAAAAATTACATTAGCTACTGTGGTTCTTTTGTTATTAACAAAACCGTGTTTTATTTTAAAGCTTATAACTCCAGAAATAAACGATCAATTTTTTTGAAAAAAATCATGATAACCCTGGTAGAAAATTAACCATAAGTTGGCCATAATATGGCTAAGCCATATGCTGGTTAAGCATATTCTGGCCAACTTATGGTTAATTTTCTACCAGGGAATGCTAAATATAAATAGCTATAATCTGTAAAAATTTGAATCCATTTTGTCGACTACATATGTATATAACATGGACTTGTCCACACTACTTTATCAAGTAATCACTTTAATCGGTCATTTATTGTATTCTAGCATTATTGTTTATATAATGTATTTACTTTATTTGGTCTTATCTACCGGATTGTAATAGAAAGATTTTAATTTATTATATGAATGAATGCATGGATATATGAGTGTCGATATTTTTTTTACGTATTAATCTGCATCGTACTGATTGACCAGATAAATATTTCTCCATCATTTATCACTGAAGCAACTTCTTTTTCGTTATGTTTTATTTGCGATTTCGACAGCGATACACATGTATGTGTATCGACAATGCATATTACCATGATTGTAATAGTTTTGTAAATACTAAAATAAAAAGCTATGCTATTTAGCTTATCGTAATTTTTTCCTTATACTAGTTCTGGCTTGATATAAACCGATTTCAATAACTTTTAGTAACACTTGTGTTCACCTAATATTATTTTACTTTAATGGACTGCGCACATCGTAACACGTGTACCATGGCGCGCAGCCTTTAACAGCATTTACCGTAACAATCACGAAAGATTCTATTTAGCAACAATGCATAGAGTACTGGAATTTTCCAAAAAACTTCCTTAGGTGTTTAAGAATATAGTAATTCGCAAAATTTGAAAATTCGTTACACAACTTTTGCATTTGAAAATACAGCTTTAAAATATCTGGTTCAATAACAATATCTATTATTTCGCTATGGTTATAATTCAAGGAGCGCGGGAGCGCTCCGAAGGCAAGTATAGAATAAGCCTGACAGTCGACCGCGCTATTCTTACATTGAAATGGGTACTCGAGATTTTGAAATATTCACTGCGTTTTTAAATCGTTAGGTTGTTGCGATACTAAAACCCAGCAATAGCAAGATGTAAGATTTTCGCAGATTATTAGAAGTGCATCAAGCTCTAGTATTTTATACTTTCAGACTCAGATTTCACTTCTTGAAGAAGATGTTAACACAAATAAAAACAAATACAAAAATATATTGATAAAGTTCATTGCATATCAATGCGTTAAAGAATGTATTGCCAAGTATTTTTTAATAGTGGCATTAATTCATGGTTCAGTAATTTGAGAAAACGACGCGCAAACATATTAGTAAACTGTTTAGACTATCTTATTTTTATAGACAACTTTAATTGATGTGATCAAAAGTTAGGTTGTTGCGATAAGTGTTGAATGTATTATTATTATTATTTTTTATTTTACAATAGAAGAAGTGGGTAAATAAGTGAATTTGAAAAGTGCATTTAAAAATACGTTTATTATGTTGGTGATCTATGGATCCAACGCCTTATGGATGATCCTTGGAACACGAGTTTCTTATATGTGTGTGAAAAAACTTTTTGAAATAAACAATAAAAATTAGTACAGAGAAATGAACATTTAGCATTTGTGAAATAACTTGTTTTTTGTAATATAAAAATATGGTGCTTCCCAGTGAAATACATTTGTGGGTTCTTATGTCAGTGAAATGTACGTTATTTTGTGTATTTTGATAAAAGTTTTCTAAAGTGGGAAGCATAAATAAAATAACAAATAACGTAGTGATCTGCCCGATACAAATATATTATTGTATTATTGAAACTTTTGTTTTTAATTTAAGATGTGTAGCAAGTGAAAATTTCAACAAATCCAAGTGTACAGAATAATATAATTAATGACTGGCTTATGGTGAGGGGCGTCAAATGTTTCAGAGGAGCCATTTGTTCTGTAAATATTACAGTACATAAAGCCTTAATATAAATTACTGTAATGGCTAGTTTTTGAATTTGCAACCAATATTTTAATTTGCTAAAGGATTGTGATGCAGTAGTGTGATTAGATCTAGTACCCTTGCAAGACTTTAATTGCTATCTCTTAAACTGTTGTACATATTTGGACCAATCAAAAGTTTTTAAAATATCGAAATTGTAGTTGGCATGAAAACTAAACTTTTTAGTCAATTTTGAGTTTCAAGTTTTGTAAAAGCTAGAGGATCAAGTGATATATCAGAAATTTAAATTTAAATTTTGAAAACTGGGCTGTCGTAAAAGCAGCATTGACAGCTGGCGTATACCCAAATAAAATTGTGTGTAGACAGGAAATGCGCCCAGCTCAGAACCCAGTACGTATTGAGGAGGTACGGAGTATTATTTGACATGCCTTTTCAATTATCAAAAAAACAAGCAGCAATGGTTACTCATAAAGAACTGACCATATGAATGTGTTCAGAGCGTTTCAAATTTGATAAAATTAAAGAACAAAATTTGTATCTGATACTGTTATGAAAATGGTAAGTGACTTAAGAACTCAACTTCTTAGCCAACTTTGAGCTTCAAGTTTTCTAAATGCTCGAGGGCTGGGGCATATTTTCCTTATAACTCTCAATAAGTATATCTGTAATATATAATGTAAATATAATTGAGTCTATTCTAACTTTTACATAAAACACATAGTGCTGATTCAAATCAACTTTTAAAGAAAGCAACATATGTGCTGGCATGTAGAAGGATGTACATACATTAGAACCTTTGTTTTTGTCAGAAAGTTATGCAGTGAATTTATGAGTCATGTGAAGTGTTGGTGCTATAAGCTTTTTATGAAGCATGGGGCCATAGCGTACTGGTTTGGTAACACGCATTCTGGAGTTTGGATTGCGTGCATAACATTTATCTCTGTATAAGTGCATATGAGGCGTTTCACGTCAACTGTCCCAGCGCGCGGCGCGCGAGCCCCAAAACCTGCTATTTCTAACTCATGTTTATGATACTAAAAAGTACTTAAAAAAATTGTTTGATATGCGTTTTCGGCGTATTTTTTCCTCAGCTTTCCAATGATGTTGGTAGTTTTTTCAAAATTTTCCATTTTCATCTTCAAAAACTCTTTTGCATTCTATTTCTCGCAAAAAACATCTCGGGCACTCTTTGGAAAATATCCTTTCCTACGTAAAAAATGCTCAGCTTTCGATCTAGAGGGTCAAAAAAAAAATATTAAAAATACACTTTTTGAGATATAACATGTTTTGTACTTTTTGAAGGTGAAAATTGAAAATTTCGAAAAAACTGCTTACGCCATTGGAAAGCTGAGGAAAAAATACGTCGAAAACGCTTATCAAACAATTTTTTAAAGTATATTTTAGTATCATAAACGTGAGTTAGAAATAGCACGATGTGGGGCTCCAGCGGCGCGCGTTGGGACAGTTGACGTGAAACGCCTCATACACATGGAGAAAAATTTCGTAGGAAAAATTACTATTTTCTATAGTACCCATGGGACAGACTCAAATTTTCATGAAAATTACTATAATTTATAGTAAAAATTTCTATAATTTTTTAACTTTTACTACACAAACACCAATTTTTACCATAAATTATAGTAATTTTCATGAAAATTTAAATCTGTCCCACGGTTTACTATATAAAAAATAGTAATTTTTCCAACACAATTTTTTTTTCGTGTAATAATCTGATATATGATGAGAGATAGTTCATAAAGGCTCTTTTTCAACATTTTGTCAACATATTGTAGTGCATAATTCCAATCTCTATTTTTTCTCTATTTTTATTGTAAGTACAATCTTATACAATATATAAATGTTTACGTATCATCTATGTTGTATTTAAAGTAAAATAACTGTTTATGTAAAAAAATCTGCTAATGTTATAAATAAAAAATAATTGCGAAGCTACAAAAATAATTAATAATATTATCATATGCAGTCTTATAGTAGAACTAATTTAAGGCTTTAATAATCAATTTCTAGTATCAAAAAATGAAAATACTTGTAATATGCTCTGAAAACAAATTATAAAAATATGAACTAAAAGCTTCGTTTTAAGATCTAATTTGATCAAAAAAATATCGATCCCTTTAGTATTTATGTAATTTGTCTTCTTAATTATAATCTTTGAAAGTATAAAATAAGGTATGTATATAAGTTTTTCCTGCAAACTGAAAACATATAAAAAGAATGATATTTTCATATGACTTTACAATAATTAATAGTATTGTTAAATTATCATCATACCTAAGAATATACGCGTTTGATTATATTATTTCAAAAAATGTTACTAATGTAATCATTTTATTGAGCTCCTTGAAGAAACATTCAAATTTAAAACTTTTGTGAATAACAATACCATCATTTACTAATGATATTAAAAATATACTATACTATAATAAACCCTCATAATGTTATCACACTATGTAATTATTATTTTCTCTTAAAAAGTTGTGAAATATATCTAAAAAACATTTTACAAAAGTTTAAACTAAGACAAGTATTAGTCTCTCCCGCCCTCCCACCCTTTATCTCTCTCTCTCTCTCTCTCTCTCTTTCCCTCCCCTCTCTCTCCCTCTCTCTCAACATCCGTGAAACTGAGTACCAAAAACTTTAATAAGAGCTTAAATATTTTTTTACAACAATCAACACGTTTTTTAAAAGCTATTTTTTAAGTAAGTTAAATTCTAACAACACAATTTGTCTAGTCCTTTTATTTCTTTTAGTCTCATCTATTCAATAATGACTCTCTACAAATGGTAATAATTTTTTTCATGACTGTATAAACTCTTCCTCCTTCTCTTTCCCACCCCACTCTCTCTCCCTCCCTCCCTCTCTCTCAACATCCGTCAACCAGAGTACCAAAAACTTTAATGAAAGCTTAAATATTTTTTTTATAACTATCAACGCGTTTTTTAAAAGCTAATTTTTTAAGTACGTTCTATAACAACATAATTTGTCTAGTCCGTTTAATTCTCCTACTCTCTTCTATTCAAAAGCACTCTTTACAAATGGTAATAATTTTTTTCATGACTATACAAATAATAATATTGCTAATATAAAACTTTCTACGAAAGTATAAAATAAGGCAAGTATAGTTTTTTCTGGATAATCTATAAAAAAGAACACAATTTGTCTAGTCCTTTTATTTCTTCGAATCTCATCTATTGAATAAGCACTCTCTACAAATGGTAATAATTTTTTTCATGACTGTACAAATAATCTATAAAATAATAATATTTATGATTTTGTAAAAGAAATCAAATAAATACGAATGAAAAAGTCTTTTAATTCTTTGAGTCATTGTATGCTGAACAAATTATATGTAAGTAAGTACATTCAAATTGTTCACTGGAAATCAAACAAACGAAAGTTGTGAAATCAATTATCGATAGTCAAGTAATGCAAACAACTCTCGGAAACTACTGTATGACTGTTCTCAGAAATGTATTAAATTCGTTCATCTTTCTGAGCTATACAAATTAAACACAAGAAAGTACTGAAATCAATAAGTTAACTTGACTGACATAATAGAACTTTTCGTATCTCGCGTGTAAAATTACATTTTACGCCCACGTTGTAACTTCAAAATTATTCAGCCAGCGGGCATTTATACTACTTAACGCCCAAGAGGCCCAATAGCTCACATACTCTTACAAAACTTTATAGAACCTACGCACTTTACGCCCGTGTGGGCGAAAATTATTTTAATTATATAACTATAATGCCTTCTCTTTATTTCTAAAATTCATAAGAATTTTTTCAGATATTTACGATAAGTCAAAGCCTATATAAAAAAATTGCATAATTACCGATACATCACTATTTTTCATTGTTCTTTCTCAATTTTGAACTTTCTATAATATTACGCACCTTGGGAGAAAAAGAGAAGTCTAGAGCTGCTCTAGCAGGGTTGGTCCTCCGATCTCCCACAAGGTAAAAGACCCATTACTCGGACACATATAAAAACATACCACTTATTACCCGATTTTTTTCGCTAAAGATTCAGAATTCAAGCGAAATTTTCTTTTCATATATTTGATATAGATTTCTAAAAGCTAATTCTAAAAAAAACCCTTAAAATTTACTCTTTAAATATTAAATAATGTTATTTTTACGAAAAGTGTGTTAACCGTAGTAGTTGGACAATACTTTTTGGGGGGCCGGTGTAGTCGGACAAAAAAGGAGCAATAGTCGGACAAATAAGAAAATAGGCGTTAAAAAATATACTTTGTTTATTTGTATGAAAATTTTTAATAATTACAGTAAAATTGTTAATTGCAATTAAATTATGTTAAATAAACTATATATTTAACTTTCAAAATCTATAAAAAACAATTCAACATCTATAAATATTAAGTAATAAATATTAATAAAACAAAAAAGTCAAACAATTTAAATTTTTTTTTGTTTTATCTTCATTTTATTTTGCAAAGCTTCCATTTCATGAAGTATCAATGCTTTTTCTATTTTTTCTAATTCTGTAGAAAATTTCTTCAGTCGTTCTTCCAATTGAATTTTTCCTCACACCGGGCCGAAAGTGCCTCATACCCGCCCGGCTCCGAAACGGAAATATGGCATTTTCGGCCTCGATGTGAGGAAAAATAGTATACGCACCACGGGAGTAAAATTGGCCAGCCCCCAGCTCGTGTTTGCCACCCTCGCCTTCGGCTCAGGTGGCAATTTACACGAGCTGTGGACTGTCCAAGTTTTTTCCTCCCATGATGCGTAATATAATATTATTTTCTTTTGTACTTTCAGATTTGGTAAGTTGCTTTACATTCTTAATCTCT
Organism: Torymus aiolomorphi; assembly: GCA_036365515.1. Lineage (NCBI taxonomy): Eukaryota > Metazoa > Arthropoda > Insecta > Hymenoptera > Torymidae > Torymus > Torymus aiolomorphi. Next base: position 107,947,674 of record CM070874.1, read on the forward strand.
AAATTAATAATTCTCTTTTGTTTCAACAATTTTTTATTATTATTTTGAAATGTTTTAATAATATTTTGTTCCTTCATCTTCATTTCCTTAGCTTTCTCTCGATTTTGTTTATTTAATAGTATCTGTTCTGCTTTCATTTTTTTAATATCCTCTTGTTTCTGCAGTTCACTCACAATATCATCGACTACATATCCGGGTGTCGTACTTCGAACTTTGATATTTTTCTTTTTTTTCTTTATTTTTTCCTTGTTTGGATAAACAAATGCATCTTTTAGTAGGGGTGAAATTTCCAAAGCATCATGTTCATCTGAAATAAAAAAAAATTTCTTATAAACACATGTAACAATTTGTATCCTAAAAATGAATGGAATATTAGTTAGGCTTACTGTCGGTATGCTGAGGTTTTTGAATAGCTGTAGAATTGCAAGCAGAAGCAGTTTCTTCATGGTGCTTGTTGTACAATGTTTCCGTTGAATTACAACTAGTCTCATTCATGGTAACATCACTTAATGATTCAACTTCATGTACTGAAGGTGTACTAGCTATAGACAAATCAAGAACTGTGTCTGAAAACGATAAATTATTATTAAATATAAATAAATATTTATTTTCACAGATTCATTAAATTGAAAAAAATAACTTAGAAATATTTTAATACCCAGAAAATCATTCGAAGTTTTGGAAGTTACATTTGATAAATCTTTAGAGTCGTTATTTCCACCAAAATTACTTTCTTCTGTTATTTTATAGACAATAGTCTTATCACTATTAGCATCAGATGTAGCATTTTCAATTTCTTTAATTGTAGTAACATCTAACATGTTTACTTCAATACTATTATCATTCGATGTTTCTGCGATCAAGTTATCATTGCCTGTATTAATTACAGGCTGGTTTTTTCTTTTTTCTAAAAATTAATTAATAATTAGCTTTATAAATGTATAAATAAAAACTAAGTGTATATCAATAAAATTTAAAGAAAATAATTAACCTTGATTAACATCTAATATAAATGAAGAACTGTTATTGTCTGGAATGAACATACTATGAGTCGATGATGGACCACTGTGTTTCGTATCATCATCAGGCACGATTGCAATAACTTTTGCAGTTCTACGTTGACCAGATGCATCTATAAATTCAATTTCTTGGGCTACTGAACTTAAATCTGCTAAGTTATTTATAGAGCTGTCAGATGAACCTCCTTCCTCGTTGCACTCAGTTAAATCTACCATACATGCCTCATCAGACTCCAGAAATGTATTTAAATTTGATGTATCTATTTCTTTTTCATTTGCCACATCACGATCATCATTTAAAAGATCATTTCCAACATCTTTTTCTCTGACAGTATTTTCTTAAATTATATACAATAAAATTAAAAGAATCAATCAATTATGCATATATGTGTATAAATAAATATATTTAAATGTATACCAATAAGTTTTTTCATTTGCCGCCAAGATTCGAAGAGTCCTTATAAAGCCAGCTCTCCGGTCCATGTTTCAATCATTTCATTTTTTTTGAAAGCATCTAAAACATCAGGAATTATTGTGCTTTCAAATAGTCTTAAAAGCCTCATGTTTTCATTTTCACTATTTTCTTTTTCATTATTTATTGTTACTTCACAAGAAGGTGTGTCACTATTTTTCTTCTTTTCCTTATTCATAATAGAATAATTGACTGCATTAGAATCGAATGGAAACAATCCACAACATCTAAAGCCACTTACGATACTTTCTGCCAAGTCAATTGAGTCTAAAGTTAATTTTAAAATTAGTCCAAACATTGATTTTTTCACCTCTACTACATCATTATCAATTCTCCATTGACGCAATATTCGCCTGTAACACTCTTTAAGTGGATGAAACAAAGCTACATCCAATGGCTGTAAAATATGAGTAGCATTGGGGTAAAGAGCTACCACTGATATGACAGGAAGCAGAGTTCTTAACAAAACCGAAAATTTTTTTGTTAGAAAATTTCCAATTATGCAAAAATATATTTTGTCCATTAAAAAAAAAATCAATAAGAAATACAAATCTTTTTTGTTTTTCATTCAATTTTAATTTGCAAGGTCTCATTTTCTTCCTTGTTAAATTTCAGAGGGAGTCAACGATATCAAAATTGAAAAATTTTCAAAACCTGCAAAGTTATATGCAATTGTTTATAAAATTCAGTGACAAATCTACAAACAATTGCATATAACTTTGCAGGTTTTAAAAATTTTTCAATTTTGATATCGTTGACTCCCCCTGAAATTTAACAAGAAAGAAAATGAGACCTTGAAAATTAAAATTGAATCAAAAACAAAAAAGATTTGTATTTCTTATTGATTTTTTTTTTAATGGACAAAATATACTTTTGCGTAATTGGAAATTTTCTAACAAAAATATTTTCGGTTATGTTAAGAACTCTGCTTCCTGTCATATCAGTTTTCAGATTGGAATGTGTAAATGAATTTTTGTAAAAAATGTTCATAGCTTTAGGTCTACTAGACCGCTGGAGCCACCTTAAGTACAACATCCCTATATGTGCAGAATCATGATTTACTTTTATTACCCACAATATTTTTTTCTTTGTGTCCGTCCTTTTTAAAGGAGAATAAAATAAAAAATTCATATAAATTTATAGTCTACTTAAAAGTGCTTTACATTTTACTAACCGTTTTATAAGCAACCTATTGTGTATCCTTTTCCCGCGTGTAAATATCATATAAGATCTCATATGAGAATATCAGGCATCGCATATCTCGTATCAGATCTCATATGCGATGTCATCTGCAATTTTATATATTATGAGATTACATATGAGATCTCATATGATACTTTCAGGCGGGTTTGCACTTTCTATTTAAAAACAGAGTGATAGATTCACGGATCAGTAGTTAATATGTAGAAGCAACCCATTTATACATTTTATCTGATCTTTAAACATATGAATATTTATATGAAAATGACCATGTCTTACACCTTGAACTGCAAATCGTCGGGCCCGCCAAGTATGTATGGGAGATCGGAGGACCACCCCTGCTAGAGCAGCTCTAGACTTCTCTTTTTCTTCCAAGGTGCGTAATATTATAGAAAGTTCAAAACTGAGAAAGAACAATGAAAAATAGTGATGTATCGGTAACTATGCAATTTTTTTATATAGGCTTTGACTTTTCGTAAATATCTGAAAAAATTCTTATGAATTTTAGAAATAAAGAGAAGGCATTATAGTTATATAATTAAAATAATTTTCGCCCACACGGGCGTAAAGTGCGTAGGTTCTATAAAGTTTTGTAAGAGTATGTGAACTATTGGGCCTCTTGGGCGTTAAGTAGTATAAATGCCCGCTGGCTGAATAATTTTGAAGTTACAATGTGGGCGTAAAATGTAATTTTACACGCGAAATACGAAAAGTTCTATTATGTCAGTCAAGTTAACTTATTGATTTCAGTACTTTCTTGTATTTAATTGGTATAGCTCCGAAAGATGAACAAATTTGAATACATTTCTGAGAACAGTCATACAGTAGTTTCCGAGAGTTGTTTGCATTACTTGACTATCGATAATTGATTTCACAACTTTCGTTTGTTTGATTTGCAGTGAACAATTTGAATGTACTTACTAACATATAATTTGTTCAGCATGCAATGACTCAAAGAATTAATAGTACATTACGGTACAAATGACGAAAGTTGAAGTTCCGCCACAGCGTGAAGTTGGCGCCGGAGGCGAAGTCGAGGGCGCCATATCACGTAGTGGTGGGCCTTGATCTTTCGTCTTGTGTACCGTATACTATTTTTCTTGATGCCCGGTGGAAAGTACGTTTATAGTACTCAAAATCATAATTTTAATATGATTATTCGGCTCTCGTGGTATAAAATACTGTATGACACTGGTGCGTAAGATGATTATTACCGCATTCGACTTTTCTCACTTGCTTCGCTCGTGCGAAAAACGTCTCCTTCGGTAAATAATCACATTCCCCACCCGTATCATAATGTACTATTACATAATTAGTCTCGCCGATATATATTTTGCCACCGACAATGATAACACCGTAATAGCATGCATTCAGCTTCTCGCATGTAACCCGACTAATTCTCAGTGAATTAGAACGACTTATGACACGTGTATCGTACATTATTCTATAGCACTGACTGCATAAATTCGCCATGTCACGGATAGGCGTGACATAAATGCGGATTTATGCCACGCAGCGCTATAAAGATTGTTCATTAATAATGAATTGTCCTCATCCAACGAATCTGAAGACGAGGAAGAAGTGTGTAGAAAATTGATGTTTTCGATGCCCCCCCCCCCCCCGACCAGCAGCACTCGCTGCGCTCGTGCCGCAAATGTCGGGGAGGGCATCGAACTCAACACGCTCAAGCTTTGATGAAATGAAAGACTCCTAAGAGTCAGAGCAGAAAGAGTGAGAATTGGTCGGGTTACATGCGAGAAGCTGAATGCATGTTATTACGGTGTTATCATTGTCGGTGGCAAAATATATATCGGCGAGACTAATTATGTAATAGTACATTATGATACGGGTGGGGAATGTGATTATTTACCGAAGGAGACGTTTTTCGCACGAGCGAAGCGAGTGAAAAAAGTCGAATGCGGTAAAAATCATCTTACGCACCAGTGTCATATAGTATTTTATACCACGAGAGCCGAATAATTATATTAAAATTATTATTTTGTGTGCTATAAACGTACTTTCCACCGGGCATCAAGAAAAATAGTATACGGTACACAAGACGAAAGATCAAGGCCCACCACTGCGTGATATGGCGCCCGAGGCTTCGCCTCGGAACTTCAACTTTCGTCATTTGTACCGTAATGTACTATTTCATTCGTATTTATTTGATTTCTTTTACAAAATCATAAATATTATTATTTTATAGATTATTTGTACAGTCATGAAAAAAATTATTACCATTTGTAGAGAGGGCTTATTGAATAGATGAGATTCGAAGAAATAAAAGGACTAGACAAATTGTCTTGTTTTTTATAGATTATCCAGAAAAAACGTCTATACTTGCTTTATTTTATAATTTCGTAGAAAGTTTTATATTAGCAATATTATTATTTGTACAGTCATGAAAAAATTCCTAATACTCTAAAATTTATTGTGTAAAAAAAATGATCTGAACGAAGGTCTGGCGAGTTGAACAGAAAATTACATCAAACTTTTTTTTTCGCAAAAAAAAAACAGTTTATTGGGATTTTTAATAAAACTAATAAAGATAAAAATTTGATTTCTTCACAGAAAACTGCGCATTTCAATTCTTTATATGCCTGTACTTTAAAAAACGAGGTTTGCTCAATTTTCAAATTCGGATCGTTGTAGAATACCTTTTTTTTTCTGGAAAATCGCGGTATGTCTCTTTTCGTTTCCAGGCCTCCAATTGAGATAGAATTTTATGTAATTGATTAAAATTACCTATAATTAAGTATGTGAATTATTTAATCGACGACTTTCGGCGATATCGTATACAAGTATTTTGCACACAGCAATAGTGTACAAGTCTTTAAATATAATAAAATTCTACGCAAAGTCTACACAGAGAATTTCGGGATACAAAGTATTTGTCGAGATAAATTGTGCACAGTGAAAATCTACATCAATATGATCTACACATGATGTAGATTTTAATCGTGTAAACTATTTCAGTGTAGACTATATATGTGTCCTTTTTTTCTTAATATTATTGGTGTAGAACTTAGCACTGGTGTATTCTTAGCAGAATAAAAGAAAGGAAGAGTGATATCGATTAATAATTCTTAAAACTCAAATGAAAGATTCACTAAGAAAATTATAATTATAATAATGATATTCTTCATAGAAAATGAGTAATTTCTATGTAATATTGGCATGATTAACGCAATCACAACTACCATATTTGAAAGTAAAATCATAACGCTAATCAATGAAAGCTATTAACCTGTATATTATACATATGGATAAATTGAAATATATTCGGATGTATTATAATTATGTATTTAATTACTCTAAAACCTTGGTATCATTGTACAACAGTAAAACAGAGAAAGCTAAAGCGACGCATTAGAACAGAAACTAGCACAATATCGGGAAAGAGATAGAAGGGTGGGCTCGTACGCCTGCGTGCCAGCGACGTAAGCAGACGATTGTCAGCTCGCATGCCGACACGCATTACATTATCGACGATGCCAGCCTCGTAAAACCAGCGGCCCTTCGGTTACGCCTCCCACATCCCACCCTGCCCCACCCATCCTCGCCTAATAACGCGCGCTTATTATTTTATCAATAACCGGAAATAACACGGCCGGCAGCTAGTCCTGGCGCAGTTCCATGGTGGCCGTGGGCCATCGATGTCCAAGGCTCTACCAAAGTTTTTCTTATGTATTCTGATCCCCTGAATCCGAATCCGCAAGGTGTTTTTCTATAAAGTGGGACATTAATTAGTTATAAACAATTTTATCAATAATTACGAGAATTTCAGATTTTTACAACTAGGTAAGTGCCATTGTAATAGTATTTTTATAGTATTTTGAGGCATAATGTATCACAAAATACATAAGTAATACAAAATTAACAATAATAATTAATATAAAATACATAAACAATTGAAATATTAGACAACTTCAATAAAGATATATGAATGAAAACCAGATATTGTCATTTCTTAGTGATTTTTTCTAGGGATAATGAAAATTACATTTAAATAAAGTTATAAGATATAATTAATTATTAATAATTATAAATAAAGCAATATATATATAATTTAAATTTTCAATGTATTAGTTTTCGGGACGAGTCCATACTTTAACTGGTAAGTTTACACAAATAACTTTTATGCATTTACTTGACATAAATATTTTTTAAATTCAAATTAAAGAGTACTTCGCGCTAAACATGTTGCGAGTCTCTGCTACAGTTACAGTATTATTACCACCAGTAGATGAGTTGATACCTAGCTGTGATTGTAAAGTTTGCACAAGAAAAACGTGCTATTGTGTCGCTGCTAAAATTGAATGTTGTTCATTCTGTTTTTGCCAAAGAGAAAAAACATGTAAAAATAAATATAATATTCACTGTATTGAAACGTTTGAAAAAGAAAGTTTATAAAAATTCCATAAATTATAATTGTTTTTACTATTTAATTAATTTATATATTTATTTGTTGTTATTAAAATTATTTTAAAAACGTCATAACATTGTTTAAAGTTAATATTTTAAAGCTACGGCTTACATTCCCATATCATTATAAGAGTTGTCTTGCTTATAGTATCTCAATTGTTTATGTATTTTATATTTATTATTATTGTTAATTTTAGACTACGTATATATTTTGTGATACATTATGCTTCAAAATACTACAAAAAAATTACAATGACACTCACCTTCATGTGAAAATGTGAAATTCGCGTAATCATTGATAAAATTGTTTATAACTAATTAATGTCCCACTTTATCGAAAAACACCTTGCGGACTCGGATTCAGGGGATCAAAATACATAAGAAAAACCCTAGTGGAACCTTGGACATCAATGGTCCACGGCCACTTATGAGCTGCGCCAGGACTAAGCGGCACAACACTAGAATCGATGCGAATCGAGGCTCGCTTTTTTTCGGCGACGGTGAGTGTCGACAGTGCAGCAGAGGAGGCAAAAGGATCGCGCTCGCCTCTCCTTTTTCCTCATTTCTCCACTTCTACATGCCACTGCTAATCTTATATATATTTCCGCCTTCCGTAGAGAAGGCTCCGGAAGCTCGGGGGAGCCGGCGCGAGTCGCTATCTTGGGATTTATACTGTCCGCGCGCGCTAAGAAATTGAAACGGAGCTGTGACTCGAATAAGAGATTTTTTTCGAGAACTTTTTCGGAGGAGTCGCATGTTAGATCCTCCTTTTTTGTAAATGCGAATCCTCGTGGAAATTGAATGAGCGCATTTCTCAGTGAAAGAGTAGATATTAGTATAATGAGATGTACTTCACGATGTTGTTACAAGAAAAGGATATTGTAAAAGATTGTTTTTGTAACTAAAAACGTCGTAATTATTTACAGAAAAGTATATAGAAAATAAAAACAAATCGAATCTTTAATTTAAATTTAAATGTATTTAAAATCCCTTAATCCTTAAAAATTATTTATTTAATTTCGTAAAAATTTCTGTATGTTTTAATCTATTATAAAATATTTTCTAATTGGAATATATTAATGAAGGTTTTTTAGTAATGCGAAAATTCATAATGTTCATTTTATTGTCAAGTGCAAATTCAATTATTTTTTCTTTATCATCTTTGGAAATGAACGTCAACTGTCAAGATATACAATGTCGTACGAACATGTTGCCTTGTTTCAGGGGTCGTTCCTTGTATTCTTTTAAAGGGTCTTGATTACAAAGGAAAGTTGGACATGGGTCCGAGGCATTTGTTTGCAAATCGGATTTGAGACACGAAAATCAATAGGCCAAAGGGTTCCTAATCTTATTTTCTTTCCACATTCTTCTGTATATTCTTGAGATTTTCGGATTAAGAAATACACGTGTAAAAGGAAAACTGTCACGAAATTTTTCCATCGCTATTGTTAACATTTTAGAATTAAAGCCTATTTCAAATACAAAAGAATCAGACGGTTTCCTTTTAGTGAAATATATAAAAGATTCATATAATCAGTAAGTCAACTTCTTTTTAATGTTAAAAGGCTTAAGAGATTAAAAAAAAAATTTAATAAATTCATTATTATTTTCTTTTCAGGGAATACGATTTTTTGAGAATAGTATAAATATTGCACTCCAATTGTTTATTAATGTGTAATGGATCGATCTGACGGAGGCAGGTAAAAGAAAAAGAAAAACAAAGTTTTTTCTTTATATTTTCTTTATATTTTTCAACGTTTCGTTGGCATGATCCGCCAACCTCTTCAGGCTTATTCATATAGAGCACATGGCATCGAAAAAACTTTGTTTTTCTTTTTCTTTTACCTGCCTCCGTCAGATCGATCCATTACACATTAATGAATACGATTTTTCTTAACATTCTAACGATTTCGTGTACTCCTTGTAATTTCATTAAATTATAAATCTACTCATTTTAATTTTAAATCTATTTATTATTATTTTCAATTATACTAAGTCATGAATTCAATTTACAAGTTAATTGTTTCCGAAATCAATTACAAGGCAAGAGCGGCTACAGATCAACTAATGTTTCCCTTTCAAATATAAAGTCATCATATACGAAAATGCTATTCATTTTAAGAGAAATATGCATTGTAATACTCAACACTTTCGGAGGAATGATTTCACTGAAGAAAAGAGAGCTGTCTGTCAAGGAAGGAATTCGAATGGTCATTGAGTGGGAAAACATCTGTCAGATATTTTAAAGAATGCCGTGAATCCCCCTTTAATTCGTGTCCATATAAGGTACGAGTTTCAAATACCAAATCAGAAAATATGCGGTAATATAAAAAGTTTTAACAGTATTCATTGTTGAAATAAAAGAATAATAAGTATAAAAAGCACAACAAATTTATATTTTTATTGAATTTATTGAAATATGTATAGCATTGAACTCTACTTTCTAGTACAATCATTCACGAAATTTAACAATCTCCAACATTTATCAAAATAGATAGTTCATTAAATATTTATTCTCCAATCAAATTATTTACGGAAATTGAAACGATGACTGTCTATCAATCATTAAAATACTAATAAAACAAAATGAAAGCTCGCCACAGCGCCTCTGACACATTTGCTTTTTAAATAACATGACATCGTCGAATATCGCGTGCGGCGCATACATTAGTCCAACGAGCTTATGCAAACGGTATTAATAACTGAGAAAAAATGCAGCGTAATTGCCGCCACTCACACCTGAGCGATTTTCCCCCAAAAAGGGAGGGCGTACCTGTTCGTCGATGTACAACAATTTTTCGTCGGGTCATCGCTCGGTAAAAGAGGCGAAACGCGGAAAAAAGTGCCCGTCAGGCTTGAAAAAGAGGCGAGCCACCCTCGCGCGCGCTCCGTTTCTCCCGGTCGCTCGAGGGCGTGCACGAGTTCACGCAACGACGTACATCGCCCGAGAGAGTAAGAGAGAAAGAGAGAAAAAGAGAGAGAGAGTCGCATACAGGGTCTCGAGATAAGTGAGTAGCAGCCTAGCAGGTAGCAGGTGTCGCGTCATCACGATGCTGCCATGAGATACGCATCGCCCTAGAGACGCTCGTCTATCTTGACGTGGGCAGGTAGATGCGGGGAAGAAGAAAGGAAAAGGGAACTTTACTGCGATTAGGCATCGAAGATCGGCCCCTTTTAGCTATCCAATTTTCCGACTGACTCGTATACGCTAGTCTTTCAGACATCCTGTGAACGCGGCCTTTCGGGTCCTGTGATCGGATTTGGTACGTGCGTTACTATATAAAGGACTTACATCGTCTTCTACGTTCGAGAATTGACTGTTCAAGGTATTTTGTATTTTTAAGGCAACAATATGGCGAGTATAAAAATTTCATCTTTGTTAGTGGAATGCGCTCTCGAGTTTGAAAAGCTGATCCAGCGCTTAATGTTCCAATATTTTTGTTCTTTTTCATCGGGAAGAATCGTTATTTTGATGAATGACTTTGGAAAATTCTCCATTGAGAGATTAATATGTACTTGACTGAAAAACGCTTTGATAAACGTGAATCGAAGCATTCATTAGTGTTTTTATAGATGGGTATCATACAAGCATTGGAAAGAATTATGTTCTGTTATACGGTCAGTGATGGTACGGATTCGGTTACCAGATGCAATGAAACTGTGAAGAGAGTTAGAGCGTATTAAGTAAACAAAGAAGAGAATAAATGATGGAAATTATTGAAGTCATGATGATATAAAAAATGTATATTTCTTTTGTAAATTCATCTTAGATAATGAACATAAAAATTAACAAGCAAATTCTAAGTTTATAGTTTTGTTCCTTTTTGTTTATTCATTTATAATTATTTTCCATTACACATATTAAGAATTTGTATAATAAAATGTCTGCTAATCATTATTTCAAGATTAAAGAATGTACTACGTTACATCATTGCCGTCATTATTGCCGGGAAAGATCAAAAGCTATCAATGGATTTTTTATCCAATTCTTTCTTATTTGACGATAACCTCTTACAAATGGCATCCATCAAAATATTTGTTCAACCTCCATCAGACGAATTTCATGAAATTCCCAACAGCATGAAGTGGAATTTTCATTCGTAATTTACTCGACAGCCTCGCATCCAGCAGGTACGAGCGCAGGTATGCACACACACATACCTACACCCACACCCACACACACATACATTGTACACTCACATCTAACAAAAATTACGGCCGTAGTAGTTTTTTATTTCTCGAGATTGGTAGCGGGCGCGTACATAATGTATCGACCACTTCAATTTCACGTATACTCGCGGCGGGGGCGTAAGTGTTGCCCTCACGCAGGGCTCAAAATCCATAAAGAAAACACCAGGTCGAGCTGGCTGGCCGAAATTAACTATTAAAGCCCTCGGTTGCGCGCGCGCGCCGAATGCCGCTGAAAATGTTTCTGTGTGTGTAACGAGGCAGCGCCCCGAGAACCACACGTCTGTGTATACGTGTGTAGCGCGCCCGCATTCGATGGGAATTCATTAATTTTGCCGAGAGAAAGAGAGGAGCTTCTAATTGGTCGTCTGATATTTTATTTATGAGCTGACGAATTAAGCCTAGAGAAGAATAATGGAAGAAACGTTGTTCCATGTAAAGCCAAAGTCAAGGGAACAATGACTTCGTAAAGTTTATTAACGATTAGTTAAGTGCAGGCAATCAAGGGAATTGTTTAATATTCAGGGTGATTGCATTAAATTTTCAAGGACTTATTAGAGAGATATCTATTATTCAAAAGAACATTGTACGCGTCCATATAAACCCTCTCATTGTGCATGATATAGATATATTATAATATTAGACCTTCATGACTAAACGTACTTTTATTTGAGACAATTTTTATTTAATTCATTTATCTTCCCTTACTATGAAAGATGAAAAATTAAGTATCTTCATTTTTTACTCATGAAAATATTTCAATAAAACAATATTGTACATACTCGTATATGAAATAAAGAAGTGGATGACAATGATTAAAATTCAGGAAAAACTTACCTTACTAAAACAGCAATACATTAATCGCATTTTTTATCTCGAGAGAGAATAAAGTTTTTATGATTGATACATTCTCCCCAATGCTAATCCTCATGAGATGCAATTTACTTGAAAAGCTGCGCGCCTCTGTGATTCAAAGTCTTCAGCAGAAAAGGGAAAGACAAGTAACAAATTTTCGGGAGCTAGGCAGCGTGGCGTATGTACCCGACATATTACAGCAAGCGTCTCGGTTCGTTAGATGCTCGACTCGTGATTCACAATTGACATTTATTTCTCATGACTTTACTCTAGGTGAGTGCCACTCTTGTAGCTCTTCAGCCTTTCTTGATCCTTTCAAGATTTTTTTTATAAATTGATAAGTCTTAAGATATTCTAGAGGATAGAGAAAGTTATTATATGTATTGAATCGTGTACATTGCTATTTAACGCAGTATAACTTAAAAGAAAGATAAATAGTTTTCATGGAGAAAATATCGTTTATTATTATACTAATGACAGTAAAATCAAAGCATTTCTATAAAATATTTGTCTTAATATATTTAACATATTTTAAAATATGGATTTTTTTGTATTATAGAGTTTTTATACAAGAGTAATAATATTTTGAGAAATGATATAAGGTAAAGCACCCAGTACTGGGACAAAGCCAATTTTTGAACCAGTAGTAGAACAACAGTAAAAAGACTACAATAAACGGTTTAGACGATAACAAAATTTATTAGCATTCTTTATTACGTTAACTATGTAGTCACTTCGTTATTGTGTTGATTTACTTCTTAAATTGGTGTATAACAAGATACAAATTTTTCAAGGTTATGTTTCAGAAGTGTGCATAGCGAAAATTTTGTCCCACTTTAGGTCCTCTTAATTCTCATATCAGAGTAGTGGGACACGTTTAAAAGTATTGTCCCACTACTGGGTTCGAACGGGCGTCCCACTACTGGTTCCAAATAAATGACCTTGTCCCACTACACTAATCGAATGTTATTTTCTTTTAATGCAATTATTTTAATACACGAGCAACAAAAGAAGGCATTTTTTTTAAATAAACCATGAGATAAGAGTTATCTGCTGAGGTAATTAATTTTCATATATTATGTTTAGCTTTGGCAATAGCTATAAAAAATATTATAAAAAAAGTATGGTCAAAACTGTCCCAGTACTGGGTACTTTACCTTACAAATTTTCTTCCGTTTTTAACGTTATAATCGATATAATACCATTTTAATTGTTGCATGGTACTGACAGACTCAAATGTAATTGATGAAAAACAAAGCACTGATAAACGAAATGTATATGTAACAAGAAAATTCTGCAAATTAAGATTTGCTTCTTAAGAAGATGATTATTAAATTATTATTTATACTTCGATCCTTATTTTCGTAAGTAAATTCTGAATCCAGTGACTTGACCGACGAATGTTTAGAGAGACAAAAATGAAGCAATTATTTGCATATCACTTCGCTTAATGGCTGCTATATTATTTTTGATGTTGACAAATATGTGCCTGGTATTGCAGAGCCCTTTTCTAGTTGGCAGATAAACAGTAAAAAATCAATAAAAAAGTATAAATCTAATTTTGCGTTACTTTCATTACAAGTTGTAAAAAGAAAGTGACTTTACGAAGAGTTTATGTTTCTACGCTTGTGGAGATTAAACTTTACAAAGGTCTAGCACTGTTGATCTTTTCTTTGTTTGGTTCCTTCCGCCAAACAAAGAGTATTGTTAAATTAACGAATGCTGAAATTATTATCGTAGGGTACTATTTTCAATTACATAGAAATCATGATTTACAAGAATTGATTTATTGATTAATCACTGTTTGATGCTGCAATTGAAGACATCGGCACTTCCTAGAAGTATCAAGAAGCTATCGACGAAAAAAAAATCTCGTATAATTTTTATTGAAGTTCACCCACAGGTAAGTTCGTTAAATATCATCTTTTATTTAATTAAATGAATGATAGAATGACTATGTAAACAAAGGCGCCCGTAGTCACCGTCTTGTAACTGCAGTCCTCAGTTTAATATGCTCTGTTGAATTATGGTTTTCAATAAAACTACATTTTTAGTCAGTATCTGAAGTTTATTTAAATTGATCATATTTCAAACAGGTGTATTATATTTCAAAAACGGTAATAAAGCGTAGTTCCTTTAGAAATATCAATGTGTTAAAGTTTACGTCGTCTCGCGTGAAACTTTATAAATAAATATTGAGAAAGTATTTCAATAACTCACGAAACAGTCGAGTAGTAGCTAAAAAGGCGTGGAAAGCAACGGAGAAAGAACGAGAGGAAGAGAAAAGATCGAAGGCGAAAAGGAGAAAAGTAACAGAGATGGAATGAAATAAAAGAAACTGTGTACATAAAAGGGCGAGAGAGTAAACTCGAGCTCAGGGGGATTTATAATAACGGTATTCGAAATAATTAAGGGAGAACCGACTTTTCAATTTCAAGTTCGATATTTTAAGGGATATAATTTAAGAAGAGAACGGGAGCCCGCGCCTGTTATCTACAAAATCCACTAATTGTACTCCCTCCGGTCAAAGCTATAACTTTCTGTAAAAAAAGTTGGAAAAGAATTTTAAGAAACTTCTGATTTATACAAGGACCTAATATTAATCAATTAAAAACGAGCATTATTTTCGCTTGTTTCATAGTATAAGCATTAATTCCAGAACTTTGCTCCTCCTGTATCCACGGGAGAATGACGATTAAAATTTCTCATCTTTACATAAGAAAATCTGTGTTTATATAAATATTAATAAATTATGATCTGAAATTGCAATACATTATTTTACACTACTCATCAATATATTTTATTTTCACAAACTAAATATAAACAAAATAAATTAGAAGTCATTGTAATATAACAAATAGCATTTTATTGAAACGTCATACAATTTCCCATTATAGCAAAACGAAGGCATGGCACCGTTGACTTTTGCGTTCCCCGAAAACAATCGTTCGCTCCGTAACAATCAAAAATTCTAAAGTATACGCTTCGAAGCTACGAAACAATAGCTCTCCCAAGCGAGCTTGCGACGAAACCTTACACCCACAAAATGCACCACTGCTGTGGCGTGAAAAGCGCGAGCGAGACAGCCGATCCCGTCTCTTTCTCTGGCTGCGCGAGCGCGTGAAACAACATTATAACGTTATAACTGCACAAATGAATGAGATATTAATTAAGGCTCGGTATTAATTAGATGCACCGGGGCGCAGAATGCTCGCGCGCGCGCGTCTTTTCATTAAAACGCTGCGCTGCCGCTGTTCCTTTCAGCGCGGCCCGTTCGTTGTCGTTTTGCCTCCTCTAGCCTTGGTTTTCGCATCCCCGCCTTCCAACGTCCTGTCGTTGTCGCACCGCATAAAATCACGAGCGCGCGCTCTGGAACGTCTTAAGATTTGTTGAGCTTCGTAAACGCGCGCGCGTGAGTGAGAAAGAGAGTGAGAGTTGAATGGGCGAGTCGGGCTCGTAAAATCGCGCGGTTTGGCCTCCGCGGTGGCGTCTGCGTCTCTTTTCTCGTGCATACAGGGAAGAGAGAAGACGAGTATACGAAGGGGACCCTTCTGGCGCGCACAATGTCGTAATCAAAGCCCACCTCCTCCGAAGCCGCGAGTCCCCCTTGTCCTTCCGTTTTCGCCGCCCCGATCAGCAGATGAATGTTCCGGAGGAAGCGGGAACAGGAGAGGAGTTGTTTAATAGGGGTATGCGAAAGAAGTTGAAGGGAGAACCGAAGAGTTTGTTGCTGCGTTGTGATGAAATTCCGTAAACGTAAGAAACTTTCGTATAAAGGAAAACATCTTGTGTGTTTTGATGGATTTGGAACAGAAAAATACTTTATTCGATATCATTTATAGTTTCATTATTCATTTTTAAAAATTTTTATCATAATAGTTTAAATAAATATATTAATTGTTTATATCTTTTAGAAATATATTTCTTTGCCTATTGGAAAGTATCAACTTCATATATTTGACCTGTGTCTGGGGTCAAGGTTTTGTTTTAGCGCACCAAAGTGTTGTCAACTACTGACATACTCTAAAAGAATCAAAAAAATTATAATGATCGTATTTCGAAATGATATTTTACTCTACAACATAATTTGTAGCTTTCCTGCTCATGTGTGTTTCCGTAACAGACAAAAATTTACAATATATATTCGCCCTTCGCGTAAACAATTTCGCCCGAATGTATGGTAAAAACACCGCACCACTCCTCGCGCAATCAACATACAACTTGTTCGGAAAATGTATGCGTCTGTAAACATAATCCTGTAGAGCGCAAAATTCTAAAAAAAAAAGTTCCTTTACCATTTTTTCATATGACTAGTACTTTTCTAGTAACTGATGCGTTTAAATTGTTTGTTTTTAATAGGAATTGTATATCTATAGATATCATCTTATAAACATAGGTATACATTTTCTATTAAAAACAAAGAATTTAAACACATCAGTTACTAGAAAAGTACTAGTCATATGAAAAAATGGTAAAGGAACTTTTTTCTTAGAATTTTGCGCTCTACAGGATTATGTTTACAGACGCATACATTTTCCGAACAAGTTGTATAATCCGCGGTCTTAAATGCATTATTAAAGGTCCGTTTATTTACTTTTTTCAAATTTTTTCGAAGCAGGAAGTTAAAGATGAGCTTGTGCAGAGTCGCTGAGAATCGCTCCTTACCCTTGTCCTTCATGGTTGTCAAAGATTATAGTCAATCGCAACCAATTGTAGTCGCAAAATGTCAACGCAGAATGTTCAGACTATTAAACGCTTGCTCGCTTCCGATCAGTTCGATTTATTAATCTGAACATTCTGCCTTCACATTTTGTGACTACAATTGTTTGCGATCGACTATAACCTTTGACAACCATCAATGCTGGTTCTACGACCTACCGAAGTTTTTTTGCATGCCCGCAAAATCGACTAAAGGGTGTGAGCTTTAAATAAAGATTTTATTTAGATATTCATGCCAATTGCATACATGTCAGTCATACTAGATCAGAAAGTATTTAATATTAAAGTAATATAAACTCATTGATTTATTGATTCAAAGCAATGAACATCATTCATTGATCATATGATTATTGCAAAAAGTTTTTATGGAATTTAATATTCTTTTTTGTAATAGCCTCATTTAAAATTTGGGATATCTGATTGACTAGAGGCTCTCTTTTACTATGAATAAGCTTGTTCATGCTTTTTTACGACAACTACCAACTTTCATCTCTATCTTCTTACTTGCTTCCAATGGTGATATCATGAATGTAAGCGGATAAATGTTACCTTTTTTATTGGTTTCTGCAGAGCAACAGCATTTTGTTCAGTTGCAGATAACCTTTATAAGATTGTTATGAACAATATTTTCGTATCCTTCTAGAATTTCTATGGCAATATTATATTTACAAAAAAGCTTTTGTGTAATGTATGTGCTATAAATTTTGTAGTATGGTAAATTTCAATGTATAAAGAATGCAATATTTTAGCTGACTCTGTCAGTCTTACAGTGTGCTAGAAAATTATTAAATGGGTAAGTCTCACTGAGTAGAAGTCTGCGAAATACATAATGATGTATTTTAATACAACAGATATCCTGAAGCGAGATCTTACACCCTGACTAAACTTAGAAATTAACCAGACGAGCTAATATTACCAGCGACAACTAATACCTACCCGTATCCCATTTAACCACACACGCAGCACTTTTATGATATCCCCAGTTCCTAATTACTTATCTCCTCACACTATAAAGTACTAACATTTGAAGATCACTTAGAGCTGCAGAAGCAGCAAAATAGGGTTGAACAGTCTAGGCTGGCACTACTCCACAGATGCTAGTGTGCTGAGAATCATCTAACAGCGATCCACTACTTCAATAACCATACCACCTAGGAGGAAAGTACTGACAGAGACCGTCAATTGTATCTCAATGTCAAGGACTGCCTTAGCCTAGGGATCAACAAAGAACATGAACAGCAGATCAGTCCCTATTTTGGGGGACAAGCGAGGAGAGTTGAGCACCTAAAAACCACATATGACTAATAAATAGATGATACAAAAAAGAACATTACCATACAAAACAAAAGTCTGGAGCAATGGTTGTTGTTCACTCGCTGTACCAGCTACCTGTAACAACTAGAGGGGAAGGACTGATGGAAACCTTCAACCCTTGTTTCACTGCTGGAACAGCTCCAGCCTGAGAGTCGCTGAAGACACAAACAGCAGATTAATTGTACACATAGTATGAGAGGCAAACAAGGAAAGTTGAGCACCTAAAAACCGCATATAATTAATAAATAAATGACCCAGGCAACATTTCTTCCACACCCAAGAAACAGTCTTTAGCAGTGCTCGTCGTTTGTACTCCTCTCGCTGCCACAGATATACCTGCAACAACAGAAAGTACCATCAGCTCACCCATGAGAGAGGTTAGGAACGAGAAAGGGCTTACTAAATCTGCTGTCGCCGTAGACACACTGCCTTTCTGTTTACGACGAATTATCATCAACCGGCGAACACGATGAAAAGGACGACATTCACCAGGGTGGCGTACTACAGCAACCGCTATCATCGCTGGGGACGCCGGGAGCCAGACGTTGCGATTGTTAATATCACACACCATGGACACACGCGCGCGCACAGCACGCCGCACTAAGTACTCACTAGGGCTATTCGCCTTGAGAGCAGTAGCAGGAAGCGCACGCGATCCATATATATGTACACACACACAGACACACACACACACACACACACACACACACACACACACACACACACACACACACACACACACACACACACACACACACACACACACACACACACACACACGTGTGAGCATGTTTGATTAAAGCACCAGAAACTAGCGAATTTTAATTTCAGGATCCCAGAAGTGCGTTGCCATAATTTAGTGGTATCCCAGAAACTTGCATTGCATACAGATTGACGCATCAATTTTCCGGGACGTCCCGGAAACTAACGAAAATCCCAGAAACTTGCGTTAGGTATATGAATAAATACCAGAACGTTGCGTTACACACACACACACACACACACACACACACACACACACACACGCACGTACACACACACGCATGCGCGCGTGCTTTTAACGATTTTAAGGATTGTTAAGGAAAATTATCAGGATTGGCAACCAAGATGGAGACGACGAGCGAAGCGAGGAGCAGGTGTGTGTGGGGGCGGAGGGTTGGCGGGTCGAAGACACGCAGGGGGTCCGGCCCCCCCTAGTTATTTGTTGTTTTGTAAACATCATCATGCTTACGAAAAATATAATCTTCCAAAAAAATCCAGTAATTATAAAATTTTTCCGTTTTCTCGGAATCTTTTGAAGATCGAATTTTTAATAAATTTATTTTAACAAATTTGTCCCTTATTTTCGACCATATTTTCTTTAATTCAACTTCTGTAATAATAACAAATTTATGCTACTTTATTAATAAATAATAAAGGTGACAATTCTATTTACCTTCATAGATTAAATTATTGTTTTTTTAGCTCTCGCTTAATATTATTGTATTATCGCTTATGGGTGCCTTTCACTCCAAAACTGAACTTTTAACTATTAATATATAGCCTATCTAAAATCTCTCATCAATATAATACATGAAATATCCAACAAAATAATAGGTTGACGTAGATAAAATGTTAAGATTAGCCCTAGTTAGCCTACAAATACTGTACAAAAGTCTTAAAAAATAGAATTTCCTCAAATTGTTCCAGGCGATGAAAAATAAAAGTCTACGGTGAATCACTTCACATATTTTTTCTTTAATATAAAATAATGCAAATGTTGTTGTGATTTAATAATCGTATACCATGAAGCCGTATCATTTTGAAAATCGGCTTCTATCTACATTTTCCAAAAAATTACTATTATCTCACACAAAAATAAAAAACTTATTAAACCTTGCAACGGCATTATAGTATAACAACAATTGGTGAAATGGAAAAAAAGATGTTTTATTGCGTGCACCATTCATTTTGAGGCAGGAAAAATTGCCAGATCAGCTCAATTCTGTAGATTTAATGAAATGAGAATGTGAAATTCCAGATAATTTAATTGATTGTTATCTAAATTTACTTAGTGGACCAAATCATCGACGTAAGCGTGGTGAGAATGTAAATAGATTAGCCAAATAATTTTTCGAGGACATAATATATGCAGTGTCAAGTGGACGAATAAAACCTTCTAAACATGTTTGCCTTGGTATGAGTCTAAAAAGCTTAACAAATAGCAAGAAGATTATCAACGTAATCAACCGATATGGCCACTGCTGTAGTTACACAAGTCTGGAGTATAACGAGACTGAAGCCACGTTTACTTGTAGCCTGCGTTCTGATGTTTATCCTGAAGGCATCAATCGTTCACAAAATCTATGAACTGGTGTCCCATTCAACAATTTTTATCGTTTTGTCGATACGACATCCGGTAAGGACTGAAACGGCCCTAAAATTAAGAACAAATTTTAGTTTAAATAAAATCATGTTTATTTTGAAAAACATTTACATTAGTATTAATAATTTGAATATTTAGATGAATGTTAGATTTTCTCACGTAATTAGATTGAAATAAATAAAACTAAATAATCTTTCAAGTCAAAATATAATATTCCAAAATTACGATCAGAGAATTAGTTTTATTTCTGTATAATATACGCGAATTAAGAAAGATAGAATCGAGGAAAGCGATAAGCATACGGAGGCAGCGGCCGCGAATCAAAACATTGCGCATATGTGTGTGTTAGGCCGATTTAAATTTCGTATAAGTCGAAGCGCGTGCAGATTCGTGAGCATGTTTGACTAGAGCGACAATAATGAGAGAAGGGAATGGAAGGTAAAGGTTGTTGCGGAACAATGCGTATGTTTGCGTATAATTATGTGTATTTCCCTTCTCCATCTGTAATAAATGTGTGTGGTATGCGTGTATTACAGTAGCGCTAGTGATTATGTATGCTGGAGTGGGAAATGATCTGTCCGGGCGATGGATTGTCGAATTTGATATTGTCAATCCTCACTACGGAGCGATAGAGGAAACAACTTCTGCTCTTTCTGATAGTTTTCGTGTGACTTGACTTTACGAGGCACGAGAGCTATTGGCGGACTCGATTTGGTGCCCTAGCATATTTAACATACCTGGTGTGCACGATTGATTCTTTAGAAATAAATGTAATCTTATTTGTAAATTATAGTAGAGTAGGTTTAATAAAAACTCGATAGAGTGATTTTTCTTAAATAATTTAGTAGTACGAAATTATTTACTAAAAGAGCATTACTCCCAAAGTTTTTCCTTGATCCTGTGGACCAGATTTAAAAGGGATTTTAAATAGTATTACAAAATTTATACGTTACAGGACACTCTGCATTATACCGCCGGTATTATTTTTCAAAATATCGATAGTTTCATTGAGCAGGATAATGAGGAAAGCAGCGCCGATAGAAGTACAGCAGGCCCTTTCAACATTAAAAAGTAAAGGCGGACTTTCGACGTTATTAGTCACGAATTACAACCGTACACGATGACACCAAAACTTCAGGAACATTTACATGATCTACATTGATTTCAGTGACCATGAAAGCGGCCATTAATCCGAGGGTGATGAATCGGAGAGCGATGAAACGGAAGATGAAATAAAATAAATTTTGTCATACATAACTGTATTAATTTTGTAAAAAGTTATTCGAACAGACGTTGCATATTTTTATATAATTACAAGTAAAACTAAAAAAAATGAAAAGAAAATAACTAACTTCGAAAAACACACTTACAAATATGAAATAATCTATAAAAAAGCGCATAAAAAGTACATTATAATCGATAAAAAGTATGTATAATCGATCAAAACACTTTTGAAGTCGGGGCTGTATTTGAAAATACATTGTAATCAATACAAAGTCAGTTATTTTTTTTCGAAAAAAAATTTTTTATTTTAGACTTTTTGTAATAATCAATAACAATAACATTGTACTCATTTCTTTCATCGAATTCAAGAATAAGGGTAATTATAAGGATTATCTTTCATTTAAAACAAATTTAATCCGAATCGGTCGAGTAGCTTCGTAATAATCGCTGGATTATTAAGTCGGTTAAAAAAATTGATATCTGATACCGCAAGAGCTGAAAATTGATAATACACTAGCTAACTTAATAAGTTAAATGAAAAAAATTCAGCGGACAATTTTTTTCGTGTAACTGTTTAAGTTAACTATTACTTTGTCAAATTTCAGCTTTTGCAGCATCAGTTTACTCAGCGTATGTTTTAAACTTGTTTAGGTGAAAAGTTAAGGCATAATCCCCTACTCTAAGGTCAGTTAATTACGTTTTTTTGATTTGTCTACAAGCAACACGGTTGTGGGAGGCTGCCGCAGCTATACCCCCCGGAAGTGCGCGAGCTGGAGGTCGATTCACTTGCTAGTGATACCAAATGAAGCGTAGGAAAAATGTTCAGCTTTTGCTCTTTTGGTCATCAAAAGAGGTCGCTGGCTCCCGGACTATCTAGGCCGTGTTTATAGTCACTCTCGCTGTCTGTACCCCCTCCACTGCGAGAGAGCGTGCCGACATTGACCCACGCGGTGGCTGTCAGCTCTTCGCGCTGAGCTTGCGATCACCCCGTTTTTCAGTGAGACAACTTGGTGCAGTTTAAGGAATGTTAGCTTGTTTGCCACCCGAATGTCAGTCATATTTTTAGTACAACTATTTAATACAAAAGATAGAACAAAGTATAGGAATCGAGCTATTTTTAGACCGCTGATTAAAGAATTAAATATGTTAGAAAAACGTGCCATAATAATTCAAACTAAATCAGGAAGAGTGAGAATCCACTTTGTGCTAGCATTGATATTGGTCGATAATTTAGGTCTTTACGGCATTCTTGGATTTACTGAGAGTTTTCGATATTGTTATGCTTGTCGGTTTTGTAAATCGCCATCAAAAATAAGAAAAACGCAATGCATTGAAGATTCGTCAGTACTGCGAACGTACGAAAATTATGTGAACGA
This sequence comes from Torymus aiolomorphi, assembly GCA_036365515.1. Lineage (NCBI taxonomy): Eukaryota > Metazoa > Arthropoda > Insecta > Hymenoptera > Torymidae > Torymus > Torymus aiolomorphi. Next base: position 107,970,831 of record CM070874.1, read on the forward strand.
TTTAAAAACGAGTAACATGAAGTCAGCAGAAATTAAGAAGGTATGTGTGCTCAATAGTATTAGATCTTTTCATGCAATAGATAATTATGCAGTCGATGGTATGTACGATCTTTTGGAAGAAGTCTGCCACTGCGACATGCTGCCTTTACTTAATTATTGTATTTATTATATATGCGAAATAAAATACTTTGGAAATATTTAACGAAAGGCTTATATCTTTTCGTTATAATGGTCTTGCCAAGAGAAATTTACCTCTGCCTATAAAAGAAAGAGCACTTGAGCCATACAAAATTAAAAATGACAGCTATCATGTATATTGCTATGTCTGGAAATAAGGATGAATTTCAGTTTTCGTTAAGGATGAAGGCAGCAAAGTCTGAGTTTTTATTTTTTCTGATACTGTAAAACACTTTTGCAAGGCTAAACCAACATTTTGTACAGTTGATTCGTTTGCTTTTATAGAAATGTCATAAACATTGTTCAACTTCACATCGAGAGTATTAAACAATATTGAAAGTATGTATTTTTTTCTGTTTTACGTAATTTTGCATTGATTTTTCACGTATAAGATTTTTCCTCTTAAGAGGCGATGCAGATCCTAAGAAAAATGTACTTATTTCATTATTAAATTCTTCGATGCGTCCTGGAGTACTTGGTAAAATTTCATCATCTTTATCGACTACGTTGCCGATAACTTTATTATCCGTTGAAAATTCATTGTCAGTGCTACTCACCAATTCTAAACCACGATTGTAACAAGGTTTACACAGATATGTAGAGTGTCAAAGGTCAATCAGGATAGAGGTGCTTCAATGGATGAGTAAGATTCTCAAGTTGTTTAAAACGTATGGAACTAGGTACGTAACAGATTTTTTTGTGCCTATTTAATAAATCTGCACATTTGATTCTCTTCGTTGAGTAACATTCAGACATCGTCGTTGAGTCGATAAGGTGAAAATATATCTTAATTTTGAAAAATATGATAGTTTAAAAAAATACTAGAGGTGTAATATATAGCAGAAATCGAACTTTTCTTGGAACATAAAAGGTCTAACGATAGCCATCTAGCGGACAAATGTATAAGTACATAAACTTATACAAGTAAACTCGTGTATATATGGGAGCGTCCAGCAGAAACGGGCCACCGAGCGCGCGCGGTGCCTTTTTTCGCGTAAAAGAAGCTCTGTTTAACTCGCTCATAATCGTATGCTGCGTCTTTGAAAAAAAAACCAAGGACCTATATCGATAGATTTTTTTCTGCTCTTTCCAATTGCGCCATTGTTTTTATTGCGAAATGCGTTCTTCCGGACGAAAACTCGAGTTGAATATTGAAAGCCATTTTTCTCAAAGTATATCATGTTTCTTTTCAAAATAAACTACACCATTGGAAAATACAACTCTTAAGCTTCAAAACCCTATCTTGGAGAAGTTAGAGAAATAAAGGGTTTAAAAGTAACAACATGAAAAAGACAGCGCCGAGGGTCCGCGTGAGCCCCTCGCGCCCGTGCGTACGGCACGTTTAAGTGCACGCTCTATTCAATTCGCTAATAATCGTGTACCAAGTCTCTGAAAAAAGAACTAAGGACATATATCGATAGATTTTTTCCTGCTCTTTCCAATGGTGCTATTATTGTTATTCCGAAATGCTTCCTTCTAGTTGAAAATTTCATTTGAATGTTTAAACTCTATTTTTTCAATAAAATATCAGTCTTTTCTTCAAAATGAATTATATTCTTCAAAAGTACAAGCCTTAAACTATAAAATATTATATTTTTAAGTTGAAACATGAAAAATTCAAAAATAATAAGATCAAAAAGACAGCGGCTGCCCGAACTTTTTACGCTATGCTCAAGGGCGGATTAATACACGCGATGTGCTATTTCGCCCTTTCTTTTTTGTAAATATAAAATGTTTTGTAACTTACAATGCCAATGCGTGGACATAATTTTGTGGATCTAGTTGTAACAGTTAGTATAATATTACAATGAACTTTGTTCATTTATATAACAAAATTTGAAAAACATAATATATTAAACATAAAAATATCCATGAACGCACTGAAAACAGTGAAACAGAAATTTAAAATAGCCTTATAGATTGTTTAATCTGGCATAACAATATTACCCTTTCCTTTAAATTCTAATTTTTTTACATTTTTTTGATTTTATAAGAATTGTTCTTTTTGCGACATCCGCTTCTTATTATTCCGCTTCTTATATATCTATCGATATATGTCCTTAGTTCTTTTTTCAGAGACTTGGTACACGATTATTAGCGAATTGAATAGAGCGTGCACTTAAACGTGCCGTACGCACGGGCGCGAGGGGCTCACGCGGACCCTCGGCGCTGTCTTTTTCATGTTGTTACTTTTAAACCCTTTATTTCTCCAACTTCTCCAAGATAGGGTTTTGAAGCTTAAGAGTTGTACTTTCCAATGGTGTAGTTTATTTTGAAAAAAAACATGATATACTTTGAGAAAAATGGCTTTCAATATTCAACTCGAGTTTTCGTCCGGAAGAAAGCGTTTCGCAATAAAAACAATGGCACCATTGGAAAGAGCAGGAAAAAATCTATCGATATAGGTCCTTGGTTTTTTTTTCAAAGACGCAGCATACGATTATGAACGAGTTAAACAGAGCGCCTTTTACGCGAAAAAAGGCACCGCGTGCGCTGTGCGCTCGGTGACCCGTTTCTGCTGGACGCTCCCATATATGTATTACTTACGTACGCACACAGATAAAAACCTTTATATTTTGACTGTTAATCATTGACTATATATAAGCGTTGAGCGTAAAAAATTTGTTTGAGTGTTATCTCATTAGTGATCGCTATCCCAGCGCAAATATCGTGAATCTCACATATACGTCTAGATAGGTATTTACGTCCCCTATCACGACAAATAAAAATTGAGCAAAATAAATGGCTCTTTCGAGAAAAATGCATTTTTCAGTAAAAAGTGCATTTTTTTAGTAAAAAGTGCGTAACTCGTGCATTTTTTATTATTTTTTAAATCAACATAAAGGACGTGAAAGAGGGCTCAAAATTGAGTGAAATTATGTATTACAGACTTAGAAGCTTAAAAAACTTGTGAACCAGTAGCAGTTAGATAATTACATTGAAAAATTTTTTTCTAAGGATTTTCTCGGAATTTTTCGGTATCACTAAACGCATGAAATTTTGATGAAACAAAAAAATAAAAAAATACTTGTCAAGTCATTTTTGGAGAAGAACATAAATATTCTAATTTCAAAATGATCGGTGACACAGGCATACGCGGACCACCTGATTTGAGATGGATTCGGTCTTATACATGTAGCGATCAAAAAGCGAAATAGGGTGAGTGTCCTTATTTGTGTGCCTGAACATATTTCTGTGCTTTCCATATAAAATACAAATAAAGCACATAAATACACGGAGAGAAAAATTTCAGTAAAAATTACAAAAAGTTCCACAATTTTTACTGAACTTTTCGATACTGTGGTAACAGACTGCCAAAATGAGCGGATTTACTTGACTTTCTATACTTTTTATAGAATTTTCAGTAAAAATTACCGAACTGTTCAGTAACTTTTAAGAGAAGGTTTGGAAGTTTTCGTTGGCGTAACGCGCGGTGGCGCTGTTGACTGTTGTGCGCATGCGCGTTCTTGAATTTCAGCGAGAATTACCGTGCACAACCGGTAGATGGCGAATATTGAAACTCGCAAGTGACCACGACTTTCCTCAGTTAGTATATAAATCTGCTGAGTTTCTAAAGTTCATATGTAAGCGTTTGCGTATTGCGAAATGTAAGGCGTTACTTAGGTTATGTATAGTATAGTAGTTAGACATGTTTAGGACTTTAGATATAAAAATTTCCTATGTAAAAGCGGCGTGCATATTTACATCTTATCTTGCAACACTGGATTCCCAACTATTAAAATGGCGATAAGTGCGATTAATATAAATTATTCCCATAAATAGATACATTTTTTTTAATTACCATATTCGCCATATTCTATAAAATTTATAACTCAAAAAAGAGTAAAAATTACGGAACGGTTCAGTAAAAAGTAAGTGCTTAGAAAAATTACCGAACTGTTCTGTAAAATTTACAAAAATGTCAGTCTGTTACAATAGTACCGTGAAGTTCGGTAAAAATTATCGAACTTTTTGTAATTTTTACTGAAAATTTTCTCTCCGTGTAGATTCAGGCACACAAATCGGGACACTTACCGTACTGGGGATACCACTTTAAAGAAAAAGCGCGCCTAATTAATCTACATCTCGGATGGTGTGGAAATGATCAAATATAATGTAAATACCGTAGCACGTTATTTTTGCATTTTTGTGCACTTTTACGCACCGATGCACTTTTGTGCATACTTCCTAACCGAAGAATACGCATTAGCAGTTCTACACCTATGCATGGAAAGATACAATGTATTCACGAGAAAACAGTCCGCATACACCGGAAAAACGCGTGTGTGATACACACGGCATATCGACTTGCATTTTCGTCGTCTGCCGTGTACGCTCATACGATACAAAAAACTCTCTCCGTGGTGCACTTCATGAAAAACCAATTAGTTAGGTAGGCGACACTAACAAAACGTCGAGCTGAAGTCCGAAGGACGATGCAAAATGTAAGTCTTACTTGCACATGCAAGGTAAGAAAAGAAGCAGATTAATATTATAGAGGATATGGCATACGAAAGTGAGTCGGGTTAAGAAGAAGAAAATACTAAGGATACGTGAAGGGGTGAGTCTAACTTATACAGAGAAGTGAACTCGAAGAAAGGGAAAGAGAAGCCGGAAAACAAAGCCGTATTGCGAATGGAAGAGGCGCGAAATCGCACGAGTGACACAATGCACGGTGTACCCCGGCGGTTGCGCTAAACGCCGATCCCCATGGGCCGAACAATGACACCGGAAACTTCGCGTGTGCGCGAGCTTTCGCAGTCTGTCTCGCGCGAACACAGGGGCGTCTGAAAGACGACGGCGTCGAGGATGGAGCGGGGTCGATTTTTTTCCTCTTTGCGCGAGCAATCTTTAACGACCGCTCTTAACGGAGTCGCTACCGCCGTCAAGTAGTCGAAGGGGGAGGATCTTAAAATTTCATATTCCATATAGACTTTATAAGCCGCGGTGGTGGCGCCCCTGCACGCCGAAAATGTTTGAGCACAGGGGGTGGAGCCCTCCTCTTTCTCTTTGTGCGAGGCCGAGCTCGCTCCCATCGACGGTAGCGGAGGACTTATTTTATTGCGGTCGTTAGAGACACTAGTTGAGTAACTGCGAGGGGGGTCGGATTTTTTCGTAGATTGTTTAATGAAATTAATTGTCTAGATTATATTGTGGAAGTTGGCATTACGTCGGGGAAGTTTGATTAAACTTTTTAAATGATTTTTTGCCCTTACAAGTGGTTGGTTGATTTTCAACTTTAAAATGAATTCATTGATATTTTCATATGTAAGTTAGAATTTATTGTCTATGAGCAAAAATTTACATAATAATTATCAATTTTTACTCGCTGAGAACAATTTTCAATTTTGAAATTAACATTGTATCACGAGTAATACAATGACCGCATTACCATTAATAATAGTCTGCTTGAATTCTTATAGATCAGAAAAAAATGAGAAAAATCGTTTCAATGATGGTTAAAATATGTGTTCATTTTTTACCCATTTCCGCATCATTTTTCAAAGATGGACTTAGTGAATTATTACTTCTCATACCACTAAATAAACGGAAATTAATAAGGTGTATTTGATAAAAGTAAAACTTATAAATGGAAAAACGATAAAATTCTACTTCTCTCTTTTAATTTAAAATGTTTTTATTTGCGTTAATAGGAGTTTGATTACTCCAGTCATTTTATCCAAGTTAAACTGGAAATTCTCATCCAAAATCAATTGCAGTTTTAGCAAAGCAAAACATTTAAAAAACGATTTCGCAGAAGCGCATGGAGAACCTGGCTCGCCCTAAAATTCAAATCGACCAGCGCTTTTCGCACCCCACCGCTGCAAGCGCGGGAACAGGGGAAACGAACGAGCGCGGGCGTACGTACGAGCGAACAAACGGGCGGCGCGGGCGGTTAAAACGAGTGTTTTCCGAACGATTACACGGAAAAATTGTTTCGCGCGGTCCGTCATGCGGAGCAGACGCGGGGACGCGGGGCGGTGGGTAGGCGAGCGGCCGGGCGAGATTTCCAGGACTTTCTTTTATTGCAGGCCCGCTGACGGATTCGTTGCAAACACACGGGACGCAAAGGAGAATAGAAGGAACTCCAAAGAGAGAAAAAAGCGACCAGGCGAGTGTTAGTGGGGTAGAAAGAGACAAAATCGTACGCCCGCTCGCGAAACATGGGAAAGTCGAGTAGTTGCTAGGCAATCTGCTCGGGTGCGTCTCGCTCTCTCGTTTTCTCGCTCTCTCGTTCTCTCGCTCTCTTTCACTGTCTCTCGCCGACTCTCTCTCTCTCTTTCTCTCTCTCTCTCTCCCACACATACACAGTTTGTCTCCTCAAAGCCTCGGAAAATACGCGAGCGCGAGACATTGATAGGGTACGAGGCGCACCAGAGTGCTTTTCTTCCTTCCAGATTTATAAGATCGGAGAAGCGAGAAAAGAGAGAGAGAGAGAGAGAGAGAGAGAGAGAGAGAGAGAGAGAGAGAGAGAGAGAGAGAGAGAGAGAGAGAGAGAGAGAAAGAGAGAGAGTACAGGCGTGTCTCGCCGATCGAGATAGCACCCGCGCGTGAGTGACAAATTGAATTTGGTCCAGCGGTCATCCTACGTGCCGCGCCTTTGATCTCACGGCGACGCGACAAAGGAAGAAGTGTCTTCTTTTTTCGACTTTTCGGTTGTACACGTGTGTCTATCCAACGATGTTCTTGAGAAGCTTTCTCACCCAGTGTAATCGACGTACGTCGCGCGCTTATCACCTCGCTTGAAAAGTTTGATTCGAGGAAACGAAGGCGCCGCACGGGCCGAGTTCGATGGATGGTGGACACCGTACACGCGCGCGCGCGATTGATGTCGGCGAGTTGAACCGCTTAAGGAATTTGTCTTTGACGCAAGAGTGTCGGACGATTCTTTACGAGGGCGGGAGTCTGATCCTTAGTTTTGAAATGGTTGGGCGGAACGCGTTTAAAGCACTCGGAATGCGATCTTTGAAGAGCATGGAGAATTGAGTAGCGTAAAATAGGTAAATAAGTTTAAAAACGTACTGTTATTTGCTAATTGAAGGAAAATTGAGCGCAGCCATGAAATATAATACTGTACAATCATTTTTCAATAGTATTAAATACTTGATGCATTTTATTAGATAAAATTATTAAGTAAAAGTGTATTTCAAAAAATGGCATGTACGTGATTGCGGCAAATGGCGTAAATTTAGTTATTGAGAGCCACCCATCACAAGTTTCCGTTTACCACCATTATGCGGCGCACAGTTTGTAACTCTTGTGGATACATTGGAAGGCCGAGAGTATATAAGCCGTTCAAGTGACTCTTTACGAAGGGTCTGAATTACAAGGCTTGTCTTGTTTTTGCGCAATATCTGCGCGAAATAATTTTAATAATAAAACATAAAAAGGTGTGCCTGATAACGTGCCAGATCACATGCTAAACTTTCTCTGATATTACCTCGTTGGATCATGTGTTGGATCATATCCTGGATTACATGCCAAGTTATGTGCTAGGTCACATGCTACGTCGTGTGCTTTGTCAAATGCCGAAACCCAGCTCACATTACATCGCTTGATTACATGCCAAATCACATGCCGAAACGTATGCCAAAATCTTCGATAATAGCATGTGTTTAATCATATGATTCGGCATGTGCTTCGGCCCATGATTTGGCATATACCGTGGCACACAATTTGGCATATGATTTAGCTTATGATTTAGCATGTAGCGTGGCATGTGATTATTTTCAGTAGGGCGAAAGGTAATGCTCCTCCTCAAAATCGCGTATGGTACCTTCCTTATTTTGAGATTAAAAGTGTAAATAAACCACGTAAAGTTAGATTGGTTTTTGATGCAGCGGCAAAATCAAATTCAGTAAGTTTTAATGACCTTTTCTTAGCAAAGCCAGATTTATTAAAATCATTAATAGGAGTCTAAATGCGATTTAGACAACATTTTGTTGACAAACAGGAAGATGTGCGTGATATGTTCTTGAAAATTAAAATTCAGAATGAAGATCGTGATGAACAACGATTTTTATGGCGTGGAAATGATAAATTAGTCAAGCCTCAAGAATACGTCATGAACTCTCTCCTTTTTGGCGCAAAATCGTCTCCTCACTTAGCTCTTTATATAACAAACATAAATGCCAAGGATATGCATCAATTTATCCAGAAACAGTTAAAAGCATTCAAAATAATTGCTACATGGGCGATTTATTAAATAGTTGCGAAACGTTAAAAATATAGCTGAGGAACGAATACAAGTTGGGGGAATCTTTAAGTGCCGCTGATTGGAAAATTCATGGTTCGGCAAGCAATGAACCGCCGTTTGGAGAGTTTTAAATGAAAATAATAATACTAATGAATTAATTTGACACAAATTAGTGGAGAACGCGTGTTAGAACTACAGTGGTTAACTGAATTAGATACATTTATGTTTAAATTTAGCAAAAGCAAAATTAAGATTAATTTAATAGAAGGCATTCATAGACCGAGTAAAAGAGAATTTTTAAGCGCAATAATGTCAGTGTTCGATCCACTCGTTTTTTTTTGTCGCCTCTAACTATTCAAGATCGTGTTTTAATGCAAGATATTTGGGCTAGTCAAATAATGTGGGAGGAAAAGTTATGCGATAGTGATTCCAATTGTTGGAAACTTTTGATTCAAGAATTACAAAATATAATGTTATGTCAAATAGCTCGTTCTTACCAATTTTGCGATAGTCAAATTAGGTCTATTCAATTACATGTTTTCTGTGACGCGAGAAAAAAAGCTTACGCAGCTGTTACGTATTGCGCTTCACTTTGTCTCACAGTAACATCCATACTGCAATAATAATAGCTAACAGTAGAGTAGCTCCGTTAAAACATGGCACTATACTCGGACTTAAATTACAAGCAGCAGTTTTAGGTGTAAGACTTGCTAAGACTGTCTTAAAGAAACACGCGTTTTAAGTAGAAGAACGAGTATTTCGGTGAGACTCGCAAACGGTTTTAAATTGGATTAGATCTTATTGATACATATAGAAAAAGTTGACATGCAATTACGAAGGCCCAATCCTTTATCCTCTATTTAGATTATTCGCACGCACTGCTCATTCAGCTCTCAAGACATTTAGAAACGAATTTCTCTCCCATTCCGCAAAAAAATAAAAGAAGAAAAAAGAAGAAACGCGAGACGTCGTCGCCGTCGAAGTACACAAAAGTCGAATGCTATATATGATTTGAGAACGTAGGGCTGCATAATTACACGAAACAAGTATACGCGCGTGAAGGGAAAACTCGCGAGTGGCATAAAAGTGTCTCTGGGAGCGATTAGTCCGGGCCATTGCTCTCCCAGACACAAGTCATACACGCGCGTGCGTTCAACTTGGACTGCTTTCAAGCATCAAATAGCCATGACTACGGCCATCTTTTACAAGACCAGTACAAGGATCGCAATCCTTCATCGCATAAGTCGGATAAAAGTATTTCACACGAAACTCTCCTGCTCTCTCTCTCCCAACAACGCGAGCGTTCCCCTTCTTCTTTTTCTCTCTCATTTTTTCGCAAAATTGTACTTTCTCGCGCACAGTCCCGCAGGACCAAATGAGACGCCGCTCTGGGATTAGAGCACAGGAGCGCGTACGTGCGAGAGAAGAAGAGAGTGAGAGAAAGAGAGAAAATGCGCAAGGGTAAAATTTCATAAAGGGATGGTGGTGCAGTGTGGAATAAAGAGACGTTAAAAAGTAAATTAGCGAGGCACTTCGTAATAGGGAGGGAAGAAATGGCGTACCGCGGGAGCTCTATATATGTGCCGTGGCAAGTTATTGTAATTATTTTCGGACGTTACGCGGCTGCAGCTTTTTGTCTCCTGTTCTTTTTGTAGTATTACGAATTCTTTTTAGCGAAGGGAGCACAGAGAGGAGCGTCCGTCCTAGCGCTAGTCGACGGAAAATTAAGAGATTAAATTTTCTTTTGCTTGCATTATGTGTGCTTTATGGCGAGAGTCGTTTAGTCATGCTTTTTGACGTGAATGCATTTTTAGCTTTAAGCAATTATTAATTTTTTAGAAAACAATTCTCAAGTTACTAGACTTCGTAAGTAGTTAAATTAAAAACGCTATGTCGTTCTTTGCATTAAGAGAAAGTACCGAATATCGGGACAGCTTTTTAGCCTAGTCATAAACGGATGATATTTTTACAACTTATAGGCCAATATTTTCAAAACGGTGGCATTTTATGATTAATTAAGCTCGAATCTTATACGTTTATGCAAAGACAAACTCAGTTTCGTGTTTTCTTATAATAAAAAAAGAAGTTTGACAATTTTGTGTAAGGTTCCTAATCCCTCGACAGTCTATCAGAATTTAGTAAAATCGAGAGCAATACCGCGACACCGCCTCGAACCCGAAACCTGAACAGTGAAATTACATTACATACATACATATTATTAGCAGCTTTTTTATAGTAAATACTCAAAATTTACGTAGAGGTATTTGAGTTAAAGTGAATATTTTTTTTATTTGGCTTATGATAATGATTTTTTAAAATAAACACTAAAAATTTGTTAAATTTTAAACTTATTTTTTAGTTATAAAAAAACAATGTAAATATAAAATAAAAAAAAGCCTTGGATAGAATTATTTGAAATGCATTCAAGAATATGCACTAACAATTTTCAGATAAATATTGAATATTTTTCTCAGTATTGAATGTTGACTATTTCAATACTGAGAAAAATGCATTTAAAGTTTAAAAAAGTTTTTTAAAAATGCATTTAATGTAATTTAAAAACGAGACGTATCACTGAAATGATCAGCTTGGTTATGTTTACTATCAGATTTTTTAAAAAATCTACTTTATAAGATAAATCTTTATTTTCTTTGTAATGGAGCTCATACTTGCATTGTTGGCGTACTTCTATTCTTTAAAATGTTGCTACTTCTTATTATCTCAGCTCGACAAATTCTTGGTGAAAAAAGGGTTGGAACTTAACATGGAGAAGTCCAAGATGATGAAGCTACAGAAAGCAGAAGGAAGGAAAAGCAAAAACGCGGTAGAATTCGTATGGAGAGGAGAAAGGATTAAGTTAGTAAATGAAATAATGTACTTAGGATACAAAATCCAATGCAACAATGGGGATACCCTTTTTCTACTCGAAAACCTACTCCTAATGTCATAATTTTCATATAATTATTTAATTCGATTAATTTAAAATTCATCTTTAGAAACACAATTTAGCATTTTTTGCATTTTTTATAATACTTTTCTCTTTTTGACAAATCGAGTTCACGTACAATTATACCTCTCTAGGTCGCTAATTTCCCTTTGAAACTACACAATTATTATTCAATTTTGATATTTAATCTTAGTTTGCTCATATAATTTTATAAATAAATCGTGCAGCTGTTATAACTCCATTTGCATCGAGTGAGCCATCTATATCAACCGTCTTACTGCCAGACTGCCAAGAAAACAAGTTTGTAAGGTCAATTTTGATTCTGGCGAGTAAAGTATTATACCTTAGAAATGTCGCAAACTCCCGGTGGTATTGCGACAGTATAATACTTTAGTATTATACGCGCCCAACCCTGCCGTCTTATCGACTATGGCCCGTTCGTTATACGCAGTAAGGAATAGAGAACATGTATAGTACATGGGTTACTATATCTATATACATAAGATATAAGTGCTGTTCCTCATATACATATATAGATATAGTAACCTATGTTACTTGCTGTATATGTTCCGTTCCTTTTTGTACATAGCGGGCCTAACTTCACGTTTATTGTGTTTCTGAGTTGATAAAAAAATGGTATATATTATCCTCGAAATTTATTTAGTTTTTCTGCAGTAGAATTGTAATTTTTGAAAAAATTATTGCACAATATTAATATTTAATTATTAATTAAATAATAATAAAAAATCATTATTAAAAAGTGTTTGCATTATAAATTTTCTTGTAAATATTATAAATCCTGTAAAAAATTTCTTGTAAATATTATATACATCTTTTAAAAATTTTCTTGTTAATATTCAATTTTTTTTTTAAATGCACACTGTATCCAGTAAGTGGCATGCGCCAAAAAGCAAATATATTTCTGCAATAAGGAAAAAACAAATGCAAATGATGATGGAAAAACGAAAAATTAATAGTAGTAGAGGCCCTGAAAAGACAATAATGAAAAAAAAACTAAACAGTCCTGTTGATATAAGTGAAAGTGATGAATTCATTCTGATTCACGCAAGTTTCTTTTGTAATTTTTTAAAAGAAACAATTTGTAGTGCGTGTTCTAAAAAGTGTGTTAGTGCTTCAGTAGCTGAGAGAAATGGATTATGTGTAAAACTAGTGTTATACTGTAAAAATTGTGAAACTGTTATAAGAGAAAATTTTACAAGTCCACGAATGGAATCTACAAATAACAGACAAGCAGCATTTGTGGTGAACCAAAAAGCTGTAGAATCTACCAATGATATCGGATTGGGCTATGCTGCATTGGAGAAGTTTTGTATAAACCTCAATATTCGACAACTATCCTCAAGAACTTTTCGAGATCATTTGAATGTAATATCAGATGAAGTGAAAAATTTGGAAAACAAAGTTTTAGAAGAAGCACGATCAGTAGTAAGACAAACTATGTTGAAGAGGACCCGAGCTTAGTTAACAAGAGTGTTATTAATACTAAAAATACTTATGCTGGAACTTGGCACCGACGTGGTCATGTTTCAAAGTATGGTGTTGGAATTGTCATTGACATGCTGACAAACTTGGTAGTCGACGTTGAAATACTATCAAAGTACTATCACATGTGTACTATTACAGCAGCAGAACTAGATCCGGACTCTTCAGAATATAACTTTTGGTTTGAAGCTCACAAGAGTAGTCAAGAGTGTAATGCCAATTATGAGGGTGCTTCTGGTAGTATGGAAGTTCAGGCTGTTGTAAACATTTGGAGTCGCTCGGTTTGAAAGAATGGTATGAGGTACGTAACACTTCTGTCTGATGGAGATGCAAAAACTTGGACTCGGTTTAATAAAGTGGTACTTTATGGTAAATCTATTCTAACAGAAAAAGAAGAATGCATCAACCATGTGCAAAAGCGAATGGGTAAGGGCCTCAGAGAAGTTGCTACTAAAGAAAAACTTGAAGGAAAGTCAGATGGAGCGCTTACAGTTACCAAAATTAACCAGTTGCAGAAATATTACAGAAGAGCAATTGTCAATAACATATGTGATTTGAAGAGTATATATCATCCAAGCTACTTTATACCACTGTTCGTCGACAGACAAAAAACCTGACCACAGGAGATGTCCAAAGGGTTCTTCATCGTGGTGCTTTTTTAATAAAGCTAAAGCTCTGAAGCAGCAGCCTAAAAGCCATAGCTCAATGGCAGTTCGCTTGAATGCTAAGGTTTTTCGAAAAATAAAGCCACTGTATGATAGACTCAGTAATGCTGAATTGTTAAGGCGGTGCTTGAGAGGAGCTATGCAAAATGTAAATAAAGGTTTACATACCCAGATCTGGCGCAAATGTCCAAAAGAAGTTTTTGTCTCCAAGAAAAGGATCCACCTAGCAGTGATAAATGCTGTAATGGAGCACAATTTTGGTGTACTGGAAGCTAGAAGGATGAGGGCCTCGAGCAGAAATGAAAGACTAAGTGATGTAAGTCAAGAAATGTATTCGAGAATGGACCAAGTTAGATCAAAGAGGAAGGTTGATCAAGAAGAGTATCGTCATTCCAAAAGATCAGAGAAACTTCACTGTGTAAAAAAACCAAAACTAGACAAGTGTACAGACTACGGAGCTGGTGAACATTAACCGGTAAATATTTGTTTGATACCTAATTTATATAATTTTTCATTAAAATATGTTCGCTTATGTTTAAAGTCATTTTTAAGCATGATTAATTTTTGTAATTGTTTGTTTTGTTTGGCGCAACCAGTTTTGATGTACGGGTTTGGGTTTTTTGGGTTCATTTTCTAGAATATATTTACTGAAAAATTACATTAAGACTTTTAGGTTACTCTTTAATTTTCAATTCCTGTTTCACCATAAAATCATTAAAAATACAAGTTTTTTAATAAATAAAAAGTAACTTATGACTTATTAGTAATAGAAAAAATAAAATCAGCTTTTGACTAATATTATATTGTTTTACATTGATCCGTAATGAAAAGTATTGATATAGAATAATACTTGAATACTCACAAAAGTATTAGAGTGAATTACGAAAGCTTGAAGAAGATTAAAACAAATGTGTTCGAAGTTATGAGTGACGCGAGCAACAGGAACAATCGCGAAATGTTAATTCGCGAAAAATGTATTAGTAAATCGCCAACAGAATGAAAGCGATACAGATTTTTGTAAAAGGGCTGTAGATAAGGCATTTCCAAATGCCAATGCACATATTTCTGGAAGTTATTACGCTCGTGATATCACTCCAGCTCCAAATGGCACAGCATTTTTACAAGTACCGTCTTCGACAATACATCCAGACAAAAATATCCCTGTCGTGGAAGGTGTCAACCAATCGATGTGGTACGTTGGAGGTCCAGGCAGTGTCACATCATTACACGTTGAAGATGGTGATTTTCCAAGCATGAATGTCTTGCTGAAAGGAGAAAACAAGATTTGGGGGTTCATTAGCAAGAAGAAATTACCTCTACTTGCAGGCAAAGTGAAACACCATCTCAAAGATGATAAAGACTGTCGCATATACCATAAACCAGGCTTGAATTCCACATGATTTTTTGAATGAATGGGGTATTAATATTACAATATCTCATTCAGAAAGCTGGTGATTTGGTGTATGTAGGTGAAGCAACAATACATTTTGTAATAAATTTTGAAAATATTTTAATAATGTTTAAAACTATTAACAAAAAAAGGTTAAGATGCAATTTCCTTTTACTAAGGAGGTCATAGACCTGTAGGCCTTTGAAGCCAAAGCACCTGTAAAAATATATATACTAATAATATATTATAATTAGGCACAATTTCTGATAAAATGGCCCAAGATATAGTAATCTGTAGACCAATTTTACTCAGAGATATTGCATTGCCAAGCTATTATGGTTCTTTTGTTTTTAACAAAAGTGTTCTTTTTTTTTTTAAGTTTATAAACTCCAAAACTAAACGCTGAATTTCTTTGAAAAAAATCGTGATAATGCAGAATATAAATACCTATAATCTGTAAACATTTGAATGCATTATGTCGACTCGTTTTAAAGTAAAAAATTGAAAACCGAAAAAAATGAGTTTTGTATGTCGCACGATAATGAGAGTAAAATTGATTTAATCGCTTTAAAATTTCTTCTAGGGGTGTATTTGTAAACGATGTGTTATACCAAATATCCAAAATGCAGCTATTCTTTCGAGAAGTCGATTTCAGACTTTCGTTTACTGGCCTACTACTGAAGCTGTACGAATTTTACGATAGTTGTATTAAAAAATCGTATATTGCACTCATGAATATAGTGGGTTGTGCGAACCTGCGTGTTTGTCGCTCTCGCTTCGCTCAGGCGACAACTGACACGCAGGGAGCACACAGCACATTTTATGCGCTAACCTCACGGTGCAAAAAAGGACTGCTTAGCGCACGGATAGGTGTAACAGCGGGCTTAGGTTAGGCTATGCTATAAAATATTGTACGATACTAGAGTCTTAAGTAGCCCATTACACGGCGTGATAGGACCCTCGCTGCGCTCGGGCCCTAACTTCACGCCGTGCAATAATGGGCTACTTAAGGCACATGTATCGTAATGTACTATTTTATAATAATAATCACGAGAGTACATATAATTACTGACAATCCGATAATTAATCGACATAATATATTTATTATCGTCAAGTGTCATGACGTTTTTTTTGTATCGCTTTTCTTAATTTTCTGATTTTTTGGGAAATAAGTCATTTTCGGTTAATATATAAAAAATCGTAGGGGCCGATGCCTTGACTTATAACATTACTTATACTCCCAGTGAAGGAAATTTGCTTGTAAATATCGAAAGGACCGTTAATCTATCAGTTAACCCTCTCGTTGCCAGCGCAACGCGCTGTTTGTGCCTAAGCCAAAGGTGAGAAAGGCCGAAAAGCGATGCTGATGCAACGTTTGCAGGCTTTTATATGCCTTGGAAAACGTTTTTTCACGTGCGGGATTGTTTATGCCGCCTAGCGGTTACGAGTGGTAGACACGAAGTGGTACGGTGCGCCTGCACAGTGGCACTGAGCTGACCTGTGGCGCGAACGTTTAAACGGTTAGAGAGTTCTCCTTAGTATTTTCTACAGTATTCCATCAAATAAATTTGATATAATCTAATAAATTAAATATCTATTAAACTAATTAAGCATATTCACCATTTTTAATGCTTCGGTAAAAAAATTCAATATAAACAGAATTCTTTGGTTATTACCTTATTGGTAATGAAATTATAATGCTCAATTGTTTATTACAAAATTATCAATAATATTATTTACTTAGGAAAGTCACATTTATTAATTTGGTATAAATGTTTGAGAATTACACATTCTATAGCGTAGTACTGAGTGGTAGACGCAAAGTGGATTTAGCATTCACTTAAGGGGACAAGCCATGGTTAAAACTGAAAAAAATAAGAATAAATAATTTGATTAATAATAAATTCCAGGTGTAATCTTTGAACTTAATATTTTTCCCACTAATAAGTAGTGTTATTACCTACAATTTCCGCCTGTAGTTAGCTGATAATATACATTTGGCTCTTGCGTACATTTTATTAATGATTTAACTCTGATTTATTGATTGCCGTAGGTTTACTTTTCAACAACTAAATAAAATGATTTGAAATTAATGGGTTGATCTTTGTTTTTACACCAGTTACCAGTTTTCTGTGCTACTTTTCCTAAACAAATTTTTTTAATATTTATTTTTTATGAAAAATCTCAATTTTTTGTATATTTTATCAAAAGTTCTATAATTTTATTTATTTTTTTTTTCTGAAGCTTTTTTCAAAAAAGTAGCGCACATTCCTTGTGGCTAATGTAAAAAGGAATGCTCACCTAAAATTTCAAGTCATTTCGTTCACTTGGTGAAAAATAAACTTACGGCAATGACCCTGTAAACACAAAAAACAAGTTTTTCAGAAATCATGTTTGAAACTTGAGTTTCTTATAACTTATGGTAAGCTTTTCAAAACTACTTACAAAAATCTTTTTCACAATTCTGTATAATATACTTTGATTAAACATGAAAAATGGAATATCCATATGACAGTTATTTTGGCACGGACACTCTAATCATCTCATGTCTAGTCTCATTAAATATCTGTAAAAAAAGGTTTAATTAGCTTAATGACATCTTTATATTATTTAGAATAATACATTATTGTAGCTCTTATCTTTTTTTTCGTATTAGACTAAAATATTTTTATTCCTTGATGCTGCAGTCTATAACCTACAAAAATCATCTATTCCGGGTGGCAGATCCAATCACAAATTAACTAAAAAGAAAAACAATAAATATTAACTATTTTTATACGTATAAGTAACAAAAAAATCTTTTAATTACTTACTCTAGTAAGAACCTGGTTCATATGACTCTTCTGGTAACTGAAATCGTACTCTCCTTCTTTTTCTTCTACTTTCTAAGGTATTTTCCTCAGCATTCCTTTCAGCATAGAATAATCTTTTATCATTGCTCTTCTTCACCCACTCAATTGCAGCTACTCCAGGTTTGATGTCGAAGGCATCCATTATTTCCAAGAAACCAATTCTTCCATCATTGAAACAAGTGATAGCAATGTATACACCTGTATTGAGTACATGCACACCACTAAAAGATGTCTTGGTAACGAGCTTCCAAACTATCTGATTGAAGCTTTCATTGCTGTTCTGTGTAAAACCACCAAGATACCTTTCAAGCAGTTCCTGTCGAGAGAGATCTTCATAAATTGGTTTTAACTGCTCCATCACTACTGTTGGAATACTGCCTGTATGATGGAAGCCTTTCAGTTTTTTCTGGGCTTTCGCTTTTTGCCACTTGCACCAACTATTTTCTCCTTTCGGACACAAATGATGTTGAGGTGATTTATCTGTGGAGATTTTGTGGTAATAAGTGACCCATATCGCATTGCTCATATCTTTCACTGAGTTCGCATTGCCCCTGATGGCATTACCATAGTAGGTGGTGAGCTGATCAATAACTTTACCAGTCAAGCGTCCCTGTCCTCCAATGGATTTTCCATCAGCTAACTTCTTCTTGCCAGAATTCTTCTTTAGATTTCTCAGCCTTGTACCCATTCGTTTTTGAATATGTCCAACACACTCCTTTTTTTCTACTATCAGTTCATCTCCATATGGTTTAACTTTACACAAATCACAGAAAACTTTTGAATCACCATCTCCAATGTAGCGATGATACTTGACACCATATTTTTCCATGGAACTTTTGAAAATTTCAATAATTCCATCCACTTCCATCTTTCCGGCACTTCCTTCATGGTTTGCTGAGCAATTGGCTTGATGGTCCGTGTACCAGTCTTCATATTCTTCTGTGCCCTCTTTATTTTCCCATTTCATGCAAGCTTTGCAGAAACTATTCTTGATAGAGATGTCAAGAATTTGTTGGGAACGCAAACCAATTAAGCTTGTGATTCCTTGTAAAGAAGAGAATCCTCTCTTTCTCCAGGACCCGTCACCAGACACATCGAGCCCTACACTTCCAGCTGGTGTCAATTGTTTTTCTTTTTCCACTGCTTTTTGCATGGAGATAACTGCCACTTTTTCACATGCCTTACTAACTCCTCATTGATATGGTCATAAAAACTGTGTGCCACTGGCGATGGTAGGTCCATGATACCACAGAAAGTCTCCAATCCTGCATGTCCTTGTCCAAGGGCACGCATAGCAAGTACACTACGTCTATTTACTTCATAAGCATTCCCACTACTTCCAACTTGTTTACTTGTATTGATGAGATTCATGCCATTGCAGTTTTTGCATACAATATTAATTTTTGCACCCAATCCTCTAATGTCTCCTTCCGTCATTCGGATTTTTCCATGACACTTAGCACAAACAATTAACTTTTCAAGTTCATGAAACAAAATATCAATATCTATTATTCTGTTTCTTGTTGTTGCTGGACTTCTAGATATATCTGATTCTGAAATTTTGCTTGCAGATGTGCTTCTTTTTCTCTTTAGTGATGGGGCATTTTCTACTTTTCTTCTAAATCCTTTATGTTTCTTTTTTCTTCCAAATGTTCTCTTCTTTGTAGATGGTCCTGGTGTTCGACCTCTCTTGTCTGTATTCATGATTTTTCACAAATCACTACTTTACGTATCAAAATTAAATTGATACACAAAAGTCACTCCGAAAAAAACACTTAAAAATATAGCAAGTTTTGATTGCACAATGTAGCTAACCTACAGGCCAAATTTTAAAAAATTTTCCACACACTGCTCTAGAGCGTATAATAGCTTATAATCAGGAAAAAATGTTTGTTTACTAAATAAATTGCATTGAAAAATGCAGATTCAATTACATTCAAAATAATTCAGTTTAAATTCCAGCGACCGTGGCGCTGAAACAACATAAACATGCAGCTGGGATTTTGAACCACCTATGAGTATTTTACGTATAATACCTTTCTATAAGGAGAGTAAGGGCTCTTGCACGAATGGAGGAATAGCGAGGAATAACGCCTGGCAGCCAATTATTATTATTCCTTCAAAAAGAAACAAGTCTTTTTAAAGCTCACTTGTGATTGTTTGTCAGCCGTTATTACTCGCTAATCCTTTATTCGTGCAAGAGCCCTAAGAGTAAAATACACGAGATTTATACCTCAAGTTAAGTTTTTCTACAATGTTAATGTACATTACGTTATACATTTAGTATTGTATCGTGTATGCTGTGAAGTATAAAATAATATAAGATTAACAATAGTATTAATATCTAAAAGTGATATTTTGAGTAAAATCACTAAATATGCAAAAAAGTAACTTCACGGTTTTAGCTGTATTTTCTAAACGAAATCGAATTTCGAAATGCGGTTGGAAGCATCGTATTCAGCGGAAAATTTGCTATCAAAATATTAAATAAAAAAAAAATCGATTTTTCGACCCCCTAACCATGGCTTGTCCCCTTAAGGCGGTTCGGGGGTTTTGATTGACATCAGCTTAAAGAATTTTTACAATGATTTTTACACATTCCATGATACAAGCAGTGACATACATTGTAGGTAGAGATGTTAAAATGACGAAAAAAATTTTTTTAACGACTTTTAATTATTATTTAAACTATAGTTACCGTCACCTAGAAGAAAATTCAACAAAATATGACAATCATTTTGACTTTTTATCTAATTTAGATTTAAAAACGGTCATGTTGTTCCTTGTTCAATTTCAGGGGTTAATTACCACAGGAAAAATTAAAAAATTATCTAAACCTGCAAAGTTATAATCAATTTTTTATAAATGTGTGAAAGTCTCTTATAAACAATTGATTGTAACTTTGCAGGTTTAGATAATTCTTTAATTTTTCCTGTGGTAACTAACCCCTGAAATTGAACAAGGAACAACATGACCGTTTTTAAATCTAAATTAGGTAAAAAGTCAAAGTGATTGTCATATTTTGTTGAATTTTCTTCTAGGTGACGGTAACTAGTTTAAATAATAATTAAATGTCTTTAAAAAAATTTGTTCTTCATCTTAACACCTTTACCTTCAATGTATGTCGTTCCTTGTATCATGTAAAAATCATTATAGAAAGTTTTTAAGTTGACGTCAATCAAAACTCCCAAACCTCCTTAAGTAGCGTCCTATATCAAACAAAACAGTTTCAAAATACTGATGTAAGGCTATACCTTATTTAAACTAATTTTATATTTAGATTAATTTTACTTATTCTTAACAATAACCCTGGTAGAAATGTTAACCAGAAATTAGCTATTTTTCAGTTAACTTTATGGCTAAAAACGAACATTGCTTGTACTTCATAATTAGGTACCAATCTCAGTAATTCATACAAAAAAAATATACAAACTTTACATATCTACAAAATGTCAAAACAATTGAACAAATAATAAAAATAAATAACTTGTTTTAATTATTTGTTAAAGTGATGGCCAAAAGTAGAAAAGTATTTCAAAACACAATACGATTAGTTATTGAATCGCACGGTAAAATTCAAAACAATAAGCAATTTTTTAATCTTAGAAGAATTAATTATGTTAATATTAGAATAAATTATATCAATATTATGTTCAGATTGTATTCTTTATTTAATACTTCACGAAAAAAAAAATCGAATAAGGTTATAGTTTCTAACCTCAAAATGTTGTATTCGTTAAGAGTAAATGTACTACAGTATTATGTCAATTATTAAAGATGCATCAAAATTAAAAGAAAAAGATTCCCGGCTTATAAGGAATAAATTATTCTTTGCATGTTTAATAAAAAAAGTACATAGAGCGCGCGCAGCGCGCATGGATTTCGCTAGTAGTCTATAAATTTCAGACTGATACATGAAGTCGTCATTGAGAAATTACGATTTTGAAAAAAACGTAAAAGAATTTTAACCTTAAATATCTTTAAAAGTTATGAGACAATGCTTTTACCCAAAGGCGACTTATACGATAAATATATAAACTCTACATCTTCACAAAATTTTCATGATTTCAACATGATTAAACCAATTTTTTTTCTCTCTAGTTATCATACGACAAAGAAAATGACTTTGTAAAATACAAAAATTTTAAATATCAAATATCTCAAAAAGTACTAACGATCTTGATGAAAATTCGCATGCATATGATCTATATCACACACAAAATTGTCTATAAATTTGGAGCTGATTCATCAAGCCGTTCTCAAGAAATTACGATTTGAAAAAAAGGCTAAAAAAATGTTAACCTCAAATATCTTTGAAATTTATTGACCAATCATTTAGCCCAAAGAACTCAGCCGAGGGCTACCCAAAATCTACCCCTACAAGGAATTTCAAAGCGATTAAGTCAATTTTACTCCGGTAATCGTGTTTCATACAAAACGCATTTTTTTCATTTTTCAATTTTTTTCTCAAAAACTTGTCGATAGAATAGATTCAAATTTCTTCAGATTATAGCTACACTGAAAAAAAGATTTGTTGTTTCAACTAAATATTTAGTAAAATATTTAGTAAAGTTATCTTTAGTTAAATCAACTAAATATTTCTCTGAAACAACTACATAAAGAGTAAAATCAACTAAATTATTTAGTTAAAATAATAATTAGTAAATTTAATTAAACATTTAGTTACTTCAAATATGGTATGGTTGATTCAATTAAAAGGTTTCATTGAAAGAACTAAATTCGTTTTCTTGAAACAAGAAAATAACTTCAAATAAATGTTTATTGTTTTTAGCAAAATCAATTGGTAGAGTTAACGAGATATTTACTTAAATCAAATAACTGAAATATTGACGAACCCAATCTCTAAAAACAAATAAATGTTTGTTTGAAACAACTACATATTTGGTTGATTTAAACAATTAAAAACAAGGAAATATCTCCGACGCATTAACTAAACCATTCATTCCATTAACAAATATTTTGTTAACTCAACTATTTATTTAGTAACTTCGACAGCATGATTTTGTTCAACTAGCTAAAGGATTTATTAAAGAATCGAATCCTAATTTACAAAATCTTTACTTGTTACTACTAACTATTTCATAGATTCAAATAAATAAATTAGTTGAAGTGCCAATATCTGTATATCCAAATATGTTGTCATTCTTACTAAATACTTACTTGTTTTGAAGAAACCTTTTATTTAACCGACTAGATATTTAGTAACTGCAACTAACAGGTTTTGCAATATGAACAAAAGTGATTCGATAATTTTCTTCTCTCGTCAATCAAACGTTTCCTTGATTTGACTAAATATTTCTTAGAAGATACTAAATATTAATTAGATTTAACTAAATGTTTAGTTAAATAAGCACTATGACAATAAAAAAGTATGTAGTTAATTTGACTACATATTTCTTGGTTTCAAATAAATCTTTTGTTAAAAGGACAAACTGCGTACTTCAATCTACAAAACTATTTCCTTACCCCAACCAAAATTTAGTTAAAAACTTTCTCTTACTCTTATTAAGTTACAATTAGTTGACTTGAATAAATGTTTGTTCGGTCTGACTAAAAAATTAGTTAAAATGCCAGTGTCTTTGTATCCAAATACGTTGTCATTCTTACTAAATATTTAGTTGTTTTAAACAAACATTTTATTAAACCGACAAGATATTTAGTAACTGCAACTAACAGGTTTTGCAATCTGAACAAGAATGATTCGTCAATTTTCTTCCCTCGTCTATCAAACGATTCCTTGATTTGACTAAATATTTCTTAGACGACAATAAATATTAATTAGATTTAACTAAATGTTTAGTTAAACAAGCACTATGAAAATATAAAAGAATGTAGTTAATTTGACTACATATTTCTTGGTTTCAAATAAATCTTTTGTTAAAAGGAGTAATTGCGTGCTTCTATCTACAAAACTACTTCCTCACCCCAACAAAATATTGGTTAAAAAATTTGTCTCGCGATTACTAAGTTACAATTAGTCAACTTAAATAAATGTTTGTTAGGTCTCACTAAAAAATTAGTTGAAATGCCAATGTCTTTGTGTCCAAATATGTTGTCATTGTTACTAAATACTTAGTTGTTTTAAACAAATATTTTATTAAACCGACAAGATATTTAGTAACTGCAACTAACCGGTTTTGCAATCTGGACGAAAGTGATTCGATAATTTTCTTCTCTCGTCAATCAAACGTTTCCTTGATTTGACTAAATATTTCTTAGACGACAATAAATATTAATTAGATTTAACTAAATGTTTAGTTAAACAAGCACTATGACAATATAAAAGAATGTAGTTAATTTGACTATATATTTCTTGGTTTCAAATAAATCTTTTGTTAAAAGGAGTAATTGCGTGCTTCTATCTACAAAACTATTTCCTTACCCCAACAAAATATTGGTTAAAAAATTTCTCTCCCGATTTCTAAGTTACAATTAGTCAACTTAAATAAATGTTTGTTAGGTCTGACTAATAAATTACTTGAAATGCCAATGTCTTTGTGTACAAATAAGTTGTCATTCTTTATAAATGTTTACTTGTTTTAAACAAACATTTTATTAAGCCGACAAGATATTTAGTAACTGTAACTAACAGGTTTTGCGATCTGAACGAAAATGATTCGTGATTTTCATCTCTCGTTAATCAAACGTTTCCTTGATTTGACTAAATATTTCTTAGATTACAATAAATAACTATTAAATTTAACTAAATGTTTAGTTAAAACAGCACTATGATAATAAAAAAGTATGCAGTTAATTTGACTACATATTTCTTGGTTTCAAATAAATCTTTTGTTAAAAGGAGTAATTGCGTGCTTCTATCTACAAAACTACTTCCTCACCCCAACAAAATATTGGTTAAAAAATTTGTCTCGCGATTACTAAGTTACAATTAGTCAACTTAAATAAATGTTTGTTAGGTCTCACTAAAAAATTAGTTGAAATGCCAATGTCTTTGTGTCCAAATATGTTGTCATTGTTACTAAATACTTAGTTGTTTTAAACAAATATTTTATTAAACCGACAAGATATTTAGTAACTGTAACTAACCGGTTTTGCAATCTGGACGAAAGTGATTCGATAATTTTCTTCTCTCGTCAATCAAACGTTTTCTTGATTTGACTAAATATTTCTTAGAAGATACTAAATATTAATTAGATTTAACTAAATGTTTAGTTAAATAAGCACTATGACAATATAAAAGAATGTAGTTAATTTGACTACATATTTCTTGGTTTCAAATAAATCTTTTGTTAAAAGGAGTAATTGCGTGCTTCTATCTACAAAACTATTTCCTTACCCCAACAAAATATTGGTTAAAAAATTTCTCTTCCGATTTCTAAGTTACAATTAGTCAACTTAAATAAATATTTTGTTGCTCGAGATAAATACTTAGTCATTTCAGTAAAATCTTTTGTCAAATTGATTAAGTATTTCATTGTTCTTAATAACCCGTTAGTTCATGCAACGAATCGTTTAGTCAATTTCATAAAATATTTTGTTGCTCCAGATAAATATTTTGTAATTTCAGGAAAATCTTTAGTCAAATTGATTAAGTATTTCATTGTTCTTAATAACCCGTTAGTTCATGCAATGAATTGTTTAGTCAATTTCATAAATTATTTTGTTGCTCCAGATAAATGTTTTGTAATTTGAATAAAATATTTTATCAAATTGATTAAGTATTTCGTTGTTCTTAATAACTAATTAGTTTGTGCAATGAATCGTTTAGTCAATTTTATAAACTATTTTGTTGCTTTAATTAAATATTTAGTCATTTCAATACAATATTTTATAGAATTCATTTAATATTTTATCAATCTAAATAACCTGTTAGTTGATACAATGAATCGTTTACTTAACTTCATAAAATATTTCTTTATTTTTAGTAAATATTTAGTTCATGTAACTAAATATTTTGTTATTTTAAATAACTAAATTAGCTGATTCAATATAATATTTAGTTGGCAGGCTTTAATGAAATCATTTAGTTGTTTCAACTAAATATTTACTTGAAACTACTAATCTTTTTTTTCAGTGTATTTATATTATGCGTTAACATGATTTTTTTTTTTCAAAAAAATTGACCGTTTATTTTTGGAGTTATAAGCTTTTAAAAAAGACAACACGTTTTTGTTAATAACAAAAGAACCGTAACACCTAATATAATTTTTTTTTAAATATAGATTTTTTATGCTCTTCCGAATGCTATTTGTCCGATTCAAATATCTCAATGTTATCATTAAAAAAACGCAAAAATAAATTTTGCGAAAATCGAAAATTAGGAATAGAACAAAAACGCATCGGCTAATCAAAAAGTGTATTTCCTTCCCGAATTCGCACAAAAAAAAAAAATGATAGTTGTCCGGTTAAAATCGATCGAGTAGATCCTGAGACAAAACGGTATACGTACACACACACACACACACACACACACACACACACACATGCGCGCACACACACACACACACACACACGCACGCGCGCACGCACGTACATACCCATATACAGACATTTGCTAAAATCATGTGATTCGAACTTCTAACACCTCTATTCGTGTTTCTAGAGCGATTTAACGAAAATTAAAATTTTACAAAACTTCCTCTGGGAGGAAGCAAAAAAACATAATCTATGCATTGAGTAATAATCCAAATCTGCTAAAATTTAGAATTTAAAAATAAACTTTAACGTTATCATTGAAACAGCAACTTAAAAACATGCTGTGAAATCATGCTAAAACACGAATCCCAATCCTGTACCATAAAAAACATGTCAAAACTAAAGATACACGCTATTTAAGCCACTCTTTTTTTTACCTTCTTGTGAATAAATAACCCTCATTCGTCTTTCTTTCCTGTGCTGCTAACTGTGCGGTCCGACTGATAAGAGAAGCACGCCGAAACGACAAAACGACGCGGACGTAAGTGTCCCCGAGCGACTCCTCAATCTATTCTTTCTCCGGGCTCGAAAAGAAGCAATGGAACGCATCCACGCTCTGATTGACTCGCTTGACATCGCCGCGAGGACTGAGGAATTTCTCGTCACCTCAAGAAGGCGACGGTAGCTGCACTTAGCTTTGTTCCGATTGCCGGTCGAGGGTGAAAGCGAGAGGCGACAGTTGAAAAGGAGGAATTAGGAGCGCGGCTGGGCGGGTGAGAACAAGAAGGGCCAAGTTCAAGGCAGGAGATTCGGTTTCTAGGCAGCCGTAAGTGGAGAACTTCGCATTGATTGATCATTTAGAACGAAGTTTTATAAGTAAAATTTATTATTGTTCACATTCACGTAATAAAATTTAGTATTATTACTTAAGTTTATATAATGGAGTTTATTTATGTTATCGCGGATATAATTATAGAATAGTTCAAGGATAATAGTTAATTAATCTTTCTCAAATGTCAGTAGGTACATATGCGTATAATTTGCATCTTGAAATTTCAACACATTGAGAAGAAAGTATTATAAAATAACTGAAATGAGATAATTCTAGTCGAAATTTCAAAGTAAATTATTCAAGAATTTCAAGGTTTTATATTTATTGTACTTTGATTCTACGTTTTAAGGGAGCGTACATAATCTAAGAGAAAGTACGAGAAAGGAAACATTCATAGCCGAGGGTGATATACACAAAGTTGGGTCTCTCCACTTCGCCCTCATCTTGGTGCGATGCGGAAGGGTAATTTCTAAAACTTTAAATTTGCTAATAAAATCAGCGGTTGTTAATGAAAATTTAATTAAATCCAATTTGATTACGTCTTAGTCAAAACTAATGGCTGTAAAACCAATTCCGTACCAGGGGTATTTAAGGCAAAGTGTAGGAATTTTCAGCTAAAAAATATTTATCAACTTGATAGACAGTATATTCTTAAAAATTCTATATTTAATCAATTATATTTTTTGCAAATATAAGACTTTTTTACTGTATTGAAATTTTTTTCTTAAACTTATCTCGACATTATAAAGTAATATTTTCAATTTAATTCTGTGTAAAATGTATATTTAAGACACTTTCGTTTGACTTAATACTGTATCGTGAAAAATGAATTTAAAGGTGATATTTTCAGTAGAAAAGTCTATCACTAATTAGATGCTGGAAAAACGATTAATATTTCAATAGCCACGGCTGTTCAATTTAATCAAGCATCTTAAAACAGATCCAAATCTCTAGAACAAATTTCACTGCATCATATTTGGTGCTCGAGGCCAGTCGTCAGCTTCTCTGAATATATTTAAAAAACATCAATCTCAATCCGTTCTCGCGACCTCAAAACCCACGAGGCACTTGTTTCTACATCGCGTGCCCGGCAATTTATATTTTCCTTTTTCTGAAACGTAAATTTACCCACCCCTACATACACACGCACTCACGCGAGAGCCCTTCCTCCTCTCCTTGCTGTGTGGGCTCGCGCTTTCTCGCTGGAAAGTAACATTCCGGAGCGTACACATAAGAAATTAACATCGGGCTGGCTCCCGATGTACCACTCGATTACACCCTGGATTTGACAGTGATTTATGTCCCCGGTGTTATATCGCGAGTCCCTTTTATAAGCGGGCGCCCCTGCACCCGCCATATAATCGATCCGCGCACGAGCGCTTTTCTGAGCGTTTCACGTCACGTGTACCTTCAGATTTAGGAGCGATTTTTGCACTCGGTTTGGCCTGAGAGAGGGAAGAGTAAGGCGCGCGGGGCGAAGGGAAAGAACTAGCGCGAGAACGAGGATGCATGACGGAAATTGAGCGAGCTGCGCGGCAGCCGGTCCGGTCCTCCGCCGATAGCGTGCTTATTCATCCCATGAAAAATCGTGAAGACGCGAAAAAGAAGCCTCGCTTTCTCGCCGACACGTTTTTTTCATTTTTCAAATAGGCAGCGACGCCGCCACAGCCACCGCCATGAGGGTTGAAAAAATTATTCATCCCAAGAGGGCTAAAGAAATGTACTGGAAGGCTCCTAGTTTTTCGATGCGCATCACTTGCTCTCTGTCTCTCTCGTCTGCGCTTTCACCTTCCACCGTCATTTTTTTCGTTGCCTTTATTTGTGCTTTTGCTTTTGAAGGTTACATTAGAGAATTAGTAATCCTTTCAGAAGGCATGAATATGCTCGAGAGAGTAAGAGATTTTTGTGGTTAGTCGCATTTTATTCATTTATTAAGGTTTCGCGGTGCTTGAACGTTGAAAGGGTTACTTGTTTTCATCCGTAGACCTAACAGAATCTCTCACGAAAAAGAAAATGGTCAAAATGGTATAAAGGATTGAAAATACCCGTGTAGCGCATTAAATAATGCATTAATTTATTTTCATCTATGGAATTGTTTTATTTGTTTCCCTGCCAGACATTCATTTACAAACTTATTTATTTAAATGTATTTCTATCGATTAATAGAAAAAATTCTTTTAAATAAAACTTTCTAATAAAAAACGGTTGATTGCTTCTGTTTAACGCAATATAACTCCTACTTTAACCGTTTACTGTAAAACTTTTTCCAATCCCACCCTAATGGAAAATGTTGTAAAACTCGTAAAAGTTGAACAATTAAAACACATTTTTCAATTCAATTACCCTTGATGGAAAGCAAAGTTTATTCGTTAAAAAATCATAGTCGTCGATTGAATGTGCATTCTTTTAAATTTCAAGATTCACAATTTAAGTGTATGAATAATTTCCCCTTTTCCATTAACGAATTTTAGTATGCTCTCGAGTTTCCGCGTAATTGACGAAGCACTTGAATAAGGTCAGTGGAACTTTTGAATTTATCGAAATAAGCCCGGTGCACATTTGTATAGTCACAATACAATCTACTAATGGCATCGCAAACTTCCGGGAAAGTAAATTTGAATGAATAGCTTTTTCCATTTCAATGCGTGAACACGCGGTTTCGCGGACTCCGCGTAATGCCGCGCCCAGCAAAACATTAAAATTCAAGCGACGGTTTGCATGATTTAGCGCCGGGAAGAAAATTTACGAGTATTTTATGAGTTGAATTGTACTAATCATTTGAATATTAAGAATGTAAAAAGGAAACTTCTATGGTAATGGACTTTTAATTGTCTGATTTCAGTTTTTTGTGACAGCATTCATTCAGTTATTAGTGCCACATAAAATCGTAAAAAGATTTGTGATGGCTATAGAAAATTCGTATCATTAGAAAATCACAAAATTTGATCATCAATGCTTATTTATTTTTATTAAAAATGATCTTTTGAGACCAAACGATTCCCACTATTCCCACTTTGAATCTCCATTAAACATTCTCTAACTCCTCATGATCATCGTCGATCGCCTGAGCTATTTATCAATCCGTCCAACATGCGCGCGCCACTTTCGACCGCGACAAATAATATATATTAAAGGCGCGAGCGAGTGGTGGAGTGGCATTAGCAAGATGAAAATTTAATTTCCTCGCCGGGCCGAGCGAAGTCTAACGATCTACGGTAGTCCCGGAGACGTCGGCGGGCTCGCTCTCTCCCTCTTTCTCTCCTCCTCAAACTTTCCCCGCGCGCTTTATCTTCGGCTCTTCGTTCGCCCGCCGCAATCTACCTCGCTCTCCCCTTCGCTTCCTTCGCCGACGATGGAGAGGCAATCGCACGCGGACTCTCCCTTCTTTTCAGACACTTGCGCGCCCGCGCGAGGGGTAGCCGCCCGTCTAAGTGTACACGTCGATGAGGAATATCGTCGGGCTTTTAAGAAGCTTGCGGTGGCCACGGTGAGAGAACTTTTATGGAATGTAAAATACCACGTTTTCTTGTCCAAATTTTTAAATTGATGATTTATACACTGGAGAAAGCGTTAAAAGTATTAGGAAGTTTTTATCTCGAAATAATCTTCAATATTTCTTCAACAATTTCCCTAAACCACTTAACTGCACAGTTACCGGAATAACGACTTAACTGCATTACTTTGTTTCTTTATACAAAAAACAAAAATATATTCTAATAGCTGGGGCTTTATCGAGCTAAACAAAATTTAAGTACTGTTTTCATTTTTGGTTAATCAGCGAGCTGGAAATTTTTGAATAGCCAATCAAATTTCTCAACACCTCGAAAATTTCGCCTTGCACCCAACACTCGATAAAGCCCCTGATGTAGCGGAGTTCGAAAGATATTCGATACCTTTGTAAATGTCTACATTGCTATGACTTACCCCGCCATTTCTATCTTACATATGAAGTGCCATGACAGAAATTTTAAAACGGCGATTTCTCGAAAACACGTAAAAGTTAGTTAAGTCATTATTCCTGGAAGCCACATAAATATAATCATACAGTATTTTCTAACGCATTAACCCTTTCAGTCACAAACGCCACTATAGTGGCGTCATTTTATTTTCAGTCTCACCATTTAATTTTTTTTGACATGGAAGAGTAAATATATGTTTCCAATGTTTTTTTTACGCTGACTCCGAATCCAATGTCGAAATTACAGTAAACGTGACTACAACCCCTAAAATGAGTGAAAACTACATACTTTAATGCCAAATAAAATCGAATTGCGTAACTGAAAGGGTTAAGGTGAAAGGATTATTCAATAGCATAAACTGTCTTTACCCTTGCAGGATTTCTTTGATTGATCAAAATGTTCATAATGAAAAACGATTAGCCCAAACAATAAAGATCAAATAATCAAGTCGTTATTTTTAGTAACGCTCGAATTTCGTATTTCTTTGAAACGGTCGTTTATATCCTGTTTTAACTCTTATTCTTTTAAAAAACGTGAATGGATCAACCCTTGTGAGAGATGTGTAGAACGCGTGCCTGGCATGAATATGACATTGAAAGCTAGACTTTCTTTTGTCCATGTATGAAATCTGCCCTTTTACAAATTTTATTCTCTCAGTTTTTCATTTTCTAGAATACATTTCTCTTCGCCCTCTTCATATTAAACAGGCTCGCGTATAGCGAAAGATCGTGATATGGCAGTTCATAAGTTACAGGGCTAAAGGTGTCTGAGTTAGCATAGGGCATGCATAATAAATACATAATCCTGAAAGAATATTCTCAAAAATTACTCCAACGATATACTTAGCTTGTTCAGTACGTCCAATTAAATATTCACGTTATTAAAACTCTGAAATGTGTGCAGCAATATATTAGAAATTATTATTTAAAATATCTCTTTAGCAATAAATAAGACGTAACTTACTATACTTCTATAGCAGTAAAACGTACTTTTTGAAGAAAAAAATATATATCTGGTAAAAGAATCGATCGTAATCAATATTTACAGCGCGAAAAGACGATACGAAATTCCAATAAAATCTTAAGCGTCGTATTTACTTTCCCGTCCCTCTCCGCAGTATTTACAGGCATGCAAAATACACTTCAAACATTTTCAGCCGCTGAAAACATTTTGCCCTCGTTTTTTCGCCGCCATTTCATGCATGCAACTCCGCTCCGTAAATATTTAACAAATACGCGGCGTAACGAACGAGCGCGTGCGCGCATCTGTTTGATCCTCGGTATATAAATATCCGCGCGCATATTTACTCAATAATCCCTTCGGCAACCACCGCCACAAATGACTACTTTTATTTGCTCGTATGTGCATAATGCACAAATTAGCGCGTGCCTTATTACGCGGGGAATTCGTGGCAGAGAGATACAGGAAAAGCCCGTCGGCTCTCTTTGCTCGAGTTTACAAATAAATCTTCATCCCTCTCTCTCTCTCTCCCTCCCTCCCTCGCGATCTATCTCTCTTTAGCTCCCATGCCGTCTGTGCAGTACGTGTGTCACGCTCGCTGCTGGCAAATGCAGAGGAGGCTTGTCTGTATGCGCAGAGGGTTGGTGATGAGCGATGCCATCTCGTTCGCGCGCGCTAGACTCGCAACCACGTTATTACTATACCGCGGCGAAATGTAATTTCCGGCCAGTCGTGGTTCGTTGTTGCCTCTCTCCTCCCCCTCTCTCGTTCTCTCTCACTCCGCACTTTGTCTCTCTCCTTGTCACTTTTCGTCTTTCCCTCTGCTCTTCATTCAGTTGCTGTCTGTCTCTGTTGGCTTTACTCCTTCCTAAAGCGGGGTTCTCCAAATTCCAAAAATTAAAAATCTTTCAATTTTTCTTGCTCATGTATATAGTAGATATTTTTTAAAAATAAAATTGCAAGCAAAAATTTATTTTTAAGAAATGCAAACAGTTAAAACGGATGTAATATGAAACTTAGCAAGACAATTAATAAAACTAATGGTTAGTAAAAATTTGATGTTACATTCAATTTGTTATCATTGTCTTATCCATGCATGATAAGATAGCGTCAATAACTGTTATGGAATCTTGAATATTCATTCATGATCTTGCATCTTTATCGAACATTTTTTAATAGAATGTATTTACGTAAAATTCCGTCTTCGATTTCCTCATTCAAATAAATTTTTAATCAACCTCGTGACGTGAAATGATTTATAACATCCCGACCTTTCCCGACGATCTACAATCCAATCTGACGTCAGTGACTCACCGCTTAACGTAAACTTCATCGACACATACAAAGCCCGAATTCCTTTGAATCCGTTTCCTCTGTTCCGGCCGGCCTCTATCTCCGATTCTCGCGATTCGCTGCTCGATTGCCCGATCGCGCGCTGCCTTTGCGGGTCGCACACACGAAATGATGACCCGAGAGCAGCAGTAGTGGTAGCAGCGGCGGTGATCGGCAGTTGCTCCGGTCTGCCGGCTATTAATCACCCGATCCTTGTTTGTTAAGTGAGACACGCGTGCGTGTACATACGCACCTGCACTCCCCGCCCTCACCTCATCTCTCCACCCTCTCTCTCTCTCTCTACTCCGCAATATCCCGTCGGCGTCGCCGTGCGTTCCGGCTCGTACGTACATACACACATGCACGCGCAGGTATGCGAGAGAGGCAGGCGGGGCGGACCGGTGCTCTGGAATTTCGATTAACGATTTTTCGACAGCTCGTTTGTTTCTTTCACCCGTTTGACCGAAGCGGATAGTTTCTACAGGCGCGTACAGGTGAATTGAGGATGTATTGCAAGAGGAAAGAAGAATACACCCGAGACTTATATATATAGGGTAGTTACGGAAAATAAATCAAAATATACTTTGAAACTAGAACTTTGTTCGAAATAATTATCATAATCTTTTTTTAATAATATCATTTATAAGTTAAGAACGAAGTCACAGTGCAGAGAGTAAAGCAAAATAAATACAACATTTATATGTATAATATTTGTCTTCTTTACAGGTACCGTACGTGGCTTATTCAATACTGTATAATGAACGATACGCGCAGATGGCTGTATTTTGACCAATGAGAGCTAATGCTCTGAATAATATATAAGTACATATAAGTTTCAACCAATAATGTTTTTGATAACACTTTGAAGTTGGCACTAATAATTTAATTCGATAACTAATCGCTTGCTATTAGGAAAGAGCTATTTTGACAAGATTAAGAAAACAGTATCATTTTTCAAAAGGACATGAAAATACGTATTTTCTAGAATATTATACCAACCGCGATGTACTTAGATCTCTCTGAAATTCCTTTTTACATTAATAGCTTGGATACATATTTGCTCTTCTGCTATTCAGAGTTATAAGAACACCATGCACTGAATTTTTAATGCAGGCAGGAGGAATACACAGTAGTAGTCTAAAGCCGAAAATAGGCCCATAGTCTTCGCTCGAAAGGGATTTAATAATTCACTCAACAAAACCAAGCAGGCTTAATGCTAGGGAAAAAGAAGCTTATTTAATCTACATGCGGATGGCAAATTTTGCGTGTAACGTGGTCCAATGACACGTGCAAAAAGATTCTTTACGAAACTAGTTCCACTGCGTAGAATATTTCCTTTCAACTATGTTTTTTACACTTAAGTATAAGAACTGCTTTCCCTTTTATTAGGAAAAACATTCTTATATAAAAGTATTACACATTTCAACATACGATCGCTGTTTGAATCACGTTTAACGCAAAAAAAATGGTTCTGGCTACCTTAAAATATTGTGAAAATATCTAATAAAAGAATAACAAATGAATTCTTTGATAAAGAAAATTATTATCTACGTATGTTATTAAATTCATAAAGTACTTTAAACTGTTAAAATTTTAAGCGATTACTTATATTTGCCTATAAAAGAAAATTTTTTATAAAACTTTTGTCACGGACATTCCCGTTGACGTTTGGACAACGTATAAGACGATCGAGAGACCGTTGACTCAGCAAAAGAATAACTAGCTCGCGATGTTCTCATCATGGCATCGAGACGTTCGCGCCGTGGTTAAGGGGGTTCATCCAACCAGGAACGTATCAAGAATCAATGTCACCCCGCACCGCGCGCACAGGCTTGATCGCACGGGGTCCCCCACTCTTGTAGTCAGAGCGCGTGTTTATACGGGACTGACACATACACATAGCTTCGTGCCGCTGTGAGCGTGCACACAGAGCGGCGCTCGGCTGTGTGTTCCCCCACCGCTCCAGCGTCGTCTGCACGCGCTGCCGTACACCTAAAATTCCATACTTTCAACTACAATATCTTAAAAACGGTGAAGCTAGGATCTCTGAACTTGTAATATGATATTCTAATTATTGATCTTAATAACATATTAGTTTTTCAGACAAACGCTAAATGTATCTTTGAAGTTATAGACTGAATCGATCTTTCGCGCGTGTGCGTCCCATAAGACGCCATGTTAAAATGCTCAAATTTCACAATTAATATCTCGATAACGGTGAAGCTAGGCTCTTTTTTGTGAGGATATCATATAGATAATGATGTCAGGTACATGTGAAAAAAGTTTCAAAGACTTCCTAAATAAACTGAAAATTGGATGAACCCCCTTAAGCGCAAGACTATAAATCGCGGGTCTGTGAGTTCACGTATACTTATAATTATATTATTATTTTATAATCACTTTAAATTAATATCTTAACCTAATTTGATGTAAAAAAAAACTGAAAGGATACACCGGGATCCAATGTCAGACCTACAAATCTAGACTCTTACCTTTACACTATGACGCTCTTTATGAGACTTACCTTTTCGGAGTCAAGTAGTATACCTAAAAATATGTTAAGTTGGCTTAACTTAACAGTCTGGTAACTACAACTGAACTGGTCAGTATTACATACTATAGTAAGAAAAATTTTCAATCAAAATCCTTTTGTAGAAGACGAAACCTCTGATTTAAAAAAAAATCCTTTGTTTGCATTTTCGGTTTGATAAAAAGTACTCTTATACTTGCTGCTATTCATTTTATAAAAATGAAAAAATTTTTTTTATTACTTAGATTGTGTATACACATTATCATGATAAATTTTTAAACTTGTGAAAAAACCGAAGAAAAAATGCTGTACAAAACTAGTCCTGGAAATGGGAATCAAACTCTCAACCTACGGTTTGCGAAACCCAACTAAGTTTCTGATGAAGAGTTACAAAATTAAAAATATATATTACTTGTATGTATTCTTGTACTAAAAGGAAAATCATTTTGACGTAAAAGCATGTGATCCTAATTTAAATAATTCTCAAGTAAAAAATCTTTTTGTAGCAGGATAAAACCATTTTCTTCGCAATCGATTGCTTTTTGTTTGAAATACTAATTAATTGAAGATAGATTCAAAATGAAAGTTAGATTAGAGGAATATAATTACTGTTGTCATTACTTACGGAGATTGTCGGATTGTTAGTATCGAGGTAAAAAGCTTATTCTACTTGATTTTTTTACAGAAATTAGTAGATACGTTTACCGGATTTTGAGGTTAGGGTTTAAGGCTATCAAATCTTTGAGATATAAAAAATTACTGCATTGTAAAGTAAAAGTTAAATGGTAAATGTAGAAAAAATATACGTTAAAAATTATTTTCATGATTTACTAAAATTTGAACAGTAAAATTTTTAGTGTGTATAGGGCGTTTCACGTCAACTGCCCCAGCGCGGTTTTTGAGATATAAGATGTTTTGTAGGTTTTGAAGGTGAAAATGGAAAATTTCGGAAAAACTGCCTATATCATTGGAAAGCTGAGGAAAAAACACGTTGAAAACGCTTATCAAATAATTTTTTTAAGTACATTTTAGTATCATAAACATGAGTTGGAAATAGCACGATTTGGCACTCGCGCGCCGATTTGGGGCAGTTGACGTGAAACGCCTCGTATATGTATATTAAATTTTATAATTTTTTGTGCTACTTAATTCATAAGATTGAGTCAACGTTTGCTTTAAATATATTGAATAGTTTTAGAAGACACATTTATCGTCAAGTCCAAAATATAGTAATTTTTAATGAGAAATTTTCCTTAGTGCAATAACGTAAAATACTCAATGCTAGAAAATTTTTAATTTATAGAAGGCATTCGTGTAAAACAGTTACTAAGACTTTTAATTTTCATAATCATGCTTTAAATAATAAACTTTTTATACACAATAATAAAGGTAGAGGGACCAATGATACAAAAAAGAAAAAAAAACGTTGAATATCGTGACCCTAACTTGAGCTTCATGTAACTTGCGTTATTGTTCGTATTCTCTTTTGTGTCTGCGATATTTCAATTCGCGTTCTGGGAGTGGTATAACAGCATCCCTCAACTTTCACACAATACACGTTTTTCGATTCGAAAAACTAAGGGTACGCGAAGGCTTGCTTGTGTTCTGTCTTTCTATACCAACAAAAGTTGGGAGAATCCAAATTACAAGTGAGTTTTGTATAGTAAAAAAGTGGTCAATGAAATATTAACGTGTTAAAAGAAAAGTATTAGAAATATCAAAGCGATAAATAATTGTATGAATTAAAATAGTATCAGCTGATTCATTTTTTCGTTGTATACAATATTGTCTCGGAAGTTTATATTCATGTAAGAGTTGAATGAATATGTTTGATTGCAATAAAGGCGAGAAAGAGTAATAAAATGATGAGAATCTATTTAAAATAAATACTTTTGAATAAGAGATAGTATACACAAAAGTGAACAACCAAAAATATTTTTCAACAAATTTGATAGTGTTCACTTCATTTAAAAACATTAGATATTATATGACCGAATCCAATTCAAATCGAACGGCCCGACTGCGCTCATATCACCGATCATTATGGAATTTAAGTATGCTATTCTGCTCCTAAACTGATTTAACACGTATTTTTTTTTTATTTTTCGATTGTACTAAAATTGAATTCGGTTTGCAATGTTAAACCTTTTTTACAATATCCTGACTTTGTTAAGGTTATTTTGAAACTGCTGTTATTTTACGAGTTTTTTAAGCTTTCGAGTCAACTATACACACTGTTTCACTCAGCTTGACGTCCTCTTTCATCCTCTGCATGATATTTTGATAAAAATTTAAAAACCCCATTTTTTTCTTATATGAATGTTTTTCGGTGGTTTTTTTGGGGGTGGATATAATAGTATATTACGATACGTGTGACTAAAGAGGCTCTTTTTTGCACGGCGTGAGGTTAGTGCACGAGCGTAGCGAGTGTGATAAACACGGTGCAAAAAAGGACTACTTTAGTCACGGGTAGGGGTGACTAAAGTCCGGGCTTTGGTCACACCGTGCTATAAATACCTTTTTCTTATAGAAATAGAAAAAAAAATATTAAGTGCAATCAGTTTTTTTACCTCATGACGTGGTCAATAATATTAGTAACATATATGTAAGTAATATTCAAATACACACGTGTGGGCGCGCACATGCACACACAGTAAATGATCTTTGTCTTTTTAGATTTTTTCATTTTATCAGTATCTTGATTATAGGTTTTTTTCTTTGTGTTTATTTTAGTGAATTGATGATTAACAGTTTCTGGTATAAAAGTCTGTGCTTTACCTTGACAATTCTTTATCCCACATATGAACTCATTAAATTCCATAATACATTGTAGCTGTAAGCTATTCAACACTTTCTTTATTATAATTTTCCATAGCCTTTCGTGAATATATTATTTTAATTACATCGCTACAATTTTAAAAAATTTTTAACGAAAATATGAGCATTTTGTGTAGCTTCATCAGAAATTATGCGAAGTAGCATAATGCTTTAGAAGTTTATCTCCACAGCTTCTTTACCGTGTCCAGCAGTAGAAAATAATCATTTTGTATGATATCACTATCAATACCGGCTAATATGACGTTTAAATATAAGTAGTGAGAATAAAAATATTAAAAACGAATCGTAAAAAATCTAGAAATGAGTAAATAAAAATTCATATTTTGATAAAACAATGAAAAAGAAGAAAGAAGCAAGGGTGGTAGATATACAAAAGTAAAAGGGACCGAAAAATGACAGATACATAAAGCGAGGAAAGACTGAAGTAAGAAAGGCAAAAACTTCAGGTGTTATTCGAACAATGTACAGTGTTCTGTACGCGTACTACTATTTGGAGTTTCGCAAAGGGAGGAGAAAAGGGGACGAAAGAAAGCGATGAAGCGATGAAGCGAAAGAAAGCCTGTGCTTTCGAATTAAGGATGGGCACACTCTTTCTCGCGCACAAAGTTTTGCGTCTTCCCTCGTGCGTATACAAAAGACAGGCGGCTTGTGGGAGCTCTATGAAGTCAGCACGTATAGCTCACATCACACAAATAAAAGAAAAATCACTTACAATTCAAGCTATATTGTAGCAAAATGTAATATTTATTTGTATAGAAAGTCTTCGGACCTTTTCCTATACTACAGAAGATATAAATGTTTTTTTTAATACGCATTTTTAAAGAACTAATACAATTAATTGGCATGGTGTGGTTTATGCACATAAGAATTGTACACATATTTATTGTATATACTTTAGCATTGATATATATAATTAATTTAATGAAATATTCTTCTAAAAATGTTATAAATGTTAAAGTATATATTACAAAAAGTATTCTAATTTATCTAATAATTTTCCTTAGTTTAACGAAAGAATGATTTTGATAAATTTCTGAAAAATATATATATTTTTTGCTGATAGTTTTTATAAATTAAAAGTTTTTAAAATAATTTAAGTTTTTGACAGATTAAATTAAAAAGACACTCTAATTAAATTAAAAAATAATTTTTTATCTGCAGCGTAATTGACAGCTTTCACTTCCGGTAAATCTTTTCAAAGTATTTCCGTTTAATCATTATAAATTTTATCGCCACACATCCAATTAATATAATGATATTCTATTATTATATAAATGTAATACATCAGAAAATAAATTCTCAGTTGGAATTAGAGCTGTTAAGTATTCATCAAACAAAATGTTTCTTAAAATTACGTAAGTACCTTTACTACATTTGCTTAAAAATTCATAGTTTAACCAATTCACCAAATTATCATCTTTTTCGTATTTCTAAAAAACGTCAACATTTTAAATCTCTAAGGAGAAAGCTTTGCAGCAGTTATATTTTTGAAACTCAAATTTTGACATTATTTTTGTTTGCAATTTTGTGCTATTACATGCGTTTCCAAATTAAAATTTTCTTATTATTTATAATTTTAAATACATTAAGCATCAATGATTCAGTGAGAAGAAGTCATCATAGAATTTTAAATGATACAAAATAGTACATTACGAAACAAGGGCGCAAAGTAGCTGATTCTCGCCCGAGTCGAGTTTGTCGCCCGCTAGATCGAACTAGGATAAGTTTTAGAAGAAATTCAACTTTGTATTATGCATGACTTTTCCTAAATGAATAATTGATATTTAAAGTAAAGACTTTTAACAACATTATTTTTTAAATAACTTTAATATAAAAAGAACTGTGATACAAAGTCTTTTTTCATAATTGGAAATTTCGTCATATGTAAAAATAGAAAAATTAAGTACAAATGTGTACCAAAAATAAATAAAATATTATTACAAGAATGTAAAGCTTTTTAATACAGTAGTTACTCTGCATTAAGGAATTCGGTAGAATAGACAAAGTGAATCTCTTTGAACTACTGATTAAAAAGTTTAGTCGTATTTATACGTTATTTCCTACTAATAATTTAAAAGAAATATTATTAAAGGTGTTAAAAACTCTCTATTTAATGTTATCATTATATTATTTATTATTTTGTTATAGAATATTGTTGATTATTTATTTATTGAGTTGTGATGCAAAGAAAATTTTTTCCAAAAACTATGCAATTGAAAAAGCATGCGTTGCTTTCAATTGTAATTATTTATGTACGTATTATATTATATTCACATCTTTTCGAATATATGGATAATTTTTTAATTTATATCATATATTTATTTTATAGATCACAATATTGGAAATAACCTCAATTATTCAGTAGATCCTTGTGAAGACTTTTATTCTTTCACCTGTAGTAATACTCAAAGTGATGTAACGAAAAATATTGATGAGAACTATTCGAACTTGATGATTGTTATCAAAAGTATGTTGCTCCAAAATCAAAATTATAATTAATTTTGGTTTCCTTCTTCTGGAGTTGGAATCCAATATTATTTGAAAACTGTGTGCGTCTGTGTGTGCGTGCGTGCGTGCATGTGTGCGTGTGTGTGTATGTGTGTGTGTGTGTGTGTCTGTGTGCGCGCGTGTGCGTGCGTCTGTGCACGTATGCACGCTCGCGCATGTGTACGTCGAGATCTTTGCCTCTACTGGACGTATGGACTCCTTTTTTTGTCTCAATTTTAGGTAAAAATTGATGTTTGATATTATTAATGTGTTTTTGTTTTATGTTCATTTTGCTTCCTCCTAGAGGAAACTGTGTGATAGTAATTTTTTGAGTTATTGTAAAAACATGTTATAATTGTTTTTCGAGGTGTTAGGAATCAAAATAAATGATTCTTGAAAAATGTCTGTATGGATGTGTGTGTGTGTGTGTGTGTGTGTGTGTGTATGTACGCCTGGATCTCAACTTCTACTCGATCCATTTTGACCGGACAAGTCTCAATTTTTTTTGTTTTTTTGTGTGATGGCGGGTCAAAAATTCGTTTTTTGATTCGCCGATGCGTTTTTGTTTTATTTCGAATTTCCGATTTTCTCAAAATTGATTTTTGCTTTTTTTTTAATGATAAGACCGAGATATTTGAATCGAATGGATAGCATTCGAAAAAGCATCAAAATAACTAATTTTCTTAAAAAAAAAATTTTCTAGCTCTCATGGTTATTTTGTTATTAACAAAAACGTGTTTTTTTTTTTAAAAAGCTTATAACTTCTAAACTAAACGGTCAATTTTCTTGAGAAAACTCATGATAATGCAGAATATAAATAGCTGTAATCTATAAAAATTTGAATTCATTTTGTCGACTATATTTTGAGAAAAAAATTGAAATGTGAAAAAAATGAGTTTTGTATGTCCAACGATTACGGGAGTAAAATTGACTTAATCGCTTTGAAATTCCTTGTAGAGGTAGATTTTGGATAGCTCTCGGTCGAGTTCTTTGGGCAAAATGATTAGTTCAGAAACTTCAGAAATATTTGAGGTTAAAATTTTTTAACCTTTTTTTCAAATCGTAATTTCTCGAGAACAGCTCCATGTATCAGCTCCAAATTTATAGACAATTTTGTATGTGATATAGATAATATGCGTGCGAATTTTCATCAAAATCGTACGATTACTTTTTGAGATATTTGATTTTGAAAATTTTCGTATTTTACAAAGTTATTTTCTTTGTCGCATGATAACTAGAAAAAAACAAAAAGAATTTTTATGATTTTTTAACTCAAAAAATTGAAACTTTTTGTATAGCATATTAAATGGGAAAAAGTTTGCAAATTGTAAGTAGAATTGCTCAGAATTTTTGCAGACCGATGCTAATTATTCTGCTAATTTATTCTTGACAGAACACCATTTTAAATATGCTTAAGGCGAATGCGCCTGTATCAATATCCCTCACCAAAGGCTAAAAGATTTGTAAAAACTGTTACCTTTGAAATGGTACATTTTTGACATTTTTGAAGATGGAAAAGGATCACTGAAAAAAGTTATGTGCAATTAAAGGTGTAAAAACAGTAAAAATAGTGCTTTTTCACTGTCTGACAGTTTTAATTGCCCGTAATTTTTTTCTGTGATCTATTTCCATCTTCATCAAGGTCGCATTTTAAAGGTAACATTTTTTACGAATCTTTTAGCTATTGGTGAGGGATATTGATACAGTCGCATTCGCCTTAAGGTGGCTCCGGCGCGCTGGGTTGTATCATTGGGGGGGCTTTTAGGGTGCATTGGAGTTTTACTTAGAGAAAGTTATTCATTAATACTGGTCAAATGCTACAGCCCTGCTAGTGTATGTTATACATAGGAAAAAACGGTTTTTTTTATGCATAAAGATTTCTTGAAGATTTTGTCGGTGATCGTCAGTTTTCAAAACATCATTGTAAACTATATATAATAAACAATTATTTACACGTTTGTTATTGAAGAACTTATGTGTTTTCAACTCACAACAGGAAAATTAATACTTAAAAATTGTTCTTTTCCCATAAGAGCCTGTATTAAAAGTACAAATTTCAACGAATTTCAACATTTTTTCCTTTTTGATTTAGTCGGTGACCCTATTCGGGACACAATCCATTAAATAACATGGAATTTCAGCTTTCGATTAGGATTAGCCACCTTAAACATATTTTGAATAGTGTTCTATCAAGTATAAATTAGCAAAATAATTGGCATCGATCTGCAAAAATTCTGAGCAATTCTACTTACAATTTTCCAACTCTTTCCCATTTAATATGCTATACAAAAAGTTTCAAGTTTTTGAGTTCAAAACTCATAAAAATTAAAAATTTATGGAAAAATTCAAAATTTTCAAATTTTCTATTAATTGTAACTTTAGAGCCATTGCATATTTTGCTCTAAAACTTTATATTTGCGTTTTGGGGCTAATTAGTCCCAATATATTCCCAATTTGGAATGAGTAAAAAAATTTTGAGCAATTTTAAAATTTTGAGCTGAACAGTTGACATGAAGTTACCCATGTACATAAAGCCGAAAAGAGGGCTACAACAGTTTTAATCTAAAATATCTCTGAAATTCATAAACGAATTCTTTTATTACCATAAGAACTCATATAATAAATAATATACAAACTTTACATCTCTACAAAATTTCAAAGAAATTAAAACAATTTTACTCTAGTTATTGTGCAACAAAGAAAGTCATTTTCAGAAATACCATAATTTTAAATATCAAATATTTCAAAAAATAACCATATAATCTTGATCAAATTTTACACAGATATTGCCTATATCGCAAACAAAATAGTCTATAAATTTCAAACTTATACATGGAGTCGTCATTTAGAAATTACGATTATCAAAAAAACGTAAAAAAGTTTTAACCTTAAATATCTCTAAAAATCATGAGACAATTCTTTTACCTAAAGGACTTATACAATAAATATAAAAACTCTACATTTCGACAAAATTTTAACATGATTAAACCGATTTCTTTTTTCTCTAGTAATCAAGCGACAAAAAAAGAAATTTTGTAAAATACAAAAATTTTCAATATCAAATATTTCAAAAAGTAATCGTACGATCTTGATGAAAATTCTCACGCGTAGTATCTATATCACACATAAAATTGTCTATCAATTTGAAACTGATTCATCGAGCCGTTCTCGAGAAATTACGATTTGAAAAAAAGGTTAAAAAAATTTGAACCATAAATAGGGTGACTTCATCAGTGAAGGAACGAATAAGGAAATTGTAACTTTTGTTATTTAATTAAGTGGTTTAAAAATGGATTAAAAGTAAAACCCTTTTGAAATTTATATTCTAAAATGTTCAAACTTTACGTCGATGAGCAAATTTTGAATAAAGAATCAAAGTAAAATTTTTATTTAATGAAAATCCGTAAATATCTCCTAAAAATCAGTAAAGGAACACGCAATCTTAATATCTAAATACGTTTCACCAGTGAAGGAATACATCGCCAGTGAATAAACACCTA
This sequence comes from Torymus aiolomorphi, assembly GCA_036365515.1. Taxonomy (NCBI): domain Eukaryota; kingdom Metazoa; phylum Arthropoda; class Insecta; order Hymenoptera; family Torymidae; genus Torymus; species Torymus aiolomorphi. Next base: position 108,015,397 of record CM070874.1, read on the forward strand.
ATAGCGGCGATTTTATGATTTTATTCTTAACAAGATAATTTCTTTTATGCAAAATCTTTATATAAAATGAAATAAAAATTTTCAAGGATTCGAAAATTATCGTCATGTTAGATAAACAATACATAGAATTCCTGATATTTTCATATATATGTATAAAGAAAATGTTCGTTAACTGGTGACTGTTCCAATTCTGGTGTAGTCACCCTATCTCTGAAATTTATTGACCAATCAGCGCAAAGATCTTAGCCGAGAGCTATCCAAAATCTACCTCTACAAGGAATTTAAAGCGATTAAGTAAATTTTACATTTACCTAAGTAAACATGCTTCATACAAAACGCATTTTTTTCATTTTTGAATTTTTTTTCTCAAAAACTAGTCGACAAAATGGATTCAAATTTTTACAGATTATAGCTATTAATAATCTGCATTACCATGATTTTTTTCAAAAAAATTAACCATTTATTTTTGGAGTTATAAGCTTTAAAAAAACACGTTTTTGTTAAAAACAAAAGGACCGTGATAGCTAGAGAATTTTTTTTTTAGAAAATATAGGTATTTTTAATGCTCTTTCGAATGCTTTCCATCCGATTCAAATATTTCAATGTTATCATTAAAAAAAAAATGAAAATTATTTTTTCAAAAAGTGAAAAATCGATATAAAAAAAATTATCCTAAAAACCTACATAATATTATTATTTCCAAAAATTTTGAAAAAAAAGAAAGATTTTAAGCGCTGTCCGAAAACGATTGGATAAAAATTGAAAAAGTTACAGCGTCACACACACACACACACACACACACATTTTTTTAAATAGTATATTTTGACTTCAAATGACTCAAAAAATCTTTTTAACATGTTATCTTGAAAACTTTTTTTTTCAGCGTCACAAAGCTTCCTCTATGAGAAAGTTTGATAATTACAGGTGGTCCTTGGTTATTTATGAAAAAAGAATTTTTCGTCAATAGGACATATCACAAAAATAAAGAAGTATCATAATATTTTCCTATTTCATGCAAATAAAAAAAAAATGGAAAAACCTAAATAAACTTATTGAAACTTGCTTCCTCGTGGAGAAAGACTTGTCACTGAAGAAAAAAAAATTTGATTTTAATTTATAAATTCATTTTTTCTATATTTATATTTTATATGAAAGTTTTATTGCTGATGTACATAGACACATTTCAGTGTTAAAAAATATGTTGATAGCTACAGTAAGTCCTTTAGGTATTTACGAAGACGTGAACAAATATAAAGATTTTGATTTTTTGACTAAATAAAAAATGGCAAAACTCAAACACATTTTTTGAAAATTGGCTCCTTGTAGGAAGAAATATAATGGCGATGAAAAATTAACGTATAAATTCATCTCTTTTATTTATATTTTAAATAATTATTGTTGATATTTATAGCCAAAATTAATTTGAGGAAGCCATGTACCAGTGAATACGTAGCCGCTTTTTTGTGCCTAATATAATATTGTGCTCAATATGTATATTGATTTCAGGATTTTTTAAAAACAACGTAAATGATAGTTTTTATAAATCAGTAGCAATTGAGAAAACACTTTACAAAAGTTGCATGGAATTCGGTAAATACGAACAACAATAGTAATTCCAATGTAATCTTAATTTATATATAATAAATCAATAACATTTTGATATGATGTCAGGAAAAGATAAACCTAACGAAAATGAAGAAGATAATAATGAAATTCAGAAGAAACGTTATATTTTGTTGGGAGAATTGAATTCTCTTTTATTTAATAATCTATACTGGCAAGAAATAGACAAAGAGCTATACCAAAAAGGATTGGGGCGTGCATTTTTTCAGATAAATGTTATCAGAGATCCGGAACAAAAGAATAAAAATATTATATCGGTATGGCCTTGTTTAATATTTATTTTTTTATAATCTTTAATTTCTTCGTTTTCATTTAAAGTTAAAACTATAATTTTTATTAGACTAGAAAATTATATTTATGTAAGAAGTTATTTTTCTTTACTTTGCTTTTTTATAATTGATATCGTCTTTAACATTCAGTAACGATTGTTACGTATGAGAGGAGGATGAAGCGAATTAAATGAATAAGTTGCTTAAAAAATATGCGGCAACTCGCGCGTGAACTCACGTATCAGAAATTGCTGGTCCGGTGCTCTGACTATTCAGATAATGTCGCGACGCTTGCTCGAAGGCGCACATCTTAAAAAAAAATATCCAAAGAATTTTAGTAACATTTTTTAAAAATAAAAGTATTTTCTATTTTGATTATTTTAAGTCTACTATATTATCTTACTTTTACAAGAAATAATATACTTTTTAGATTGAACCACCATCACTAACTTCTTTGTCTAATGTATTAGAAATGTTAAAAGTTGCATACTCCAGGGATATTGTTAGTAACAGAACATCGATTAATAGAAATTATTATATTTTTATGTATCTATTTATGGCAGAGAAAGAAATCCAATCACTTATGTATTTTCTATATTCTGTGCTTGAGGTAATAGTAACATTTTTTATATTCAAACGTATTTATTTACATAATAATTATTCTTCGTCAATTCTTTAGGCTGCATCAAACCCCGTAGCAGAAAACGTAAATTTACAGAATAAAAGAACAACTATATTCGAATGGAACTCAGATTTTAATCGACGAGATCAACATAATAAAGTAACTGATGTAAGTATTCCTATTGTAATATCATAAAATTTTTATTAGTTCTTATAGCGTGGATCTTTATTTAAAATTTAAAAGAAGGTATACATATTAGCAAGTCTGCTTTCTCAAAGAGACTGTGTATTTAAGTTTTACAGATTGACATTCAGTTCTTTTTGATGTATTTGCTTTAGAATGGCCAAAAAACATATCATGCATGTTATAAATAACGACAAGTTTAAAAACTCAAAGAATACTTTCAACTTGAGTATAGTTTTCTAATATGATGGGATATTTTTTTAAATTCATAAAATTTAAGTCATTATTTAAAACCTCAGTTTTCCTTTGCAATTATTGTAAATTATACATTCGATATAATAATCTAAAACAAATTAAGTGTAATGTATAATGAGCAATATTTTCACTATACAATGTTTGTTCTTTGAGAATGTAGGTATGCTCGTATAATATAAAGAAATATACCCTGGTGGAAGCTGACTTCATTATTTGCCTAATAAAAAGCTAGTTTTAGTGGGATAAAAACTAACCACTTTTCTTGGATATTCCTATCTATCGAAGAAACGATTTTTCCAACACTATTCGACCATTTAATAGATTGAAAATAGAAAGACTTTTTTTTTAAAGATTTACACAAGCTTGTTCTTAACTATTTCAAAGGTATTAAAATTGGAGAGAAAAAGAAACTGTTGGTTAGTTATTTTAGTTAGAAAATGACTAGTAGAAGGCTTGTTCTTATGCATGTCGAGGCGTGAGAAATATGGGTTTCAGTTAATATCTAAGAAAGGAGTGCTGTAAATGATTTTATTCCCATCTCTACTATAATGGCCATTTTATAGCTTAAAAAGCGGGGCAAAGTGGCGTCTGATTCCCTCTTTTACTTTATTCCCGCATAATGTGGGAATAAAGTAAATTAGCGGGAATAAAGTAATTTAGCAAGAATAAAGTAATTCAGCGGGAATAAAGTAACATAGTCTAATTTTGTACGTTTATGGTTAATTGGGTTAAAACTAATAAAATTATAACACATAAATACAAAATAGCTTTTCAAATCTATGAAGTGGCCACAGTGGCGATGGGAATAAATTACTATATGTAACACGGGACTAAAGTCGATCATTCCCATGGGTGATTACTGCCCTCGCTTCGCTACGCTCGGTCGGGCAGTGAACTCACCCGCGGGAATAATCTGCGACTTTAGTCCCTTGTTACATAATGTACTATTTTAGTCTGTGTTTATTGTTTACATTTTTGTAAGCTATCTATTACAGTTGAGATTTACAGAGAAGACTAAAAATATGTAATTGAAAAACTATTGGGTTACAAAGTAGAAAAAATAAGAAATTTTTTTATAAGCTATTTTCATAGAAAAATTTCTGTGCTACCCAATGATGGTTTAAAAATGATAATATGGTTCAAAGTTATGACCAAAATTTAACTAAGTAATGAAGTAAAAAAGCAAATTTATGCTCTGTCAATTGAAAAAATCTTTGGCAAACTATAAGACCGAATCCATCTCAAATCGAACAGCCCGAGTATGCCTATCTCTCCGATCATTTTGTGATCAAAGTATTGCTGTTCTTCTCTAAAAATGATTTGACGCGTATTTTTCATTTTTCGATTACACTAAAATTGCATCCGGTTGGCAATGTTAAAAACTTTTCACAAAATCCTAACTTTGAAATTTTATTTTTCAAGGTCATCATCAAACTGCTGCCTTTTTACGAGTTTGTTAAGCATTTTTTTTCAAAAACCCCATTATTTTTTTTATGAAAATTTACATGAACATAGGGGGTATAAATACCTACTAGACCATATATGCTAAATCTCCTGTTTTTTTCTTTGGAGAGAGAAAAATAAATAATAGTAAATGCATATATATGTACAATATATACAAACTGGCGCGATATACACATGCGCAATAAATGATTTTCATTTGTTGCTTTTCGTTTTCTAGATTTCTTAATTTTATGAGTGCTTTCTTCAAGGGGCTTTTGAAGATTATGAGAAGTAGCATAATGCTTTATAAGTCCACCGACACTATCTACAGCTCCTTTACCGTGTCCAGTAGCAGAAAACAACCATTTGACATCACAAGGTGCTCGTTTTAATTCATACAGTTGAAAGTGATTTTTAAAATGACTAGCAGCTTCGTCTGATACAATAGTGATTTGATTGAATTACAACAATTTCCTTGTAAATGTGTGATGATCTTTTTTTATAGAGTAAAGTAAACACTGAATCGTATTTTTTATCGTCACTTATGACTGTCGTGAAAATAGAAATTTGGTTATTCAGCCAATGATTTCCTTGAACAGCTTCATTATAAATTACAGCCCAGTTTTCAGCGAAGTCTACTTGAAGAACTAAATGATGTGCATCTTTTTTAGCATTTTCTCTTTCTGCTTTAATAGCTTTTCGTTGTATATCTTTTACATACATGTAAGTACTTGCCTTTATGGTCTAAGCAGAAAGTTCGTCTTTAAAAGCATGGATACCTAATGTTTTTTTACTAATTTACCATTGTCACAATGCATAAGTAATTTCATTTGTATCTTTTACACCTTGCAGTTTTAGTGTATCAAAAGTAATTCCCCTACTGCACAGACAAATTTTATATTCTTCTAAAAAATATAAATCAGATGGGACAGAACGTATTATTGCTTTTATTATTTCCGAGCGAGTTTCATCTAATTCCAAAACCTTACTTCCTCTTAAGTTAATCAAGCTCGTTAGAAATAGATCGAAATTTGTGCAATAGATATACAGACAAACTTCTTTAATAGGGCTGACGGACATAAGACATATTTTGGTCGCAAACTGTAAAACTTCGATTTTCCAATTCTTAGTTCTAGATTTTCATTTTTAAACACTTTGTACGTTTCTTTGAGAATTCGAGTAAGAAAACGTTTAACTTTTTTCTCTTTTTTATTGTTAATTTTAACTGTAACAACTTCGGATTTGTTAGGACACTGTCTCGAACAATTCAAGTCATCATTCCATAGCAATTTTTTCTGTGTCTTTGTTAATCGAATGACCTGAGTATGCATCTGGGTCCGAATATACTCCTTTGTTTTCTACGAAATTTTTCGCTTTCTACTGTATGAATTAAACCAGTACCTTATGATATCAAATGGTTATTTTCTGCTACTGGACACGGTAAAGGAGCTGTAGATGGTGTGGGTGGACTTATAAAGCATTATGCTACTTCCCATAATCTTCAAAAGTCCCTGGAAGAGACACTCATAAAATTAAAAAATCTTGAAAGCCGAAAAGCAAAAAATGAAAATCATTTATTGCACATGAGTATATCGTGCCAGTTTGTATACATTGTACATATATATGCGCTAATTACGCATGTATACAAGTCTATTTATAATGACTAAATGTTGTCTACGACCATAAGGCGCGAAAAAAAATTTAGGATTTTATTTTATTTATTTTTTTCTCTTCAAAGAAAAAAACAGGAGATCTAGCATATATAGTTTGGTAGGTATTTATACCCCCTATGTTCATGTAAATTTTCATAAAAAAAATAATGGGGTTTTTGAAAAAAATGTATTTTTCCGAAAAGTGCATTTTATAGTAAAAACTGCATAACATATGAATTTTTTCATTTTTACGCAAATATCATGCAGAGGGTGAAAGAGAGCGTTAAATTGAGTATAACCACGTATAGTTTACTCAAAAGCTTAACAAACTCATAAAAAGGCAGCAGTTTGAAGATGATCTTGAAAAATAAAATTTCAAGTTTGTATTTTGTGAAAAGTTTTTAACATTGCCAACCCGATGCAATTTTAGTGCAATCGAAAAATGAAAAAATACGTGTCGAATCATTTTTAGAGAAAAACAGCAATACTTTGATTCCAAAATGACCGGTGAGGTAGGCATACTCGGGCTGTTCGATTTGAGATGGATTTGGTCATAAGAGAATCAATATGAAGTTTAATAACAAAATATCTACCAAAATCTTAAATTCATTTATTTGGAACATAAGGTTTCATTATTTTTTTACAAAATAAGCGAATCAAATTTATTGAGAATTGATAATTTTAACTTTAATATAACATTTATAAAAAAAAAAAATTAATATAAAACTGGCATTATTGTAAATAAGAACTAAAATAAACCCTTCTTATGAATCTGCCCCACTCTAAGAAATATTTTAAACACTCGATTGTGTTGACTTGAAATCATTGAAACTATTGTTTCGAGTAATAAATCAATAAATTGAATATTCTGGAGACTATTTTGTTATTCACTTGAGAATATGCTAACTATTTGTAAAGTATTGTAGTACATGCAGCATATTATTTTATGCATAATTTTAAGAAATGCTGAAAATCAGTTAAAGTCTTGGAAAATGCCTTCATTGATTCTCTTATTTTGACGAAGTTATTATTAAAATCAATACCCTGTTGCTAGTAAATTGCAACCTTTTTAACCTTCAGTCTACATTTCACTTGAAATAATGTAATTATAGTGAAGGTAGATTTGATAGATCTAATGAAATATTCAATTATAATATCGTAATAAAATATACAACGGAATATTTTGTTTGAAAATAGTTTATACATTTTGTTTTATATTTCTGAGTGATAAACTTCCTTAATTTTACAGTTATAGCTGTGATGTAAAGTAATTGATAAATTATAATCCTATCTAAAACAATATTAAGTTCTAAAAGAAATTTCGCTATAAGCATGAGTTATTTATTAATGAAATTAATGCTTATTATCTTCGTAGCTACAATAATGGGTAATATCACATAAATAGTCCCTTAAAAAAACGGCTTCCAGAGCTTAATACTTGTCATATCGTATGTGAATGATTTTTTAGAATACTAAAACATAATTTTATTCAGTTACTTAAAAAATTAAACTTATAATAAAAAAAAGAAACTAAAAATTAACCATCGTAATGTTTACAGGTGAACTGGAATGAAATTATTATTGGAACTTTTGGTAAAGTTAATGTTAATATAGATAGTTCTGAACCTATTATTGTAAAAAATGTGCCATATTTTTCTACATTATTTAATATACTTCTCAAAACACAAAATAATATAATAGGTATTTATTTAATAATTGCTAAGCATTCTAAGTTGAAAATTGTGTTAATATGGTGAAAATAATTCTCTATTTCAGCCAAAGCAATTGTTACAAAGACCTTAACAGAAAATTTAAGATATATTGATTGGGAAGCTGCTGAATCGTTGAAACAAATAAAACGGTAATGAATTATTATATTATGATTTTAATAAAAAGTTATAATAATATACCATTAATTAATTTTATTTATAGAAGTTCGTTTTGCTTGCATGAAACAAAACTCTACGGGACATCATACGTATTATTAAAGAAAAAACGGGAATCGTTTGATGTAAGTCTTTCAGAAGAAGAAACTGAAATTATTATCACTTATAGAATCTATATTTTGAAATTAAAAAAAAAAAAAATTGTTTCATTTCTTCATTTATCAGATTCACTTTGATAGGACATTGCACAAGATTGTAGAAAATATAAAGAAGAACATGCGCTTGGAAATTTACAACTCTGAATCAATCTCATATAAAGAAGAATCTCATCTCCTTGCAGAACTTGACGCTGTTACAGCTCACGTACGATATGCTGGATTGCCACCACATATTGATAATTATTATGAATCGGTAATATAAAATTAAAGGGATTATATTTTAGTTTGATCTTTACTACTTTATTAATTTTTTAGTATCAAATAACTAACAATTACTTCACTGATATAATTAATTACCGAACAATGTTAAAACATAAAGAACTGGCAATGTTAAAACAAGAATTGTAAGACAATACTTCGTATTTATTCAATATTTATTAAAGAGATTCTCTTCGAAAAATCAAAATATTTAAAAATCTAACTAATCATTGAAACAGTAAGTTTTTGTTCAAATTACAAATAATAAAAACAATAAAATAAATAATAAAATAAATTTCCCACTGAAAAGCAGAGTGCATGATCTTCCGATCACTGAATGTGCTGAAACTTTACTGAAAAATTGTTACCAAAAAAAGAAAAACCTTGAGGGATTTGTCAATGAGCGATACTTTCCAATAGGTATTATTATTAAAGAAGGTAGAAATAGATTTCTTTTTTAATTTTTAAAAATTTTAAATTGTTAATTTGTTCAGAAGATATATAAACTCTTGAAAATAGTTTTAAAATAGTATAATTTAATACTATTTGTTGAATACATATTTTGTAAAATAAATACTTGTAAAGTTACATCGACAGACATAGACAACAGTTTTAAGTAAACTAGCATATTTTGGAAATAAAGTAGCTTAAATATAAAAAAGTAAGTCCCATTTGCAAAAACGCTAACATGGAGGAGTTTTTTTAGTCTAAAGAATCTTTCTGCAGATTTTCAATGATATTGGAAACCCCGAGACACCATACTCTTCTTGTAGATGAATAATCTTTCAACCTCTGAATAAAAAAAAATACGAACATTTTATCAAGAAAATATTATGAAATTATTGTAGAAATTAACAATATTATCTATAAACATTTTTGTAGTAATACATTTTGTGTATAAGATATAATAATCACAAGATCAACGTATTAATTACTTATTTTATTCCTGCATTGATTACAATGTAAGGAGAGAATCTCTTTAAAAAATTATTAAAACCTTGTTCTACATTTGATTTAATTAATAGTGGATCAAATTATTCCAGATACTACTTACCCTTTAGTGTTGTGGATCTAGCCCATGCTGCTAATCGTTTCGGTAAGTAAATTTTTCTGACTTTATGAGACATTTTACCTAAATTGAATTTTTTTTAGCTATAAATGTGTACTTTACTACTAACATCAACTCTGATGCGCCATTGCCAAAGTGAGTACTATTAATTGTCGTTTTTTACCTATTACTTTATGATATAGAGCTCTTTCTAACTTTTAGGCAAATCTTTTATGGTCATTATGGAGTAAACATTGCTCATATTTTATATGGTTTGATCATAGAAAACAAATCAATAGACGGTAAGGATTACTATTATCATTGACGTATAAAAATGTCAATATGAAGATATTGTTTATTAAAAAGACATTTTTCTAGTTGTTTACCGTCATCGATCTACACTAAGAAAACATTTGGTTTATTCACTGGATTATACCAAATGTCCCATTTTCACTGAAAATAATGTAAGTTGATTCATCAGTTACAGTATGTTATGATAATGAGAGTATCTACGATTGTAAAAATTTTAAAATCATTATAGGAAAACGTCGACATAGATGTAATATTAGAGATGTATTCTGTGCAATGCGCTTATAAAGCAATGACACAATTCGATTTGGCTCCTGAAGGAATAACATTGAATTTCGATGACTTTCCAGTGGATAATATCAATAATTTGAATCAGTTTTTCTTCTTAGAGTATGCGAAGGTAGAATAGTGATTATAATTACTCTGATTTTGAATACGTAAATACGGTAATGATAATCACTAAATTTTTATGATTTCAGGAACATTGTTCATTGGGCAAGAATGCAATAAATTCAGTAGTAAACAAGAGCAACATTTTTATGAAAAATCTATGGAAGTGTAGAACTAAAAATGTGAATTGTAAATGGTCTTTATTTGAAATTTCAGACAAAAATATGTATTTGATACAATTATAAGTAATTGAAAATTTATAAGTTATAGTTTATTGATGTAACTATTTTTTCATAGTGTTATTTTTTATTTTATCGTAAAATTGATTTTGAATTAAATAAAACTGTAAGTTGTTATTAAAATTGATAAATAATTGAACTATTGTTAAAAGTTTAACACCTCATTTAAAAAAAAAAATGCTTAAATATTTTTTGATCGGAGCGAAATCTTAGTATTATATTAACCAGACGATTAAGTTTAACAGATACGCGGTTCCCTCAAGTTGCAATCTATAAGATTTCCACTGTGAATGATTCTCAAAGAATGACTTCTTTAATAATCGTATTTTTAACAGGGGATTAATAATGAAAATATTGCTATCTAATAACAAGAAAATTTTTTACCAGTTTGTAATTTCGAACTTAAATGACTAGAAAATTTTCCTTGTAAAATAAGAATCTGTCAGGATATCTTACGAAAACAGTATATAGTGCATAAAAAGAAAAATGCTTTTAAAAAAATCTTTAGGCTTAATTTTCTGTTCTCAACAAAGCATACAATTAATTACATTAATAAAATTAATCAGCATGAGCAGTAGTTTCTTAAAGCACAGAATTTACTTATCGTTAGTTCAGTATTACTTTTTTCTTAATGTATTTGTGTAATAGTTCATAAAGAGGATTAGGGCTCCGAAATAGTCAGGAATAGCATAATGAAGGTGGGATCTTTTAGTGGTCATACTTTGGTACCCCATTTATGGGATGGACAGAAACGACTGGGCCCGTCTACACCTGCTCTGTTTCGAAAAAGGTACAAGGTTATAAGATATTATGACGATATGATAAGATAACATCGATTTGGATCCTGGTCCTATTTGGGCTCTTAATAAATTAAGGTAACCAGGGCACGCGATTTTACAGATTTACAGATCACTGCCTATGCTCACTAAGACGAACATCGCTGAAGAAAGGCCAGAGAATTATCGCTATATTATATTCTATTATATTAAGTACATTAAAAATGGCAAAAACCGCTCCTTTATATTTGCACAGTATTTTGTGTATTTTACACTCGTTTTTGAACTAACGTAACATTTGGAGGAATCAACATTTTTTTATTCTAAATAAACTGAATGAAAGCTCACAATCTCTAGTTTTATTTTCTCTTTTTTTTAAATACTAGCAAGTTCAGGCGCACTGCGCGCGCTCTTCCTTTACATTGATTATGCCTAATTACCTATACAATTAATATTAAAATATTATGAATTTAAAATTTATTGTACTTTTTAACATCCGGAAATTTATCGAATATTTTTTATTGAAACTTGGATTGTATTTATTTAAGTTTATTCCTACAATACAAAAATTTGAAGGTTAGAAATCTAACTATAATCAGAACAGTATTCATAGTCCTTTATTGTTAACTACAAATAAAATTTTAATACATTTTGTTATAAAAAACCAAATTTTAAGTTATTAATACTATTTATGACCTATATGTTTAGTTTATAATATTTCATAATTTCAAACTTTGTGGGTTTTATTTGGACCAATCAGCTAAGACCTTAAGCGACAAATTAACGTCACCGTCGACCAATCAACCAATCACGGGGTCCTTACCAATCGCATAAATTTTATTTCGGCTTCACATTTCCGTCATTATTCTTATAAGAGAGGATACATATGACTCGACCTGAGAAAACTATTTATGTTTAAAATATAGACAGTTTTAAGCATTTTGAAAAACTAAAGTTATTGTCATCAACAAATTTTGCCACCCGTTCGACCTTTTTTCTATATTCAGGATTGTCTAGAAACTAAAGAAGATTAATCTGATATAGGCGTGTCACTCAGAAAATTTCTATTTATTTTTGTACCCAGTTGTTTGAGATCTCTCGTATAATTGCTCATACATAATTAAATGTAACCTACGATCTTTCACTTAACAATTTGATTAGAAAATGTATCTTCTACTATTTCTACTTACGTATTGTTACTAAATAACTTGAAACAATTTATCTTTTTCTTATTACTTTAGTTGAAAAATAATTCAAAGTATTTGCTATAATATTTGTAAAAAAATCACGCCAGATATATTTCTCTTGACGTAATAAGTACATATTTTCCTCCGTATCTCCGTCAAGCAGCCAATGTGCCCTTTCAACGTCAACTCTTGCTCCCATCGCGTGCGCCTGCGCGTGCATACGCACTCGACGCACTTGTCGAGTGGGTTTGGCGAAAAGACACTCGTGGTTCTAGCGGTAGCATCCCGGCGCATCGGTCGGCTCAGCTCTCGATGCGAATGGAATTGATTACGCCGGAGAATTTCGATATTCCCCTGATATTTCCCTCGTTACGTATAAACGGATAGTGGAGGGCCTCGGGGGCCGATGATTGGGAAGTCAAACATGGACTTGGCTCGAGGGGTGGCGGGGGAGTACGTAGGGGCCAGCCAACATACGGGCCTTCACGTGTTCTCGCTCTCTCATGTCAGCCTCTCCTCTCCCTTCCTCCCTCTCTCTTGCTCTCTCTCTCTCTCTCTCTCTCTCTCTCTCTCTCTCTATGTAATTATGTACCTATCGACATTGCAGCTCTCTCTATGCAACGCCCGTCAGGCGGGAACACACAGCCTGCGCGCGTGTGCGCGCCACGAGCAAGACGGGGAGCGAGAGTCTGGCCGAGACAATGAGTGAAACTGGGATATATATATATGGATCGGGAGAGCACAAAGTGGTCGAGAGAAATATCGGGGGAGCGGAAGAGATTGCGTCTGAGTATACGCCTGGAGAATGAGAGGAGGGATTCATTGACTGACGGATGAGGCTGTTGTTCATAATGAGCAATGCAGAGAGAATGAGCTCATTATAATAATTGCTGCAGTTTTTGACTCGCAGGAAGGCGATGTATTTAGTTAATTAGTTCTAATTGAAATGATCAGTGATCTAATTTTACTATTTGAGACTCTGAGGGTAAGAAAATTAAAAACGAAAAGTTATTTGATATTAATTTTAGTTGCCAAAAAACAAATATTTTTCTTTGATAATTTTTAATCATTTATAATTAAATTTTTCAAATGTGTCGAAGCTTTTTTAAATATTATATAATGAAGGTCAGATTGTATGATGTATACAACTTTTATTCCTTTTGAAACTGCATGAATTTGTTTAAAATAAAATAATTTAATATTCAAATTCTATTACTAAAGAAATGGTTCAAACATATGTAAAAATTTGTTCTTTCTGGGCTTACAGAAGTCATAATGCAATACATTTTGACAATAGATTTATTCATTTTATATTGCCCACCATAATGTGCACAGAAAATATATTTTGTCTCTTCGTTTGGTTTTACAAGGAACTTCCACATACTATAATACACAATAAGCTGAATTGTACGTATTGGAGAATAATATTTGAAATATTATAATATAGCAATAAATCTTTCTCGTTCAATTTTTTTTTTTTTTTTACAAAAATGTAAGAATTATTTTACAATAAAGATTACCAATATATGGAATGAGATGCTATTTGAATTTCAGAAGCTCGACTTGCAGTCCGAGTTATCCTACTAATTTCCACTGCGCATTCGCAAGCACGCTGCAATATTTTTTGCAAGACAGCAGAATAGGAGAACTGGGAAATGGAGAGAAAGAGAGAGACATACTAGCAAAAGCGAGATGGTGGATAGGGTTATATAGGCAACGAGCGAGAGCGAGACGATGCTAGAGGTGCACAAGGGGCCAACAGGGGGAGAGACTGGGGGTTAGCTCGCGGGGGGTGAGCGCGGCATAGGGGTGCTATAGCACCGGTGTGTTTGCAAAGCGGTGTATTATACTGTCAGCCATGTCGGGGGATTAGCAAACGCAATACATCGGACTCGAGATCGTGCCGCGCATCTGTTCTCTCTCTACTGCCGCTACCACTCCGACGCGGGCTGCGCGCTATACGCGGGGCTGCTTACGGGCGCCGCATTGCAATTGACCCCCGCGTCCCCCCACCTCCCCGAGCTTTTCCTTCTCGCCGCGTGCGTATATATACACACGCCCCACGGCGAAATTCGCAAATATCCGCGAAAACGACGTCGACGACGGGGGCTGTGCGCGTTTGCCTGCCTCCCTCTCTCTCTCTCGTGGACTTTAAACGACAGCGGTCTTAAACAGTCGCCGCCTTCCCTTCCTCCTGCAGTACGTGCTCCCCTGCTGCCTCTGCATGTGTATGTGTGTAGTGTGCTTTCTTCGCGGGGTGGTATAGGTACTGCGCGGAGACGTGGTGTGTGTACATCTGTATAGGGGGCGGGAAGGCGTACCTAGTACGTGCAATGATCACGAAACCGCGGGTGCAGCTACGCGCAGGCCTCTGTGTTGCACGTGTAACGGGAAGGAGAGAGAGAGAGATATTGGGGTGGAGAGGGATCTGTATGCGAATTGCACGAGCTGTCTTCTCGGGTGTCTCTATGAAGATTCCGAACTACCGCGGCGGAGGCTTTTCGGATGGTCTTTTTCGCGAGCTGGAGAAGACGAGGTGACGACGACGTCGTCGGATCTAATATAACCGTCTGGATGAAGATGTATCTGTAGAATGTGGGAAAGGATTTTATCGCGAGGGACGAAGTAACTTTACAGTGAAAAATCGATCTTCGACTGCTATGAATGCTCGGATGGTGGAATAGTTTCAAATATGGCGAAACGTTTTTTATTGGTTTAAAGTTACTTATTCCGGTAAAATATATTATTGTACGAGAATTTGAAATGGTAAAGAAAACTTACAAATAATAATGAAAGATCGTTAAATTACTGATTTATAAAAATTGTTCACTTAAATATATAATTATTTATTATAAGAGATAAAATAATTTATTACGTTAGCTATATTTTTGGGCAATCCTATATTTGTTTTATATTTGCATAAGTATTATAATTCAGCTTGACCCACTTAAAAAGCTCTTGCTTTTAAGTTTCCCTGCAAGAAACTTAAACACTGATCTCGCACTTCTTGCTCTATAACTATAGCCCTCGCGTGTACTTTAACTTTCATGGTTTAATAACCTAACGATACTAAGTGATGCATAAAGCTTCTCGAACTAATGGCTGTGTAACTTGCTTCGAACTCCAACTCGTTTTAGAACGCTTCAAGTCTCTTTTAATTAAATATACCTATGTATAATAAGTAATGAAACTCTTCTATTCATTTGCACAGGGATATTAAATTTGGCGACCACATGGGAACAAGATATCTGTCCGCAAGTACAAACAGAAAACGAGGTTACGCGTTATCATCGATTGACCTTTGATTGTTTGCCGAGGTCAAACACACAGATACGCCGACCCAATCATTACCGGACAGATTAACACAGGACATCATCATTAATTAAGATTTGAGATATTAACGAGCTTTGATGGCTCTTGATACACAAATATGTCAAGTCTCATATAATTGAATACTCGCGCTCTATACATCAATGCGTTCGCAGCGACATGTTCAAATAGAGATACGCGAATGAGATAACGTTTGTAATGCAGTAAACAATGCTGATTGACTTAAATGGCATGATCATCGATCAATATCCACATATTGGACCTGATGCTACGTACATCCCACTGATGAATTTAGCGATTATAATATAAATGAGTTCTCTATAGTAATCTAGATGAATTTAAATTAATATCGATGCATACACGAATTATATAATCAATTTGAGAATATTAATTCTGTGCATTGCATCTGCTGAAATAACTTGCCTTTCATTGATAATGAAATAGGGCAAAAAAGTAAATGTTAAATTATGAAATTATTTACATTACTCTTAACTCTATAAAATCATGAATAGAACATTTTTTTATATGACTCTTCTTTATTTCCAATTCTGAAAAATCTACGACCCTCCTATATTCAAATGAATATCATAAATTCAAATCATTGGCATTAGAATTCAGATGGATTTAAAATTGACTGCGTGCTTATCTTATATTTTTTCAACGCATGAATTTAAACCCTTATTCCTGATTCACAAATGGCCGAAATCAAATAACTATTCATCAATAAACAACAATACAAATCAGGTATTTAATCAAGCGTAATTTTCATGCCATTATGAACACTCCTCCAATGTTATCACAGCACTCTTAAAACTCTTCGTCAAAAACAATTGCGGCATTCATACTTTTCTTCATCTCGCTTTCGTAAACAAAGTTTCCGGTAAGCGCTCTCGCCCGTCGAGAAACGAACGAACTCGAAACTTGCAAGTGCGTTTAACGCACCTGTGTGTATATTACAGTACTGAGAGTACGGCATAAAGCTGCGAATTTAAACACAGAGGGGGAGTGGAAGAGCAGATCCTTCGCAAGCGGCGCGCATCTGCAGGCCCGCGCGCTAGCGGCTCTCATTCTACGCGTGGACTTCAAACGCGCGCGGCTCATCTTCTTCCCATGCGCGCGGCGCCTAGCCGCAGCTTCTTGTTTGTCTTAGCCGAAGGGCTGCCACGCCGAGGATTGATGTGGCCGACGTCTGTCTTCTTCTTCTTCTTCTTCTTCGTCTATCCTGCACCGTTTCCCTCGGAAGTATCGAACACTTGTTGGAGTCGTATAACCAGAAGGCTAGTCGATGAGAGAGAAATGCGGCGCTCTTTATACGCCGAGCGACCTGTGCGTGGACTGTCGATCGATCGTCGTCGTCTCTCGCCGTTGTTCTTGTAGTTGTCTCACGGGAGAAAGAGAGAGAGGGAGGAAGAGAGGAAGCCAATAGCCGGAAGGGCCAAAGGTAGGCAATGACGAAGTGCCGAAGGAAGGGACCGGGAGCCTGGGGAGCTGCGCCGAGGTGCGAGTAAAAAATGAGAGGTAGACAGTGAAGAAGTGCGGGTGCGAAAACGTAAACAAAATGCTCCTACAAATGGGAAGAAAAATGCAGCGGAGGCAAAGGGGAGAGAATAAGGTACGCGCAAAGTAGGGACGCGAACGCCGGAGGAAGTGCTAAATGGCAAAGAATAAAGTGAAAATTTTATGTTACAGGAGCTTTCTTTAGAGAATCATTTTTCACCTGGGGGTGCCGCACTGTTTGCTTAAATTATCTCGCTTTAGGAGCTTACTTTTAAAAACGTTAACAAAATTTAGAAATGTATGTAAAAAGATAACGTTTAATTTATTGTTTAAAAAAAAAAGTGAGAAGATCCATAATATTGTCAAGTTATTTCTGCTGATCTTTTTTGATCAAAGGCTAAAATTCATGAACTTTTACGGTCGAATAAAAAGATAAGCAAACATCGAAAATAAAATTAACGTGAAAGCTTTATGAGGAAAGAAATTAGATGAAAGGAAGGAAAATAACACCGCGAACGGAATGGGGTAAGTGCGAGCGAAATAAAGGGAGAGAGCATAAAAATGGGCGGCCGAGGACGGGGGAATCGCGTGTTTGAACGACTTTTCATCGGGATCGTGCGCGAGGCCGGCGGCAGCGCCACCGTCGCCGGAAGTTTATGAATATGAAGCGACGGCTGTCCGGGCTTGGGAAGGGGCATGGGGCGATAAACCGAGTGCATTTGTATGCGATAAGGGATTTCTGGTTTATGCGATTCTATTCCTCTCGGCGGAAGGATTTTCCCTTCGCGCGAAATGTTTGAAGAATGGGAATCCATCGGCGATGGATTATTAGAGCTCCGCTTTTATTGAATAATGCGATAGCATCGCTGTTTATACAAGCTTTCCCCTCTCTCTCTCTCTCTCTCTCTCTCTCTCTCTCTCTCTCTCTCTCTCTCTCTCTTTTCTTTCCCTGCGCAATTTATTTCATTCTTTCGCGCGAGTGAGAACGCGCTCGCCGCGAGTGGGTTTAAACAGCGCCAATACCCAGGGCTTATTGTATTTATGAATATTGAGCCATTCAGTATGATATGTCGGTTTATGAAAGAGACGGAATTCCATTTGATTGGAGAGTTTATTTATTTGCCTTTCACGTCACTCACGCTTCGTTTACTCGTATTGACGTGAATAATTCATTAATTTTATGAATTTGTAACTTCAATAATAGCTAGTAGTGCATTTGAATAATTTAATTTGCTGAAAAAGTATGCTGATTTTTTAAAAATTAGTTCTTAATTACTATATGCGTAATTAGGAACCTACAGGATTTTCTATGTAAATATAAAACAAAGGATACAAAGCTTCCTATTTGGCATGACTGTCAAATTGACAGTAGAAACGTACTTAATATATTCAGACACAGGATCGTTTAATCCAAAATTCAATTCTCTTCAACTTAAAATATGCACGGGGAATTATACCTCTTCTCTCCGTGTGGTAGACGCCCCTCTAATAAATTTGTGATGTAAAATGCTAGGGACGCGTATAATGCCATTTCCGTCATATCAAAATGCTGACCTCATTTAGTTACAATAATCTCCTACATGGCCGTCGACGAAATTCCGACCTTATTTAAAAGCCTCATAATTCATTAATTCCCGGGACGATTAAATTCCCCTCAATTACGATTATCCCGGGTGATTTACAGTTTACTTCTCTCTTTTGTCTAAAGCGACCGCCAGCACACCGCGGCTCGGTGCAATTTCTGCAACTATCACTTCCTGAGCAGCCGAGCGCGCGCTCGCGAGCCTCGGGAGAGGGCCGCCGAGCGAGAAGGAAAGAGGACGACGGATCGTTAAGCGTCGGGTCCTCACACTCGCGCTATCTTTAGCAACAAACGATTCATTTGCCGGCCGAGAGC
Source organism: Torymus aiolomorphi (assembly GCA_036365515.1). Classification (NCBI taxonomy): domain Eukaryota; kingdom Metazoa; phylum Arthropoda; class Insecta; order Hymenoptera; family Torymidae; genus Torymus; species Torymus aiolomorphi. The sequence continues at coordinate 108,034,419 of CM070874.1, forward strand.
TGCAGCGAACTCGAACGAAAGTGGCGCCGGTGGCACACGTTGGTTGCCGACCCTCCTGGAGTCGCCTCAGCGGTCTCTCTCTCTCTTTCTCCCTCTCGAGCCACCTGTATACATGTATATATGCAGGGGCTAGGTAGGCACGCCGCTGTAGGTCGATAAAATTCCAAGCGCGGGTGCGGAGTAGGAGAGAGAGAGAGAGAGCGAGCGGGGCGAAGCCGTATTTCCGAAAATTTATGGAAATTGCGCGCTAATGCATCCCTCGGGCACGTGCGTACGAGAGAGGAAGGGAGAGGAAGGAAGAATGAGGGAAAGAGAGAGGAGGGGGCGACTTTGCCTCTCTCTTCGGCTGTACTTTGCGGCGCGAACTCGCCTATACGCGAACGCGTGTAATGCGTTTACGCGCGCGGGTGTGTAAGGACCGCCGAGAGGCCTCGGTGAGACGTGGGAAATGAAATAGAGTTTGGCCGGATACGTGCGTGCGAACATATACACGCGCCGATGTCTGCGGCTTGGAAAAATGTCCTTGGACGTGTGCGGGAGAAAGTTGCCACATCGGGCAATGGCCTGTTACAGTGCGCTTCTCTTGCTCCGCGAACGATGTATCTCGCTGACGTGTTGGTTTTGTTTTCTCTGTTTTTTTTTAATAAATGAACTGCTTGCTCCAGTAGGCGGATCGTAAATCTTTCCGCGTTGGCGAATTTTCAGGTGATAAAGGGAGAGGGGAAGGCGTGTGACGCAGGCGCTGAGCGGTATTAGATGAGCTTTCGGGATTAGGATGATGCTTTTATTGTTGAGAAAACTAGTATGGCGAAGCCCTCTGATGCCTTAGAGTATTAATAAACCTGCTGGCGTCTTGGAACATAATGAAAGCGTTAGTTCATATGTAAATTTAGTAATACTCTAATATTATACGTATAGACTTTATTTGTCAAATACGGTTTCTTATAATATATACGTATAGCTGCGTCGACTTATTATATCGTTATATTCAGGTGGAAAACAAGGCCGCTTTTAAAACAACGTACACATTGTCTTGGCGAATTTCGAAGCTTTAATTAAACGCAGAAAATGGATATAATAGTATCCGACGCGAGAAACGTCATTGTTAGAAATTACAGTGACACCCTGCAGTTGACCAAATTGGTTAATTACAAGCGTGTAATAATTAAATTTATGCATTAGAGAGCACGACTGGAATTAGGCCAACTGGGATTTGGCAATGACGGGGAAACGTTATCACGTCAGTAACAGAAACTCGTCGTTCTCTGTTTAATAAACACAATTTAGAATTGAGGTCGCCTTATATTGTCACTCATAATGGAGCTTATTCTATACTGTTTAATATAAAAACCAGAAAATCAACAGAAATTTTTCTTCCCGAAAAAAGTAACTTTTAGCCATTTTTCCAGCAAATCTGTCACCACCTTTTAAAATTCTAACTTGTGTACCTAAAGAAAAAAGGCCTCAATTTAGTCACCGAATAAATTAAAATAGTTATAATAGTTTCACAAGGAAATCGAACTTTGAATTTCTATAAAACAAATAAATTATTCTGACCCCCCTATATAATTCTCTAAAAATATTGCTCCAATTAACGATTGACCTCGGATAAAAACAAACTCCCCCGAAAAAGCAGGTCAACAACGTCAATTCAGTCACGCACCTAAATCGGAAAAGTACAAAAATCGACGCTCGCCACATAAAACGATCGTTCGCGTCCATGTGTCTGTGTGTGTGCACGCGCGCACGGAAGCGAAGCTGGCATGTAGATAAGTAGGATGCCATATTGATTGCGAATGACTCGCGGCCGTGCGAAGGGCGGTGGGAGGGTGGCGCTATATATACCTCTCGTGCGGTCGCAGTTCGAAAGTGAGCCCACTCGCCGCCGAGGGGGTGGCGGCGGGCGGAGGCGCCGCTGGTGCCAAGGGAGAAGGACGGGGTGAGCCGCTGCACACGCGCGCGCGCACACACACAGAGAGCTGGCGCCGCGCGCGAGAATTACCGGATCGATATTAAGTTGCGATAGTTCCCGCTTCTGACTGTGCAAGGCGCTCCCCGCAGCCAGGCCGCTGCAGAAATTACCCAATAACCTCCTGTATATTACCTGGCTCGATTCTCTCCCTCTCTCTTTCGATTCTCGATAAATTTCGCTCTGTGTCTATATGTCTGTGTGTATGTAATAAAGTGATGGCTTGGCCCGGTCGTTAACATTTTCCTCTATAATGTTCCTCTTTCGGTTGGAAAAGAGAAGAGAAAGAAAGTGGAAGATAGAAAGAGAGGGGGAGGAATATCGACGGAAAGAGAGAGGTCGTCGTGGCGGCAAGTTGTTTATCCGAGCGATCGATGCCCTCTGTTCACCCGTGCCTGTGATTCCGTTTTTTTTACGAGTGAAACCAGGAAGTTCATGTCGGAGTTTTGGGAGAAACCGTTTGCAGCCGTTCGTGGTAACTCACTCCTTTGTAGGTGGCGAGTGGAAGCGGGAGATGGTAATTATTGGGGAAAGTATCGATTGGGTGTTTCGGGAAAATTTAAATTGGTGATCAGCTATGTTGCGGTGTGCATACCTAAAAAGAGATGCGAGCTCATCGGGTTGGCTAGACATTTGGGAACGATCGTTTGATAAAAAATATAAAAATTATTTTATATAGGTACATTTTTCAGGTTGTTTTTTTTTTAAATTGAATGGTATTTCATGATAATAAACAATATTGGTGAAATTGTTAAATTTGGAAAGTGTTTTCTTTATAATATATCTTACTATGTAAGCTGCAAACGATCAGCTTTAAAAAGCTATAAAAAAATGACGTAAGAAAGTAAAAAATACCTTAACGATTCCTTAGGGAATTTTACAGCATTACACGTATAAATGTGTTGACTTCCAGTAGAAGGCAAACAATAATACTCCCATCCTACATATATATTTTTTCGTATTGCCATTAAATTTAATGTACCTTTGAAAACTTATGCTTTAATACGATTGAAAGTTCAATCGTTATATTTTTCTACACTTTTAATACATACAAAATTATGGTAAAGTATGAACGAATTATTTGTTTTTCTGCGTTAATTAAGGAAATTTTTATAACCTACTTTACTACCAAGTTTAGTATTTTTTTAATTAGAGAAAATTAATATAAGAAAAAAATATCAATGTGACAATTATAAGTACTTTTTTTAGTCTTGTTATCAAAGGAAGTATAAATCTACAACAAAATTGCCATGTATGTGAACTTTGTAGATACGCTTTATAAATTATGCCCCCTTGCATTTATTTTTATCCTCACAGGACTATCATGTGGAAAACAAGCATGAGGAAATATCTCACACGTACGGCCATTCGTTTGAAAAAATCGTCTCTCACGTTGCGCGATGAATGAAAATAACGAAGGACACGTGCGCACCTCTTTGCACTTTTTCTCTCGCTTCTTGAGTTTCCCGAGTTTTCATTGCACGCCAAAAGTATTAGATTTCTCGTTGACAGGACGGGAAATGCCTGCATATGATCTATTAAAAAGTAGTAGGGACGGATGGGGAGCAGGTAAAAAGTTGTAAAACGAGAAGAGACTCGTGAAATCTACACACGTGCATCACACTTTGAATTCGAACATAATTTAAATATAAATCTCATTAGTCTAAAAACACGTAATTAGGTTTTCTTTTAAAGTTGAAAAATATTTTAACGTAATATAATTTTAAAACTTTTATAAAATCAAAGAAATCCACAACTTTCAAAATTTATTTAAATCTAAAAATGATGTTTTAAAATAACGAAATCTCAGCAACACTTCGCTTACGTGGAATCTCGTACCCAAAAATTTATTTACCCTGTCCCAAAAATACGCGCCACACGTGGCGCCAATCAATTAAACAATTAAAAAATTTATTTTCTCAATGACTGCGCGCGGCGTTCGCAAGTATAGCGCCAGCCACGATGCCAGGATTTCCAGGAAAGCCCCCGTGAGGCTCTCGTCGTGTTCTTTGACGAGTTGTCAACGCCCGACGTCTGGCGCTTCGCGTCCCGGCATCTCTCAAGACAGCAGCGTAAACAGAGGAAGCATCCGCTGGCCACGCGGTGACTTGGCTGCTGAGAAAGTTTCCGGTGAAAAAAATTTCTTCTCTCCCGACGTGTGAGAGGTCTGTCTCACGCGTGTTTTCGGTTGGCAGTAATTTAAGATAAGTCAAACAAGTCTGGGAGGGGCCGGTGCAAGTGTTTCTTCCGCGGCTTTTCAGCTGAAAACGTCCGTTTTCTCGCGCCTGCCTCGAAAGTGTTGTGATTGTGGTAATTTGATTATAATTAGGTGTTCCTCGAAATTTCGCTCGAGAAACGTGCCTTTTTTTATTTTTAAAATTGTCATGGTAGAATATTTGGTTTACTTGGATACCATTTGTTTGTATATTGCAGCAATAATATCTTTTGTATGAATGAATTTCAATATTAAATTGAACTATTCTCGTGTTGTACAAAGAATTCCTGGCTCTTTCCAAAACTTGTAATAATTTTTAATGAAAATCGTGAATGTTATATAGCGGAGCTTTTTAAAGTTTATTAATTAAAAAACATGAATGTTCTATCAAGAACTAAACTAAATTATAAAGACGAAACGTAAATAGGACCGTCGTCTTTTAGACTCAGAGGCCCCAGCGATGTATAGAGTTCCCCATAAAGATGCACTGCTGATCAAAGGAAAATCGCAAGTACGTTTCAGCTCAACAGTTTTGCGCGGAGTCTACTACCCCCCCAAAGTGCGTATAAATCATTTAAGCAGATTAAACGCGGGGAAAATTAAAGTATTAGTTAGCGGGCGTGGGCAAGCGCAAAGCAGTGTAGCCTCCTTGCACGGAAGTTATATGGCGCAGGCAATATTTGCGCTTCATGTTCCATTAGGCGATGCCACTTTTAATGCGATTACTCGGATTACTTATATGGAGACTTTGGTTCTTTAGAATGGCATTTCTTTGTGAATTTCGGACAAGGGAACTCTTTGTTCTACTGATGACTTAGTAGTGAGGGTAGAAGATTTAAGAACTCTTTTTTCGATAATTATAATAAACAATTTATAATTAATTTTTTGGGGGAAAATTTAATAACGCTGTTTCATCCTTCGAAATTTCGGAGCTATTCAGTTAAGGGAAAAAAAAACTAAAAGAGTTCTTAATAATAAAAGCTAATGTATTAATTTGTAAAGCACTCAAACTGAAAGCGATCGTATTGATCATTTGTGTTATTATCGATATTTTTCACTTTGAAAATCATAGAATGCTGGCGTTAAAAGTTTCTCCCATCGAAACAAATATACTAACTATGTGACTGAGAAACCCAATTATAAAGTCAGTGTAATATTTGTTTGGGTATTTGAAGAAGTTAAGGATTTTTTATAAGAACACTTGAGTTTCTAATATCTATATAACCCCTGGGCGCCTTTAAAATGAGAAGAAGTAGGAATTCGTTAAAAATTCAGCTACTCCGCGAGTGCAGTTCAATACTCTCAAACCTTGCTGTTTCTCTCGCTCCCTCACGCAAGAGAGAGTATCACGACCCAGTTTTCCCTCTCTATCCGTTTTACCTCTTCGTACCTCTTCATCTCTCTCTCTTTCTCTCCCACTCTCTCTCTCTCTCTCTCTCTCTCCCATTCTCCCTCTCCCTCTTTCTCATCTCTGTCCTCGTCTCGCTCTATTCCGTGACGTATATTACGAGTGCGAAACTTGTCAGACTCGGTTCGAGCAGCTCGAAGAAGAAATTTTTAATCGAGAAAGTTTCGCGAAGCTCAGCATGAAGGCCAGAAAGAGGGAGGGAGAGAGAAGGAGGAAGAGGGAAAGAGAGAGACAGAGAGAGGCTGGAAATCGCGCGATATACGGCGCGCACCGCCGCGAATTCATCCGGTGAAGAGACGAGGGAGAGAGAGAGAGAGAGAGAGGAAGCAAGTGCGCCGTTTTATTAAAAGGCTCAGTCCAGAACCGCGTGCCTCTTCGACGGAGTTAGCCTTTTGCCGAGTTCCTTCGTCCATATAGGCTTCGCTGAGCTTTGAAAGGAGAATACCCGCAAAGTTTTAGCTAAATTTTTGCCTTCGTAAGTGCAGTGCGTTTCTCATCATCGTATGTTCTACATGAGGTGCTACAAATGTAAACGTGGGTTGATCTGACTCAAACTGGTTAACGAATCGTAATATAGCAAAGAATTCCTCAATACGCAAATTTTATCTTTTTTGTAATTTTTTAAAATTAAATTATACAGTTCAGGTGATAATTTATGATATTATTGAAATATTATGCCTCTTCTCAACCTTATCACGATCACAATTAGTCGATCGATTTACTAGAAAAAAGGCTTTATTCTTGGTTTCACAAAATATCTCATAACTGGAACAAAGATTGTTCATTATACATCAAAAACCGTTTACTCGACTTCAAAAGATTAAAAAAATCCCGCAATTTTCCATTTTTCAACCCAACAACGACGTTGGGCTCCAGTTGTGCAATTTCTGTTTATCCAGCGGCCACAAAGGACTCGACCGAGAAAACAATTAAAAGATCTCTCCCGCTCATTGCGAAAGTGACATTCTCTCTCTTATCCTCCAGAATAAGAGAGACAGATGCGAAGATGGAGAGAGAGAAAGAGAGAGAGAGAGAGAGCGAGAGAAAGCGAGGTTGAAAAGCCCCCCGTCGGCCTTCTCGCAAGCACCCGGAGCAAGGGCTGCTGCTGCTACGCCGCGGCCATCACGCCATCAAAACCCTCTCTCCATCCACCCTCGCGGCGGCAATACCAGGCCTCCGCAGCGCACAGCGCGCGAGGATAATTGGTGTAATTTCTCGAGGACTGATATAAACGCTCGACGTCGCGCAGCCGCCGTCTCTCTCGCTCTCTCCCGCGTGACTAAAGCTCCTGACGTATTACAGCTCCTCGCTTACCTACATACGCGCGCTCGCCCGCGTACATGTGTATAAGCGCGCGCGTTCACTTCAGGGGTGCGCGCACACCCAGACACACATACACGCACACACATATACATATATAGAGGTACAGTGTGCCGGTACAATAGCGCGCTTGCCCGGCATTGTGTCGACGCGCAAGCTCCTCCGGCCCCTGACGAGAGAGGAGGGCTGCAGAGGGGAGGTTTACGAGCGAACGTGCGTTCGCGTGGCGCCACTTTAAAGTGAATTCCCTGTGTGTATGTGTTTGCGAAAGCGGCCCGTTAGTAATATAACGCGTCGAGTCATAATGGCCCTCTTTAAGACGTTGCCAAAGTGGGCCCGGCAGCTTCCTTTGCGATAGTGCACGTTGCTTTGACTGGGTAAGCAAAGCGTTTATCAGCAATTAAGATGAATCTCCAGGCGGAGGTTGTTACCACGTTTGGCTCACCGTTTGGATTAATGTAGACAATTAATTCCATGTGTTGAAATTATTTGATTGTGTATTAACGATTGAGTCACGATTCGTCATTTTGTAGGTAAAAATGTCAATATGGAAGCTGTCGTCGTCGAAATCGAAGGTGTACATTTACAGAAGTAGTTGTTAGCAAAGAGAAACAACTTATACGTAACTATATATGTAATAGTTTCTCAACTAGATACTCTTTAGAAGGTATTAGCTGCTGCGCATGGGTAATTACGGCTGCAGAACTTGTGTACTTCATTATGTAGAAAATAGCTTTAGAATTCATATAAAAAAAAATGTACGACAAACATATAGGTATAATTTTTAAATTGGAATTGAAAAATGGCAAATGCCATGCTTCTTTATATAAATTATAAACGTTATTCACGTTTTACGATAAGAGATGCGGAAAATCATCTTCGTGCGAAGTACGTTACTATTAATTACACGCCAGTTCTCGTCCTTTTGTCTGCTGCCAATTAATGTATATCACTTATACTAAACCGCAAGTGCATAGAAATCATTTCAGGCAGTTAATTACTCTCTGAATCCAAGCACTTCAAGATACTTACACGTGAAGCTGCAGCCGAGAGAAATTATTAAGTACAGTGTAATGATCACAGTCTATTCCTCGGTATTATGGACTTTAATTATTACAGAATTTACAACATTGAAAATCAATTTTTTTTTTCGATTTAAATATTCAGTAATAGTGAACTTTACTTTGCCGAACTCAATATTACGATATAATATTTAGGAGTTTCACTTTACGTTTGTTTCAATATAAATACATTTAGTTTTAGTAAAATAGTTCATTGAAGAATAAGCATTTCTCAATAAACTACATATTTTAATAAAACACTAGACATTAGACTATTTTAGTTGAACTAATATATATTTCTAGTTGCATGATAAAATGTAATTTCAACGTAATATTTTACATTTACTTTAAAAAATATATAAGTACAACCAAATAATATTTTGCTAATATAAATTACATCTATTACATTTCCGAAACAACAATTGAAAATTTTACGTTAAAGCATCTATTTACTTTCAATATAAATGAACATTCAAAAAATAGAAATAGATAGCCGCACCGAACGTGAATCAAGTACTGCAGTATAGCATTGGCTAAACGCTACTATTCGCCACTCGCGACGGCTACTCGCTTCCATTTCCTCGTGGCAGGGGAAACCATGTAAATGACACATCCATTAAACACAGTAGGAATCAATCATGCAAAGTGAAATGAACGAGCGGCCGTGAGCGCGTCGACCCCTCGGCGCAAAAGACGAGAGAGAAAGAGAGAGGGAGGCCGTAGCTAAAAAAGCAAGAAAGAATCAACGAGGGATTACACGCAGTAGTGCATCGCACATGCAGTAAGTACTGGGGAGAACGAGAGGGACAGAAGCAGAAAGAGAAACGGATAAGAACGGAGTGCACATTTTAATACTCCTTGACATTGATCGCATCCGCCGTGCGGGAGAGAGAGAGAGAGAGAAAGAGAGAGACAATGCCGTCATGCGTCGCCCTTCCTATACGTGCACATCGGCTCTGGATACTTACTGGTCTGGTCACGTGTCTATCCGAAGCCACTAAACCGCTCTCTCTCTCTCTCTCTCTCTCTCTCTCTCTCTCTCTCTCTCTCTCTCTCTCTCCTGCTTTCTCTCATTCGGATCAGCTGGCATCGGCTGATCGCGAAGCCACTCTGCAAACGAACTGTGAACGTATTTACACAAGGCCGCGGCTCGCTGAATCGTAAAGTACCGCTGGGTCACTCTTTCTCATTCTCTTTGCCTCACTGAAAAGTTCGCGGCCTTTTAAGCCAAATCGGAAATTTATGATCAATTTAATGGCACTGCCCGTGAGAATTTCCCTCGTGTTTGCGTCCTCCACCCCCTCACACGCTATACACGGACTTTTATTCCGGCGGCGTTCGCGCGGAGTTTCCGGTCATCGGAGCAGTTGAGTAGTCGACGGAGAAAAATTAGGGCAACAGTCGTCGTTATGTATATATATATACGTGGGTGACCCTGATGTTTCAATATTGGCACACGAAATGTGGGGCAATTCTTATTTCAAAGGGAGGCGGTTTATTAGGGTACACGCCAGGTGATGAAATTATTGTCGACGATTGGGGGATGCTTGAAAGCAAATATTTTGTTATTATAAATCATTGAGTGAATAGGAATAGAAAATTATCACTTTACTGAATTAATTAGTGGTATTTATTGAAAGAATATAATAATCTTTAATAAACCATTTTTTAATATATATTTGAAACTATAATCATATCTAGAACAGCGTTCGGTGCTACAGGTATTATATATTTATTAAAATTTTAAATTAAAAATTAACTCTAAAAAGAATATCTATAAAGCTAGATTGATTTTCAGATGAAATGTCTTACCTTAGACTTCTATTTCAATTATTACAGAGTTTTCGAAAGTAAATTATCCATCATAGATAATTTCAACATTCGTCTACTTTCAGGAGTTTTATCATTGGATTACTTTATATTTAAAGTAATAAAATGCAGTTTTAAGAGTTTAAAAATTCAATGGTTTTACGCATATTAAATGTCTCTCTTCATTACAAATGCTTTATTTTCAAAAGTCTCCTCCATACGTTTAATAAAATAAATTTTGAGACCCAAATTAACCGTTATAGCATATTGATACAGTACCATTGGTTCGTTAGTCGCTCTTTCCCCGAATCTCGGGCCGATTCAATTATTCATGAGTTAATCCATTGCTTCCATCAATTCTAATCAGTTTCCATCAGCCGCACCGCCGACATTATCTCGCGAGCAAATCGGGAAACGCGCACAAAAGGGAGGGAAAAAAAAGACGCGAGAAGGGACGTAACCAGCAATCTTCGCCGGTTCGTTAAACGCGGCTTAACTAATGAACGCGATTACGGTCCGCTTATACACCGCGCGATGTCCATCTCCCCAAGCCACCGAAATTATATGCGGACCCGGGGCGGCGGCGCGCAAATTTTGCGGTGTACCGGCGCGGTGCATTCGTCATTAAATCAGCGCCTCGATTAAGATTCAATCGGCCGTTATTGATTCGCAATCGGCCCAGAGAGAAATTGGCAGTCATTGTCGGCGACTCCCGCGCCGGCATGCCTTATGTATAGAGCGCGGCGCTTGTACAGACGCGTCGGCGTCGGGGCCAGACCGTCAGTGGCTCACGCGTGCACGTATCTATACATATATAGGCACGCCTGCGAAACCGAAAGCGCCTCCGCACACGTATATATACATACGCGCGCACTCTGTGTGCGCAGTGATTAATGCTAACTGCGCGAAGCCATCTCTTCTACGAACTATCGCCATTCGGTCTATCGCTCGGGCGTTAACAGATGTATCCCCTATTAATCAACCCCGTGAGCCCCGGCAGACCCGCGCCGCCGCCGTGTGTAGATGGAAGCGTGCATTATGATGGGGTGCGCGTGAGAGAGAGAAAGAGAGAGTGCGTTGTACTCGCGTGTAGCGATTTCGCGTTTTTCCGGTATGCGCGTGCAGTTGCCAGCGAGAACGGGGCTGCGTGTGTGTTGCGTTGATTCGAGTTACGCCGGCGGAATGGGGTGCGCGCAACGTGTACGCGGGATATTCGTCGCCCCGGGCGATGTAATTTTCGAGTTGTCGACGGGCGCGTAGGGGGAGGCAGGCGCTCCCTGTGCTGTTGTCTGTCTAGGCGTTGTCATTGTTTTGACGTTCTTGATATTTTGTTTGCTGCGTACGCGAAACGGTTAAGGGGTCCTGGATATTCAGGAAGAATTGCCAACCTGTTTTGCTTTTTAATTTAACTGGTACGTCGGTTGGCTTGCGGGAGGATGTATTTCGTTATTTTACGTGATTTTTAAATCAATTTTGAAGTAAAAGATTGGAGCTTCTATTTTCACAGTTATTTCATGTTATTATAGTGAATTATATACAAGTTATATCTGACAGTGGCACTTTTGTTTACTGATATAACATAACATCTCTTCGAATTTTCTCTGCTCAATTACAAATGTTTAATTTTAATCAATCGGACGTTTCATTTATAACACTTTCATGCTTAATTTAATATTTTCTCGTTATCTCCAGTACTCCATAAAGGCGCACTTTAATAGATATCCGCCCCTAAGCAATTAACAAAAATTACCAAAAAAAGGCTCATTTAATAAGCTTCAATAAAAGTGAGCGATAAGAACTGCCGATAGGCAAAGAGAGCGATCGAAGCAGTCCCGTATAAAAAAAATAAGATCTAATTAAAAGATAAGACTGCACAGAAATATGCGCCGTCGCTTTTCGCACCTATAGCTCGCTGCCGCTTGCACCTCCCTCGCGCAGATATACTTGTACACACAATACACCACAGCGAGGGTGCGAACTTAGCTCCTGAGCACGGAAAAAGACGGGGAGATCCCGACGAGATCTCAAGAGACGCCGACGCCGACGACGACGAAATTGATTACGGGGACGCGTCGCTGACGGCGGCGATAATGGCAGTTAACGCGTGCGCTCGGGGGGGACTGCCTCGACGCAGATAGAGAGCCGCCGCCGGCGGCCGCTTTTCCGGCGCGCGACCGTGAATTTCTTTACAGCTGTTTGCGGCGGCCGCGCCGAGATAGGACACGTTCTTCCGACCTCCCCCCCTCGTCTAAATCTCCGCGCTTTTTTCCTCGCGGGAAACTCTCGTGCAGTCGGGTACGCCTGTGTACGGCGCGTTATCTATAGCGTCGGGCAAATGTAGTATACCGAGTGTGGATATCGTGTAAAGCGCAGCTCGTCGCTGCCGGCGCGTCATAAGGCAGCAGCGCACACGCCGAGATATGTGGATCCTTGCCGCCGGAGCGGAAGAGATTTATTTTTCGGTAAACTGCGCTGCCGCGTGCCGCGGATTTCGTTAAGGATTTTTACTGGGGACGCGGTGCCCTTTGTCCTTTTGTAATTTAGTACTGGCACGTGAACTTTTGATACATTAACATTCCGAAGTTATGCGTATCTATAATATGGACATTAGCCGTGAACGAATTATAGATGGAAATTTTTTTTTATTCATAATGAACGTGTAACTAATGTTCAATGTTACACTCTTCGGGATATAAAATCATGAATCAAATTTCATCGATATCTTCGCGACAGCTATCTATATAAATTTCTCATTAATAACCATACGCGGTATGAGTAGATTGTAATATACTGTATATGCATACGTCAACCGTAAACTCGTTACTTTTTTTCATGCGCGAGAGCATGTATAGCGGGGCAAGTATCAGAGCAGACGATCTTCCCCACTCCGCCAATATTGCCATGAAAATCGATTAGTCAGATAAGAACTATCTTATCCGTGAAAAATTTGCATTTCCCTCAGCCGCCACCGCGACGCAGACGGAAGAGCAGCAGCAGCAGCGACGGCGGCGGTGGTGAGGACGGAGGCAACGAGCATTTTCACTCGCAGCCTCGTTTCATCCAGGAAATTGATCGACGTGAAATAAGAGAAGCCCGAAGCTGAAGAGAACACCGCTGCTGCTTGAAGCAGCAGGAAGAGGGAGAGAGAGAGAGAGGGGGGGGACATATTTTTATTGACATGAGGAAAATTACAGCGAGGCCTCTGTGTGAGAGCAACAGCGACGTAGGCGAATGCAACACAACGGCAGATTCTCTCTCTCTCTCTTCTCCAAGTCAAACGATTCATCAGCCGATTAATTGCACGTCAGGTGGCGTCTTAGGCTGTCGCGAGAGTTGACGGCGCGAGCGCGCGAGCGCTCACGGATTTACTCCTGAGAAAGATAGATATGGTGATATGCGGTCCGGGAGGAAGAGAGAGAGAGAGAGAGAGAGAGAGAGAGGAGGACGGAGAAGGGAGGAACATCCTGCGCTTGTCGAAGACAGGTCGGAGGGTGTTTTGGGATCCAAACTGATGCGTAGACGCCGTGTAAGTATGTGTGCATGAATGATAAGCAATTGCGTTGTTTATTTAATTCTATAAAGAAAGCGAATTGCATTTATAATTAGAAAGAAGGTCCGGAACTTATACATAGGAAATACACTAAACCTGTCATATCAAATGTATGAAGTCGATTAATTTATATACATATATAGTAGAATATTTTACTCTAATATGCAGAAATAATTTAAGTTGCTACTGATTTCTATGATGAAAATTTCTTTTACAAAATAAATTACTCTCAATATTTCTTATTTATCCGTTACGTAACAATATTATTTTACAGTAATAGAACATTTCATCAAGTTTATGTATGAGTTGTATTTATGAATCGTTCATTCGAAAATTTCTTGAGCTGAGTTTTCATGCTGATGGTGATGAATGGTCCTTCATGAGCTCACGTCTTCCTGTTTTCACTTTTTATTTTTTTACTTTTTGTTATATTTTTATATGTTCTTATCTTGCTCCTATACCTTTCCTTGCGTGAATGTTCAAATGCATAAAGCGTTACTTATGAATAGGATAAATAATGACGTCGATTATTGCACGACTGCTCTGGTATGATTGAGTTACGCCCTCTGGGATTGAGATGGGCGTACTCGGTAAATTGACGAGCGTGAAAATCATTAGCAAAGCGGGCACTTATCTCGGTGAGGCGTTGAGCTTAAACTGCCTACACGGAAATAAAGGAACCTTACTTTCTACATTCTTAAATTTTTTCGCATTTTATTGTAGATCACTTCACTTATAATGTTTTTAAAAAAAAAAAATTGAAGTGAAAGTAATATTACGACGCCAATGTTTCATTTAACTATAGTTATAGATAAATGCTAAGCTCCAAATAATTATTTCTCAATCTTTTCAATTGCGACATTTGGCAAAAGTTTTTCTAAGATTAGATAATTCTACTTATTTAAATGTTAAACTGAGACATTTAAAATATCTGGAACCGGAAAGCACTAAAAAATTCTTAACCGTCATATAAGAAAAACGGGTTTTTCAAAAAATCTAAGGGTATGCCTTTTAAAAAGTACTTCGCACTTCGCGTTCCTAATGTAACTCATTGCTATATAGGTATACATACTTATATATCAATATATTATTAATATAATTTATTAATATGATTTATTATTAGAAATAATAAAATTACCTATGTTGAAGAAGTGAAATAAACCTTCATATACTTCATTTTGATTATAAATTTTGCAAAATATTTCACCTTTTATGAAGTTTTATTTCACTTCTTAAATATCAGTAATTTTATTATTTTTAATATACGGTTTCATTAATATTTGTTATTTAACTAAGTTTAGTGGCAAATAAAAATTTAATAAAACAACCTAATCTCAATACTTTCCGACGTATCCACGTTATTTCACCCTTAATTAATATTTTTTATTGTGTTATTTATATGATAAAAGTACTAATAGTAAATGCTTGCTTGCCTCAAATTTATTTAAATTGAAATATTCCATGAAGTACTTTTATTGAAAAAAAAAACACGTTTTCCTTTTGCAGCCTCTTGCCACTTTTATAACCAGCGAGCTCATCCTTTTGCGGTTCTCATTTTCATAAAACAAAGATGTATCTGTAACCGTATAAAGCGCAAGATTAGCCGCACAGTGTACTAATATAATCGGATTACCTCGACTTCAAAGAAAATTTCACTTTAAAATCATAAATTATGACAATGGCCGGGTTATTCGCGGCTCGAGCCCGAGAACGAGAGAGGCGAAGGATTTCACAAAAGCCGAAATTCCCTCTATACCCCAAAACCCGCCACGAGAGCGAGAGAGAAATCCTTTCATTCTCCATTCGTATGTACACGCTTTCACACACATATACTCATGCACGTACTCACACACATACACACCGGACCCTCTCTCGTCCCCCTCCCACAAATACCTCGACAAGAATTTCGCGAGAGACAGAGTTAGCCAGCGCTCTTCCGACTCATTGGCCCCGGGAACTCGCATTACACGTTATATTGCAGTAAACACGTGCGCTCGTCAAAGGTTTCCGCGCGGAGCTTTAGATTTCTTTCGACAGAGCACATATGTCGTTGGCCAACGCCGGGAGCAAGTCGCGACGCCAGACACAAGGCTCACGGCGCCCATAAAGTCAATTAATCACGCGCACGCATACCCTTTAGAGAGCTTGTAGGTGTGTGTGTGTGTGTGTGTGTGTATTGTGTGTGCATATATACGTGTACTTTGCGTGAATGACACGTGCTGTTAAATAGAGGCAAGATTAAAGCAAGCGTGGCGGAAGTGGTGGGGAGAGGAGATGTTAGGATTTGTATTGAACTTGCCGAGATGCAGTTCGATTAAATGTAGATTCCTGCTGAAATCGTATGGATTAGATAAGCGTGAAATTAAATGAGGTGGTATTGTTTTGTTTATACGATGATACGTTAAACTAAATCGAATCTGAATAATTTGTTTTATATTATAAATTTATTTATTTTATTTATAAAGTCGATAGATTAAAATTTAATTGAAACGAATTTTAAATTTTATTTTAGAAAATATTTTACATTTTATAAATATGTAAGGAGAAAGTTTTCATAGCATCAACCGGCGCTAATCATTAAGCGGTTCTCATCTCAAAGAATATGTACAGAATCAAACAATTTTGGTATGGTGAACATTATTATTTTTTTTAACATATTTTGCATTTAAAAAATGGTGGATTTTAAATCAAATTTTTGACTTTAAAAATATTAATTGGAAAAATTAAGGGATGCGAATAGCTTCAGTCAAAGGAGATATAAAAATGAAAGATTTTGGCCTGTATCCCATTAAAAAATATCAAATGGTTCAATCTGTAGGTTACGTCAGGATACAAATTTTAAAATCTCAATATCTTTGGATCAAATGGGTTTACAGACCTCTGGTAGGGCCTATTTCCTCAAAAATAAACTATATTTGTATAATACAATACATTATTTGTATTACTCATCAACATTTTTATTTTTTAGGTGAATCAAAAAAAAAATTTTAACTGTAGTATTCCCTTAAAAAAAAGATTATCAGAGTAACAGATAAAGATGCGTCGTATGTGAAGCGCGAAACGTGGCGGGAATACACATGAAAATTGCTATAGACGCGTAAAGCGCGTCTGATAACACTAATGTCTATGAAGTTGCAGGTAAATATGGATGGACAAAATAAAAGGTTCTTGATTAAAATTAAAGTAACAAATTTTCAGGAGAACGAAATAGTTTCGTATCAATTTGTCTAATGCTGTTACTATTTTGTCACTATCGATCTTCTGGACAACATTGTGCACAGATTATAATTAATTAGTGATTTATAATAAATCCGATACATTTTATCTGTGGATCTTTGTAGTACAAGTAATCGGAAATAATTAAGTAGTTATCGATATATAGTATTATTAAAGGCTACCCATAATGTCGTTGAAACATCGCTTAACAAATTAATGTGAATCGTCGGTACCCATAGCATCAAATAAATTTACAACTACACCAGAATAGGTTATAAGCTCACGATAAATAATTATTCGTTAGAGAAATAAATATTAAATAAAAAAATAATGATTTTTCTTATTACATATTCTTTGAGACTATCAGAAATGTAATTAGTTTAAACCTTTAGAGGATCGGCATTTAGGATACGTGATCGTTCTAAGAAAATGTATAAGAAAGTAGAGCCCTTGATAAGAACCGTGTTTTGGAATACACGGGTACATGTGACACGTGAATACGGGTAACGCGTAATATAATACACGGTTATTTAATTATCCGTGTACACATTAGAATAGGATGGGCAACGGCCTAGTCTGACACACACATACATACGCACACTGCACACACACGCACACGCTTTTATTAGCTGTTGGAATGTTCGTGAAATAAATACCCGTGTAGTACATGAATGCGTGTATTAAGTATCTTGTACATATCTATTTATTCTTGTACTAAATATCCGTGTTCAAAATTAAAAATTATAAATACATGTTTTTCTGTGTTCTCGTGTACAAGTGAAATAGAGAGCTCTAAAAAAAAGTTATCTTGTATCATAGATTGAACATGTGTAAAGTACCAATCATGGGTTGAGCCACTATAGTGGCTTTCCGGTCCTCTAAAGGTTAAGAATATAAACGGCATTGTTTGTTAATTCGATTCGGTATATAATTAAATTATTCAAATGAACATGTAATATAGATAATGAAATAGACTATAAGATTAATAGACAACAATTAATTAAACAGACAATAAGATTTATAACCGGCTATACATAATATATAAAAAGTAATAGCAGAGAGTGAGCTGCGTATTGAAGAGTATGCAAACCTTTGACATAAATAACGGTGTTTAAAGTCGGTGGAGACTTATTTGAAGCGTCCCATATAATCCTTGCCGGCGATTTCTGGGCCCGCTTCGAAATTGAATTTTAAATCCGGTGCAATCAATTTCCACGCTCGACTCTGTGTTTCTCTGCCTCTCAAAAGGGTTCCAATTTTGGCTATCGCGTATTGATGCGATATTAATAAATCTGGGGTTCACCACCGCCGCGCTGCCAGGGCAATGATGACGGGGGGTAACCGAGGGTGAGCAAGAAGCTCCACTGCAAGTGATAAATTATGTAGGAAAAGCCGATCCGCGCTGTTGCCATATAGGTATAAACATAAGCGCGGTACCCCCTCGCTCATATAGCGTGTATATTTTTTTGCGTAATCCGATGGATATTTGCTCAAACAGATGCAGAACGGTATTATACAGCTTATACGCGTACGTACTTCGGGATTTTCTTTCCTCTCATTAGCATATTGATAAAGGCATGAAATTGTGGCGAGTTTTCGGTAGAGTCATGTTGGATATAATTACATTTCTTCATATATATAAATTTAATATTTCATTTAGCGTTTTATCACATTATTGAAGAAAATTGCTGGTAACTGATTATAGGGAAACTGTTTTTTCAAAGACAAAATGAATTCAAGTTTTTGGGAGACATTTTCATTATCATCTTTTTTATAATTATATTGGAATTTTTTTATATTTGGTTTTTTTAGGACGGCTAAATACGAGAACAGATAAACCCAAATTGCATGTGAACTATAAGAAAACGCCAATTTTATTATGTTTTCGTGGTACAACCAATGGGATAGAATATTTCATTTAAAACTTATGAGCAAACTTAGTTGTATCATATTTTATTTCTGATGTAGAAAAGAAATTAATTATTATCAGCTTAATTTTATAGAACAAGTTTTATTCGTACTATGTATACGTACACCTAACACAATATTACATCAGTGTAGCCCACCTTGATTTTTAACAGCTTTGTGTTGAATCTAGCATTAAAATAAGAGAGTAAAATGAATTATTCCAGTCTAGCCATTGGAAAACATTAAAACGCAGAGCAACGGTGACAAAGGGGAGTTTTCTTTCTTATATTATAGACAGATAATACGTATAATTGACTGTGAGACGAATGATTTAAAACCATCATTAAGTGCAGTGAGTGAGTTTAAGAAAGATACTAATGTTCGAGTATCCAGCTCTATAGACTTTGCATTAAAAATGATTATGCGGTGTGATCTTTTAGTGAATAGGGAAGGTACTGAAAGCGTCCATATAATAAAACCGCTGCCAATACATTGGCACGCAGCTTCTTCAAACTAATGTATGTATTCCTTCTTTAAAATTTGTATGCCAATAATTAGTTGTATCACACCAAAGCTTGTGTACGATTCACAATAAAACAATAATATATAAAATATAAATAAATAAAAATATACATAAATGTTAAATCTTTTGATAATATAGTTACTATTCTTATAATGAATCACCGCATACAAACTTCGCACCTAACCGAAATCTACCAACGAAATCTAGCTATAATTTTATGGAGTTTTTATATATCATTAAACAACTGCCAATTCATTGGCACGTAGCTTCCCCAAACTTAATTTACTGATTCCTTTAATTAATTTTTAATTCCAATATTTAAAATTTAATACTTTATTTTGTACGGTGAGACTATGGTAAATGGCTTGTCACTTTTTATTTTTACACTTTCTATTTTTTATCATTAAAAAGCAATTATTATTTTACAATTTCATATTTTACAAAAAAAATTCATTGTCCACAAAAAACATAAAATATGATCATCATGACCAGATATTCGAGATTAAAATTTTTTTTAATGTTTTTAATACTGATATCTCAGAGAATATTTTATCAATTTGAAATTTTAACCAATTATTACAATTATTTATCACAATATTTAATTAAATTTTCAAGAGATTATCTTTATTTCTTTTGATAAAAAAGATATTTAAAAAAAACTTGCGTTTTTATTACAAAATGTTTGACATCGATGACGGACTACCACAATGATAGCAGCGATCGATACATTTTTATTCATGAATTATGAAATTTGTCTATTGAAATATGTTTTTGATATTGAAATTGCCTAAAAAGAACAGGTAAGTTATGAAACTAGAGCTCAGACTTTCAAATTAATAAAATATTTATTGATCTAGAAATCCATTTTTATTCTCTTAACTAAATAACAAGCTACATATGTTCCAAATTTCAAAACGATTGGATAATTTTTACTCTTGTTATTGTCCGACAACGGAAACTCTACTTTTATAGAAAACATTTTTTTTTCTGAAAAACAAATGAAAATAATCTCTTGAAATTTTAACCAAATATAGTCTTCAATGAGTTTAATAAGTGGTTAAAATTTTAAATCGAGAAATCAAGTATTCTCTGAATAAACATGATTCGAAAATTTTTTTAAAAAATTTTTAACCTCAAATATCTTTTTTCGTAATGGACCGATTTGTTTGAGCAACGAACTCGATTTGAAGATATATAAAAGCTACATCTGTGCCAAATTTCAGGATGATTGGATAATTTTTAATTTTGTTATCATGCGACAACGAAAACGCACATTTTTTCTAAAATAATTTTTTTCTAAAAAACAAATGAAGATAATCTCTTGAAATTTTAACCAAATATAGTCTTCAATGAGTGTAATATGTGGTTAAAATTTCAAGTCCATAAATGAAATATTTTCTGAGAAATTAATTTATAAAATATAAAAACGTTTTCCTTAATAACAAATGACAGAGTGAAGATAATTTAAATCTTAAAAAAAGAAAATATAGGTAATTTAAATACCTTTCAAGAAAAGTTCATTATATTATGTAATAATGGCTGTAAGATATAAAAAAATCGAAAAAACTAAAAATTCAAAATCGTTTTTTGGCTATAAAAAAAGAATATCAATAAAAACTCAAATCCATCAGGGTACCGATTTTTTTTTTCGCAAGATGAAGAGAATAGTCTTTGTTCGATGAAATCGGTCAATTCGTTTCCGAGATATAGAGTTTACATGTACACACACACAGACACACACACTCACACACACACACACACACACACACATCCATACGGACATTTTCTAAAAATAGTGTAGTTCGATTCTAAATGTGCTTAACAACATTTCTAATATAGTAGTCTTAGTAATATACATGGTAAGATTTAGTATATCAAATCGACTGTTGGTCAGAGTGGTGTAAGATACACCCTAATGCGAGAGTGCATGTTCGACACACGTGTATGGCTGGTTGCCTAAGCACGCGGCGTAAGTACCTACGAGTACACAGCCCGTAGCGTAGCGCCGCAGTGTTTAGAATCTGTAAATAAAAACAAGCACTCACATGTATATTTATGTTAAGTGGTGAGTACTCGGCACACATTGTAGTTCACTGCATAATAATTGATTGAAATTATGGATAGCTTACTGATAAATGATGATGTTACGATACAGGGATTCGAAACCCCAGTATCGGTGGCTGTCACAGGTTGGCGACTTGACCTGTGGAGAGTATGAAGCGACAAGAAAGATCGAATTTACGGGTAGCATACTAATAGAGAATGATGTTACGATGCAGAGATTCGAAACCTTAGTATTATCGGCCCATCTGATGTGTTTTGATCTATTTGCGGTAAAATTGAGGTACAGAAGCTCCGGAGGAAAATGACGACTGAAGTAAACGGAACGTATTTTGAATGCTTCAAAAAAGGAGTAGACGATGAAAAATCATGGATTTCACAATCTATTTGTAACATATGTGAAATTATGTTCAAACATTGGAGAAAAGAGAAAAATAAGAAGTTTTTGAAATTTACAATGCCATAAACTTTTTTCAAACAAGTGTTAGAGGTAGCAACGTAAAAAGAAAAATATATACAATACGATAATGTAAATTCAGTGATTAAAGCAATAGTTTCCTCAAGGTCAAGTAGTGATTATGGACCAAACGAACCAGGTACCGAGAAAACATTGAAAGTAGCGATAAAAACAAAAATAGTGATGACGAAATGTCAGAATAGGAAACGGAAGAGAGTGAAGAAGAAGATAATGATAACGAAGATATAGAGGACGAATACATACCTTCGGGTACAAAGCAAACCGTAGTAACATCCTCTCAACCTTTCAAACAAGTAGAACTAAATAATCTGATAACCAGTGGTACAAAATCTACTGTATACAGAGACAGAGAAAAAAGTTATCGCAAGTACTTTGCAACTGACGAAAGCTCATTAGTGTAATGCATAGATATCCATAGATTAATGAATTCATCTTAAAAGAAATGAATCTTTCACCCAAAAATTTAATACAACGTACCAAACAAACGAAAATACTGAAAATACATGTCATAATGAGAAATTATACAACAAACTAGTTATAATAAAAAATTATTTAAGTAAAGCATGTACACTGCTTAACTACGAACAATTCAAAACTTTACTTGAAAACACAAAAGGATTGAAAACCCCTATTGAAATAATCCTCCAATATACTAATGATTTAGAAGCCTTTTATCAATTCCTAAAAAATAATATATAATATGCAAACGTCAGAAATAGTAGTTTTAACACAGATGTATAAGACTACTTCAAAGCATAAAATTACAGACCAGAAATATCACTCCATTACAAACACCGAACAACTCAGACAGGGATTAGTAACACGCAGCTATAATTTACATATAAATAAATAAATAATTAATAAAAAAATATTAGAGTGGAACATAAATGGATTAAAGGAACAATATGAATTTTTACAGCAACTGATTGTAACTGAAAATCTCGATATAATATGCATCCAAGAAACCATCTTCAGGGGCAACCAATCAATTAAAACAAAAAACTTCACATGCTATAACAAAAACAGAACTGACTGGCATATAGCCAATGTTGGAGTATGTATTTTAGTTAAGAACAACCTTTATGGCTACGAACATAAACTCAACACAGAAATTGATGCTGTAGCAGCTATAACAGTTATAGATAACAGCAAAATTACAATTTGTAACATATCGATGTTTCCGAGCGCCTTATCTTATTATGTCGCTCTCACGCCCTGCGCTGAGTATCGTATCTCCGCATACCCGGTTCCTTCTAACTTATCTCCGGGAACGCGCACCTGGTTAGTTTGAGGAAGCCATATGCTAATGCATTAGCAGCGGTTTCGAAGTTGACAAGTGTTAATTTGTACACTGACATGTAAATAACTCTTTATTGCTCCATTGCTACTTCTGTTTTATTCCACAAATTTATGAATAATATTCTATTGCATATAATTTTAATACGTTCATTCTACTTACATATAAACTGTAACTGAACTATTTTTTTTGCCTTTTTTATTTAAAAACTGATAATCATATCAAATTTACTTGAACACAACTTATACATTTCAAATTGAATTATCACTGCACTATGCCCAAATTTTCATCATTTCATTCACAAAAAAAAAAAAATATTAAATAGTTGTTCTGCAACTTCTTTACAAAACTTGATAAATTGACTTTGAAATATCTTGCTCATCTTACCACTTTTAAAGAGAATTGCTACATGTATTGTCCTTGAAGAATGCAATGCTCTATTTGGAAATTAGATTAAAAATTATTAATTATTCGATTAGAAATTGGGATTTTTCTGTCTACCTCATGGTGGCGTGGAAATGGTACCACTCTACATCTGTTACGTGATTTTTAAGTAAAACCTGTGGGAACACTGAGCGAGGACTGAGGGAGATCTTTTTCTGAAACGGCAGCAGCGGCTAAATAAGTGGACAACAGATAAAAACCGCTGCCAATTCATTGGCCCGTTGCTTCCTCAAACTTAATTTTGTGATTCCTTTAATTAATTTTTAATAACAATTTATAATTTTTGCAACAAATTATGCCATAATTATAATTAAATTTATTTTGAAGATTAAAAAGTATTAATTTTCAAATTTATTCATTCATTTATTTATTTATATCAACCGGCAAGAATGTTCCAGGTTTAACATAATATATACATATATATACATATATAACATCACTAGTATTCTCGAAGCGCGCGGTGAGCGCTGTGATTTTATCGAAACTACACCACTTTTGTTTTTGTGACCTACCAACCCGTTACACCCACCAACCAAACCACTAATAAATTGATATCATAACTAATCCATCATTTTTTGAAGATAGGAGATAGGATTAAGGAGTTATAAGCTTTTTTGAAAAAAAAAACACGTTTTTGTTTTTGTTCATAACAAAAGAACTGTGATAGCTAGACATAAAATTTTTTTTTCCAAATATAGATATTTTAATTCCCTTTCGAATGCTACCCATCCGATCCAGATACATACAGCCGTTTTCGAGAAATTGCGATTTGAAAAAAAGGTTAAAAAAACTTTAACCTCAAATATCTCTGAAATTTCTTGACCAATCATTTTGCCCAAAGAACTCGACCGAGAACTATACAAAATCTATCTCTACAAGGAATTTTAAAGCGATTAAGTCAATTTTACTTCCGTAATCGTTGTACATAAAAAACTCGTTTTTTTCATTTTTCAATTTTTTTCTCAAAAACTAACGAAAAGAATGGCTTCAAATTTTTAAAGCTTATAGCTATTTATATTCTGCATTATCTGTTTCGGAGTTATAAACTTTAAAAAAAAAACACGTTTTTGTCAATAACAAGAGAACCGGGATAGCTAGAGAAATTTTTTTTTTTGAAAATTATAGGTTTTTTACGCTCTTTCGAATGCTACCCATCAGATTTAAATATCTCGATTCTATCATTGAAAAAAGGCCAAAAACAATTTTGAGAAAATCGAAAATTCAAAATAAAACAAAAACGAATCGGCTCAATCAAAAAACGGATTTTTGACCCGCCATCACACAAAAAAAACAAAAAGAATGAGACCTATCCGGTTAAAATCGATCGAGTAGAAGCTGAGATTCAGGCGTATACACACACACACACACACACACACACACACACACACACACACACACACACACACACACACACGCACACACACGCACACACACATACATCCATACAGACATTTTTCAAAAATCATGTATTTTGGTTCCTAACACCTCGAATATCAATTATAACATGTTTTTACAACAACTCAAAAAATTACTATCACAAAGCTTCCTCTAGGAGGAAGCAAAACCTGATTAAAAATAAAATGAGTTGATTTTATATTAAAATGATTGATACTTTGTGTTTTTACAGCTTTTCAAATAGATTGGATTCTTGTATTCTATTTGTATTCTCGTATTCTTCAAGAATTGTATTGTTCAAGGATTGTATTCTTCAAGAATTGTATTTTTGTATTTTTTAAAGCATATTTAAATCTGATGATGTTGTATATTTATTAGAAGTATGCATTATATAGAAAACTCCAAGAAATTCTAAATTAATTGTGCAGATATTGCATTTTATTGGAAAATAATGTTATTATTTTATTAATTTTCAATTTTTTAATTTTTTAGAATTATATTTAGTAAACTATATTTCAATTTTAGTAATTATTATATTTGGTCAACAAAAAATCTTGTAGTATACAAGATTTTCTGTTCTTAAACTTTTTTTTATTCTTTCATTGATACACTTGAAGATATTCATTTTTTAATACTTTAACTGAATTTTAGAATTTCAAGTTATCATTATTCTTGAGTAAACCATGAAATGTCTTTTTATGTAAAAAATTAACTGCTTTAGTAGTGACATCTCTAAGGGTAATAAAGGAACTGAAAGTCACATATTGATTTTCCAGACATTGATATATCTGCCGTCGAAAACTTACCCTCGTATTTTAGTAAAAAAGGTGCAGTTGGTAATGCAAACCATCTGTTGATAAATATGTGAAACTTTCCAGTAAATAATAAGTATAAGAATAATACAAATATTATTTTATCAGGAAATCAAGTTTAAATCCTAATATAATACATTAGTATTACAATCATGGTACTATTGAACTATGAAACTATGAATAATTTTTACATAAGTGAATAAAAACGTTTTCGTTATTTAATATAATTTTTTCCATTAAACGAATAACTAAAAGTCTAAAGACTTATTAAGTCGTATATATTTTCAAAAATTTCTTTTGAGTCCAGTTATGCGTATGAAAACGTGAAAAAAAATTGGAAATTCAAAAATTGAACATCAGATGAATTATATATTTTATACGCTTGTTTATTTTTGCCAACGTTTCGGGAGTTTTGTTACTCCCCTCGTCAGGACATTAAACTTATAATATCAGCATAACAATATTCGATAATCCATATGGTTATACTAGTTAATGCCCTCATGAGGGGAGTATCAAACTTGTGAATACTTCATGTTTAAAGGTTAAAATTTTGCATAGAAATTGGTATTACGCTGTATCATTTTTTATGCATATTAGGAACATCATTAATGCTTTTTTTAACGCTTTAAAAATTTCAAAAATAGAAAAGTGAACAAAATATTTTCTCCATAAATTTACGTTATATAGCAAAACTAAGCCCATATCTCGTAAGGTCAAGTAATTTTCTTTCGATTTATGTGTGGTATAGTTCCTTTGGAGCCCTTATTAAAGATTTTATGCAGTTTTAAGGCATTACTGAAAATTCCTATACAGCGTGCTGTAAGCAAATCTAAACCTATATTTCAAAAGTTTCATTCGATCTCTCTTTTATTAAAGAGTAATAATGAATAAAATTTAATGATATAAACATGAATTCTCTTTGAGAAAGCAATCTGCTAATGCAGTTAGCAGCAGTTTTTATTTTTGCTATTCGTAAGGTGTACTATTTATAAGAATGCAGCGAGTAGTGCTAATCTTTATAAATTCTTACGTAGTTGATAAACTGCTTTAATTCTGATATACATTTTAGTTAGGATTTAAAGTACTTGTAATATTTCATATGATGAGAACTTATTAATATAATGATGATTTCCAATATCTTGACAATTTTGTTTTATTTTGGCCATTCGTAAGATATACTATTTATAAGAACGCAATAAATAGTGCTAGCCTTCGTAAATACTTATGAAGCTGTGCTTTTTTCGTCCGAGCGCAGCGAGTTGCGAAAATTTATCTCTCCAAAAATCACTCTACTCAATAATCAAATAAAATAAACCAAATAAAAGAAAATAAAGTATTGAAATCAACGTATAAATAGTCAAGTAAACGTAAGTGTATTCAAGTAAAATAAATAAATCTTAATCATTAATTAAAACTAATATCTTAATTTTATACGAAGTTATAAGCATTTTGTATGAAAAATGAAGTTATAATCTTTTGTTTTATTTAAAATACTCAAAGATTTATCTGAAACAATGCCCAAGATCTTTAGTCTTACAAGATAACCATACGTACTTGACCTCTATAAATTTTACCTATACCCAGTAGTTGAACACACACAAAGTCATAAAAATCAATATTAGGTCGAATCCATCTCAAATCAGGTGGACCGCGTATGCCTATGTCACCGATCATTTTGGAATTAAAGTATCCATGTTCTTCTCCAAAAATTATTTGACCCGTATATTTTTATTTTTTTTTTGCATCAAAATTTCATGCTTTCAGCAGTGCCAAAAAATTCCGAGAAAATCCTTACTTAGAAAAAAATTTTCTCAATGTAATTTTCAAACAGTTACTGATTCACCAGTTTTTTAAGCTTTTTAGCGTGTAACACATAATTTCACTAAGGTTTGAGCCCTCTTTCACGTTCTTTATGTTATTAAAAAAAAAAACGCTGCCAATTCATCGGCCCGTGGCTTCCTTAAACTTAATTAGCTTATTCCTTTAATTAATTTTTAATAACAAAATTTATAATTTTTGCAACAATTTATGACATAATTATTATAATTAAATTCATTTATGAAGATTAAAAAGTATTCATTTTTAAATTATGTATAAAATATGAATAAAATAAGAGGTAAATTTTTTTTTTAAATTATGTGTAAAAAATAAATAAAATAATTGATTGTAATATTATTGGCAAAACCTTTTAAAATTCCTAAATAACCTTTACGTCAAATTATATTTTCTTTGTGAAATTTCACACATAGGGTACTAGGTCTCTAGTAGTATGCCTGTCCGTATTTGTGTGCTCTTTCTAGAATTTCCGATGTAAGTAAAATATTCTAACCTTAAAAATAATAAATGGCTATTACAAAACAAAAGCAGATGCACAACACGCGCGCATAGCGCATGTCATTTCCATTTTCTAGTACACATAAATGCGTTCCCGAATAATTACGATTTTAAAAGAGGGCTAAAATAGTTTTAACCTCAAATATCTCTGAAATTCATAAACGAATTCTTCTACCCTAAGAACTCTTCTAATAAATAATATACAAACTCTACATCTCCACCAAATTTCAAAGAAAGTAAAACAATTTTAATGTAGTTATATTGTGCGACAACAAAGAAAATCATTTTCAAAAATACTAAAATTTTAAATATCAAACATCTAAAAAAATAACCATATAATCTGGATGAAAATTTACACAGGTATTACCTATATCGCATATAAAATAGTCTATAAATGTCAAGCTGATACGTGAAGTCGTTTTGAGAAATTACGTTTAAAAAAAAACGTAAAATAATTTTAACCTTAAATATCTCTAAAACTTATAAGACAATTCTTTTACCTGAAGGACTTATGCGATAATATATAAGCTCTACATCTCCACAAAATTTGAACATGATTAAACCAATTTTTGTTTTTTCTAGTTATCATGCGACAAAGAATATGACTTTGTATAATAAT
This sequence comes from Torymus aiolomorphi, assembly GCA_036365515.1. Taxonomy (NCBI): domain Eukaryota; kingdom Metazoa; phylum Arthropoda; class Insecta; order Hymenoptera; family Torymidae; genus Torymus; species Torymus aiolomorphi. The sequence continues at coordinate 108,062,838 of CM070874.1, forward strand.
ATACGAAAATTTTCAAAATCAAATATCTCAAAAAGTAATCGTACGATCTTGATGAAAGTTCGCAAACATATTATCTATATCCCGTACAAAATTGTCTATAAATTTGCATCTGATACATGGAGCCGTTCTCGAGAAATTACGATTTGAAAAAAAGGTTAAAAAAATTTTAACCTCAAATATTTCTGAAATTTCTGGACTAATCATTTTGCCCAAAGAACTCGACCGAGAGCAATCCAAAATCTACCTCTACAAGGAATTTTAAAGCGATTAAGTCAATTTTACTCCCGTAATCGTTGGACATACAAAACTCATTTTTTTCATATTTTAATTTTTTTCTCAAAAACTAATCGACAAAATAGATTGAAATTATTACAGATTATAGCTGTTTATATTCTGCATTATCATGATTTTTTTCAAAAAAATTCACCTTTCAGTTTAGGAGTTATAAACTTTTTAAGAAAAAACACGTTTTTGTTAATAACAAAAGAGCCGCAATAGCTAGAGAAATTTTTTTTTAGAAAATATAGGTATTTTAATGCTCTTTTGAATGCTATCTATTCGATTCAAATATCTCGATCTTATCATTAAAAAAAAGCAAAATTCAATTTTGAGAAAATCGAAATTTCGAAATAGAACCAAAACGCATCGGTAAATCAAAAAACGAATTTTTGACCAGCTGTCACACAAAAGAAGCAAAGAAAAATGAGACCTGTCCGGTTAAAATCGATCGAGTAGAAGATGAGATCCAGGCGTATACACACATACGCATACACACCCGCGAAAAAATTTAAAATATGGGCAATATATTTCATATATATTGGATATACAAATTAGCAATATATTATAAATATACTGGCTATGCGATTGCCAATATATTAATAACATATCTGCGATTGTACATCCTCCAATATATTACTCATATATTGGCAGTATAAAATGTATAAAAATAAATTTCAAAACGTGTTACCAATAAGTATAGCCGGAATAGAGTGTCGCTACTTCAATAAGTTATTTTTATATATTTACATATCAAAATTATTTCACGCAAACATTGCGGAAATTTTTGAGGCCCTATTGTACATCTGTACGAGAGGAGATAGCAAAAAGAAGCCAAAAACAAGGCGAGCCTTGTATTTCGAACTCTTCGTAAAGAGTCGTTCGAACGGATGAATTACACGGGTTATATACTCTCGGCCCTCCAATACGTTTAAAGGAGCCACTACCGGCGCGCCGAATAGCGGTGGCAAATGGGAACTTTTGATGGGCGGCGCTCGATGAGCAAGCTTCAGCTATTCATCCGCTATGCGGCGCGCCGGTAGTGACTTCCTTAAACGCATTGGAAGACCGAGAGTATATAAGCCATGTAATTCATTCGTTCGAACGACTCTTTACGAAGAGTTCGAAATACAAGGCTCGCCTTGTTTTTGTTATCCCCTCTTGTACAAATGTACAATAGGGTCTCAAAAATTTCCACAATGTTTGCGTGAAATAATTTTGATTTGTAATGTATAAAAATAACTTATTGAAGTAGCGACACTCTATTCCGGCTATACTTATTGGTAACACGTTTTGAAATTTATTTTTATACATTTTATACTGCCAATATATGAGTAATATATTGGAGGATGTACAATCGCAGATATGTTACTAATATATTGGAAATCGCATAGCCAGTATATTTGTAATATATTGCTAATATGTATATCCCATATATATGAAATATATTGCCCATACTTTCAATTTTTTCGTGAGCACACACATACATCCATACAGACATTTTTCAAAAATCATGTATTTTGATTCCTAACACCTCGAATAACAATTATAACATGTTTTTACAACAACTCAAAAAATTCCTCTAGGAGGAAACAAATAAAAAATGCACGAGTTATGCACTTTTTAATGAAAAATGCAGTTTTTAGAAAAATGTATTTTTCTCGAATAAGCCTATTTTTTTCTCAATTTTCTTTTGTCGTGATAATAAATACCTATCTAGACGTATTTGTGAGATTTGAGAGATTTGTCCTGGGATAGCGATCACTTAACGCTTATATATAGTGATATAACAATGATATAACAATCAATATATAAGTAATACACATGTACATGCAGCTACTTGTATGAGTTTATGTACTAATACATTTGTCCGCTAGATGGCTATCGTTTGACTTAACATTTACCAAGAAAGTTCGGTTTCTGCTATATATCACACCGCTAGTTTTTTTTAAAACTATCATCTTTTTGAAAATTACGATGTCTCAAAATTACTTAACGAAGAGAATCAAATCTGCAGATTTTTTACATAAGCACAGAAAAATCTGTTTCAAATCTAATTCCCTACGTTTCAAACAACTTGAGGATCTTGCTCATCCATTGAAGCACCTCTATCCTGATTTACCTTTAATACCCTCTACATATCTGAATAAAAATTGTTACAATCGTGCTTTAGAATTGGTGAGTAGCACTGACAATGAATTTACAACGGATAATGAAGTTACCGACAGGTAATCGATAAAGATGAAGATTTTTTACCAAGTACTCCAGAACGCATGAAAGAATTTAATAATGAAATAAGTACATCTTTCTTAGGTTCTGCATCGCCTATTAAGATAAAAAATCTTATACGTGAAAAATCACTTGAAAATTACGTAAAAAAGAAGAAAAAAAAATATACTTTCAACATTGTCTAATGCCCTCGATGTGAAGTTGAACAATGTTTATGACGTTTCTATAAAAGCAAACGAATCAAATGCATGCCGTTGTACAGAATGGGTACAAAATGTTGGTTTAGCCTTGCAAAAGTGTTCTACAGTATCAGAAAAAATAAAAATTCTGACTTTGCTACCCTCATCCTTAACGAAAAATGAAATTTCATCCTTATTTCCAGACAGAACAATGTACATGATAGAAAGAGCGAAAAGTTTTGCACAAGAAAAGGGAGTTTATTCGGAACCAGAAGCGTATACAGGCCATCCAATTGACGAAAGGACCGAAAAAATTGTTATGGAATATTGTTATATAATATTATATAAATGACGAATTTAATTGGTCAAGACAGAGTCCTAATAAGAGTGACATTATTACCGTTAAAATAAATGATAAAAAGGAGTAGAAAGATAAACGTTTTCTTACTCGAAGTCTGAAAGCAACGTATGAAGTATTTAAAAATGATTATCCCGAATTCAGAATTGGTAAATCGAAGTTTTATAGTTTGCGACCAAAATATGTCTTACTTAGCCCCATCAAAAAAGTTTGTCTCTGTATCTATTGCGCAAATTATGATTTATTTCTTACGAGCTTAATTAATTTCAGAGGGAGTAACGTTACAGAGTTGGATGAAATTCGGTCAGAAATAATAAACGTAACAATGTGTTCTGAGCCATTTGATTTATGTTATTTACAAGAATGTAAAATTTGTCCAGGCAGTAACGGAATTACGTTTCATGTTCTAAAACTGCAAGATATAGAAGGCACAGAAGAAATTACATATGCTTTGTGGGATAATGGTAACTTGATTAAAAAAACAGTGTCAATTTCTGCTTTTAAAGATGAACTTTCGGTTTGGACCATGAAGGTTAGTACTCACATGTATGTAAAAAATATACAACGCAATACTATAAAAGCAGAAAGAGAAAATGCTAAAAAAGACCCAATTATTTAGTTCTTCAAATAGACTTCGCTGAAAACTAGGATATGATTCATAATAAAGCTGTTCAAGGAAATCATTGGGTTAATAATAAAATTTCTATTTTCACAGCAGTGTCTTATCAAAGGGATTCGCCAAAGTTTCGCAGTCATAAGTCATGGCCGAAAACATGATTCAGCGTATGCTTTGCTGGCAGTAGAAAAAATTATAACCTTCTTGAAAGACAATTGTTGTGATTCAATAAAAAAATTACCATTGCATCAGACGGCGCCGCTAGCTACTTTAAAAATCGCTTTCAATTATGGGAATTAAAATGAGCACCATTTGATATAAAATGGTTGTCCTCTGCTACTGGGCACGGCAAAGGAGCTGTAGATGGTGTGGGTGGACTTATAAAGCATTATGCTACTTCGCATAATCTTCGAGAGCCCCTTGAAAATCCATTCAAAATGCTAATGATTTTGTAGAGTACGTTCAAAAATATACAGATGCAATTAAAATAATACATTTACAAGACGTTGACGTAGAATAGTTTAGAAAAGTAAAAAACGTTGATTGGCTTGCTACTCCTAAGTATCCTAGAATTCAAAAAACTCATTTATGGATTAAAGAAACTTGCAATGATAAAGTACATTGTTTGACAGCAAAGACCGCTGATTGTCCCCTTACTGAAGTAAGAACAATGAAGCAGAAACACAAAGGTAGTTATAAAAATAAAAAATCTAAAAGACAAAAATAAACACCTTTATATTGACTGTTATATCATAGACTATACATATATCTGTGGCTTCGAGGAATAACGACCTAACCCACTTGGGGGTCAAAATTGAGTTAGCATCAGAATTTATACCTTCTAACTACCCTTTTTCATATAGACTTGGTCCGGAAATCTGAAACGCGTTCAAAGAGCAAATATCAGCTAAGTGCATAACCACTTAACTGCCCTGTGCCCGGAAAAACCACTTAACTGAATATTTATATTTAATTAAAAGCACCGTTTTGAAGTTAATACTACGCAATAAACAGATTATGACATACCTATTTTTATAGCAACAAAGATCAAAGGTAATAGATAATAGAAGGTAACACAAGAGCTTTGATTGCCGGGCGATAGGGCGAGTGTGCATAAACAGTAACCGAGTAACGTTCGGTATTCGGTTTACCGAATTCCGTTGACTTCACGCATATTCCGTTGGGAGGCACATGCGTGCGAATGAATATTTAAAAAAGAATTCGTATTCTATGTTTTAAGTGTAGAAATAACTATGTTATTTATCTTATTTGAACAATTTCCCTAAACCACTTAACTGCACAGTTACCGGAATAACGACTTAACTGCATTGTTTTGTTTGTTTATACAAAGAATAAAAATGTATTCTAGCAGCTGATAGTCGGGTTCGAAAGATATTCGATACCTTTGTAAATGTTTACATTGTTATGACTCATCTCGCGCATTTCGATCTTACATATGAAGTGTCATGACCGAAATTTTAAAACGTCGATTTCTCGAAAACACGTACAAGTGGGTTAGGTCGTTATTCCGGGAAGCCACAGATATAAGCGTTGAGCGTGAAAAATTTGTTTGTGTGTTATCTCATTAGTGATCCTTATCCCAGGGCAAATCCACCGAATCTCACAAATACGTCTAGATAGGTATTAATGTCCTCTATCACGACAAAAGAAAATTGAGAAAAAAATAGGCTTTTTCGAGAAAAATTCATTTTTCTAAAAACTGCATTTTTCAGTAAAAAGTGCATAACTCGTGCATTTTTTTTTTAAATAACATAAAGTACGTGAAAGAGGACTCAAACATCGGAGAAATTATGTGTTACACACTAAAAAGCTTAAAAAACTGGTGAATCAGTAACTGTTTGAAAATTACATTGAGAAAATTTTTTTCTAAGTAAGGATTTTCTCGGAATTTTTTGGCATTGCTGAACGCATGAAATTTTGATGCAACAAAAAAAATAAAAATATACGGGTCAAATAATTTTTGGAGAAGAACATGAATACTTTAATTTCAAAATGATCGGTGACATAGGCATACGCGGTCCACCTGGTTTGAGATGGATTCGGCCATTAATTAATTAAAATGATACTCCAAGTCTCTGTTATGCATGATATGACAAGACAAACTGTGTAATATTTATAAGAACGCAATGAATAGTGCTAGTCTTCCTAAGTATTTATCGAGCTGTGTATTTTTTTGCTCGAGCTCCGTGAGTCGTGCTACTCTTCGTCCGAGCGCAGCGAGTCGTGCTTTTTTTCGTCCGAGCGCATCGAGTCGTGCTTTTTTTCGTCCGAGCGCAGCGGGTTGTGCTTTTTTTCGTCCGAACGCCGCGAGTTGTTCCTTTTTTCGTTCCAGCTCCGCAAGTCGTTTTTCTTTTCGTAAGGGGTCGCGAGCTGTGCTTTTTTTCGTCTGAACGCATCGAATTGTGGCTGTTTTCATAACAGCCTGAGTTGGTCTTTTCTTCGAATAGGGTGTCGATATACGGCTATAATCAATGAATTGAACAAGTTTCTTTTTTTACATCGTAGACATGTATTTATTTATTTATTTATTTATTTATTTATTTATTTATTTATTTATTTATTTATTTATTTATTTATTTATTACCAGTTAATTTACATGAAATAATCCTATAGAGGTAAACGAAAGTTACTTATACATAGGCTAGTTACAAACTTGCAAAATAAACAGCAAAAAAAAAATTTTAAATATAATAACGAGAACAAAACATCATTTCTAGATTTAAACTACTTCATTTCTAATGAATCTTTTCAACTTCCCTTTTATAACATTTTTTCTAAAATTTAGAATTTCAAGATCATTAGGTAGTTTATTAAATATTTTAATAGCTGTGTAATAACGGCATGTTCTTGTTTGTGCACATAAGGATTGTGCACATATTTATTGTGCACAGATAGCATTGGTACAGATCTATATATATAGATATATGCCAATGTTAAAGTGTGCACAATTAATATGTGCACAATCAGTATGTGCATAAACAAGAACACGTCGTAATAACTATCATTACCACTTGTAGATTTGGTTCTTTTTGGTGATTGTAAGATCTCGTTTCTAGTTTTAGAAGTGCTTTCCAGATATGCAGTTTTAAGTTTTTTGTAATATTGCATTACCGCATCTAATATAAACAATTCATTGATGTTTAAAGTGTAGTTGTGTACTATAAACCTGTTTTTATTTATTATTTTTAACAATCTGCTCTGTATTTTTTGTAACTAGTAATGTATACAGTTTTACTTTTATTTAATGATAACTTATTCAGTGCCATCCGATTCGACACGTACTTTAATAACAGATTCATTCTGTCCTTTGCTACCATCCAAGTATCATCTTCAGAGAAGACGACAGTGTCGTCAGCATAAAACAAAATGCTGTGATTTGGCATATCTTTCAATAGATTGTTTACATACAGTATAAAAAATAAAGGCCCCAATATGATTCCTTGAGGAACCCCTCTCGTAATTGTATTATAGTTACATGCACCTTCTTGTAATCTTACTTGTTGTCTATCAAAAAGATAGTTTAATAATATATGAAGTGTAATATGTACTTCCCCTGATCCCATATCTTTCTAGCTTTTCTAATAGTAGTTTATGATTCACGGTATCAAAAGCTTTAGCGAGATCCAAAAAGCCTGAAATCATTGGCTTGCTTTTATCTAAATTGTTATATATTACGTTCGTAATTCTACTTAGTGCATCACAAGTCCTTCATTAATTTTTTAAATTAAGTTTTTTCCTCATATTTGCTTAGGATGACCAGAAAATAAGAAGTTAAAAAGTATGTTATACATATTTAGAAGATGTGCCTTCTTAATTATGTAGTTTTAACGGTATAGACCAAGAAAAAACTTTTGTTTTTTAAGGTGGTCTTACACTTAAAAATTTTGAAAAAATCAACTTTTTTTTTATTGAATTTTTTAATTATATATGTTATTCTGAACCTAAAAAAAATAGTTTGGATCAAAAATTAAAAAAATTAAAAATGATATGGTTAAAAGAGCTTACTATCTTTAAAATGACAAAAAATTGATTTTCCTTTTTTTTGCCTTTTCTATAGGTTTCTGATATATATAGGAACACGTTTACTTGTATGTGTTTTAAAATATCAAAAAACATTATTTAAGACTTATTAGTATAAGAATTATAAAAAAAAAATAATTAAACTTAAATACGGGATTTATTATAAAAATAATATAAATCATATTCTGGAATTTGAAATCCAGTGGAATCGTCTTTTGAGTTGTGACAATTTTGCACTTCTGTTCTAGTAAAGTGACCATTCCGTCAACGAAATTTGACAGCAAATTACTATATTAATACTCCCTTTTGTATACGTATATACTTATAAAGCTATAATACCATAGTGTCAACACAGCTGACAGCTCAAAATCTCAAATAAGCCAAGATACATAACCATGTTACTTCAACAGTTTGTTTTGCAGAGTTTTTGCTTTCAGATAGAGAAAGATTTTTTTCTTAGTGCTTGATTATTTTTATTCATAAGTGAATTTAGGAATAAAAATTTACTGTATTGTGTATGTGAAGATATATGTCTGAAAAGTGTAATTGTAATTATAATACAAGCGTGCAGTGACAGTTTTGTTTAAATTTGGAAAGTAGTTTCAGTTCAAGATGGGAATACTGTATGAAAACTAATACTGAAAAACATGTGCATTGGCAAGATTGAATTAAGTATTTTAAAGAAGAGGAAGTAAAAATTTTTATCGCATAAAAATAAATACATCTTTTTTCTAAGAAAGATGAAAGTGACATATTAAGTCTAACTCACTATAGGATATATAATTCAATTCAGAAGATTTGTGAATTGCAATAAGTGTCAAGATGTATCTATACACATAAAAGCAACAAGCCTTCTTACAAGAATATAGGCTTAAATTCAAGATATATTTAATATTTAATATGTGTAATCAAGTAATCATTAAAAAAATGGGCTTATCGGCTTTTATATACTTATGTACTTTTGTCTATGACAGTGATGGCTTCTTAAGTTTCGATTTGGATCATTGGGATTTCATATTTCATAAGACCTGGCACATATTCTACATTTATTTTAGTATTATAAATAATAATCTAACTCAGTACAGTGTGTTAAAAAGTGATTCAACAGTGGATGAATCAAAAGTACAAAAGGACAGATTGAACAGTAACTTTTAATGGAACGAATGCTGCTAGCTTAGCAATAACTTTTAATGGAACGGATGCATGCAAGGTACCAGAGCTTCTGTTTTAACCATTTTATATGGGAGAACAGATAACAGATATACAGGAAAATGAGTTTCAAGAAGGAAAAGAATAGGGATTAAATGGCTGATTATTTTTTGAGTCTTATGGTATTTTTCTTTGCAGGCTTGTTTCTCAAAATGTCATTTTTTAAAGTTTGGCGTAACTTTTCTCTGAGACCGCATGATGGATTTTCATGAGACAAAGTGCAAATTGTTCCTAATTTATGTAGTTATGGGCGTAAGGGTTGCAATTTTAAAGTTTTCATGTATAAGTATTTTTTTCATGGCAAAGACCCAAAAAATTCAAAAAAATGCAAAAAATTATTGCAAAAAAATCAGTTTTTGCCATGAAAAAAAAAATACTTATATATAAAAACTTTAATGCAACTCTTACGCCCATAACTACATAAATTAGGAACAATTTGCACTTTGTCCCATGAAAATCCATCATGCGATCTCAGAGAAAAGTTACGACAAACTTTTTTTCTTGAAAATGCTATAACTGAGGGTAAAATGAGTTTAAGGACCTCTGCCTTGGCTTATTTTATTCAAAATAAGTTATATTTACAATATATTTTGATTATTTTATTATAATAATAATTTTTATCATTTTTTTAGGTAATTTTGGCCAGAAAGGTCTATAGGTGTAAGACCGCCTTAATTGTAATAAAATTGGACTGATTGTTTGAATCAGGTTATTTCCTTTAAAATCTTTTCAGGGATAACACAAAATACACTAATTAAAAGTAAATTATGCTTCCTTAATTTTCTTTCAAATTAAAAGTATGAGAATAGTTTTTATAAATGTAGCAAATATTTTTTTTATAGAAAAACTACTCTTAAATCATGAAGTTGTTCTTTATGGTACTGAGTACGCAATCGGTAAATTCGTAGTAATTAATTTTAAGAGTGATGAATTATAACTAGAAAAAATACAACATATTGTATGTATTGAAGGTGAAATTTCGTTTAAAGTTTTAGTATACGAAGAAATAACATTTGATTGTCATTTTCATGAGTGTAGGATTTATTATAATGGTATGAATATGTTCAGACTCTCTCTCTCTCTCTCTCAGCCCTCTCTCTCTGGTCGGGTAAGTGTCAACATCGTCTGTTTTTGCTCCCACTTTATTCAAGCATTACTGAAAAATTTTGTCACTCCTCGGAGTGCTTTTTCCTAAGTGCCCACGTTTTACATGGTGTTCTATGAGCCAGGAGTTACTTTTCCGCAGATGTCGCTTACCCTGATCTCCAAGGCCGGCAAACTAAACTACCATCAAGGAGCGGATCTTGGCTGTTATCGTCAGTGAGTGCAAGCTCGGAGGATCTATGTCTCCCATCTCATTCTTCAACAACACACCATCACTTCATCAATGCACCACACTCCAAGCCGCACTCGACTTCTATGACAGCTTTCCGGGCAGCAAGCGAATAATTTCAAATTCTGTCGGTTTACTGGCAGCAGACGGAAAGCTGTCAACAGCAATAACAGAGACGTTCATGTGTTTCGCCTGTGCCTAGCATGGAGAAGAGGTGCGCTGTATGCGGAGAAACATCGACGAGACAGCTGGGACTATGTCCGAAATGTTGCCGGCCGTGCCACGCCAAATGCTCCGGAAAAAAGAGTGCCCCCATGCGAATAACATCAATTAGGGCGTCAAGCAGCATCAGGCCAAAGAGCGCACAGGTGAGTACGCGTGTGTCGTTCTCATAACGACGCACACCAAATACATCTATTGCCGCTCCCCACCACCGCGTGCCTCTATGCTCGTTGACGCCCGCTGCTAAGCTCTCCTCGCGCAATAGCAGCGCGTACCCATCTCGCGCGCTGTCTGCTAGTAGCGATGAGCCTACGGGGCAGGTAGCCGGAGCGTAGGGGCTAGGAGCACCAGAGAGAGGGGCCGAGCGAGTCAACTGCCCGCAGGCGCCCGAGTCTATATTAAGTGACAGTCCCGGGCGGGTCACTGTCACTCAGGCGCCGCCATTGCCCCATCCTAAAGTCGGCAAAGAGATGGAGGATGTTCCATCGACAGCGACATCCTCAACTATTGCGCAATCTTCCACCACCATTCAGGTACTACCCCCGTCGCTGGGGGATGTAAACCTGGATGGTTTGACAAATGCATTAATCCCTGTAAGCACGCTGGAGCTCTTTTTTCAGCGATTCGACATGCTCGAGAGGCAGTTGGATGAACTCCAGCTCCTTTGGAACAGGAGTCCCACGTCGCGCAGTACCGCCAGCGTCCACTGCGATGCAAATCTTAACAATAATACGGAGCTGCCCACGCGGGTCTCTGTTGTCGAGGAGCAAGTAAGCAATCAAAATTGCTTACTTGAGTCCCTAAATATCAAGTGCCAGCAGCTTCTCGAGGCTAACTTGTCGTTAAAGGATAAATTAGACAAAGCGCTTAGCAGCTTCAAAACCCTCCAGCGTGCTCACAGGGAAGCGGCGGTATTAGGTAGTTTAATGATAAATAGTCATAAGGTAGGGACGACTGATAGCTCCACTTTCGCTGCCAGCACAAATTCAGTGCAAATATGCCCGTCCTTTCGGCCAGGCCCCAGGGCCCCTCCTGCATGTTCTGGGACTGATGGTCGTGGGTCCTGCGAGGTGATTCTCAACGGAGTTTTAAAGAAGGATTTTGTAGGAACTGAAGTAATAACTAACCAAATTGCCTTCGCGGTACTCAGAGCCATCCTTCCCTCGCTTAACAGGGATAACGTCCTTGGGATGCGTCTCTTGGCGGGGCATAAAAAATATGAAAAATTCACCCTGAAAAAATGGAGCATTATTGAGTAATTTCGACTTCAAATTCGGATTCAGCGAATCAAAATACATGGGTACATAAATACAATTATGGAGTTTTCAGCTTTAAAAACAAATTGGTTTGCGATAGGATAATTCTGACATCAAATTCGAATTCCTTGCATCAAACACTACAGGAGTACATATTTTTTTGATCGAAATATTGATAGCCAGAAAGTCTACAATGAAAAAGCCGAAAATACGTTATTTATTCGACTTTCATTTTTCATTTCCAAGGTCACAGGGTCAAATGATCAGTACTGGACTATTTTTCCTTTATTGTATATTACTTCAACTTTAAAATGCAGTTGGATTCATCTGGCTATCGATATCCGTTCGCGAGATATTTCATTTTGTCCATTTTTTTTCAAAATAGAACACTGTGCGGCGCAAATGGTGGCTGAATGGGCGGCGAACTCTGGTTTGCACCTCAATGCTGGTAAGACCAAAATTATATTCGGCTCTAGGGTAAGAGTTAATCATTTAAACTCATTGGATCTGCGAGGTATTGGTGTGCGGCCTGGGGAGTGCATCCCGTTCAGTAGCGAAGTTGCGAGTCCGGTGTTACAGTGGATACTAAATTAACATGGAAATCGTACATTGACCAACTTACAAAGAAAGTGAATAAAGTCTGTAACGATCATGCTCATATTTCGCGCGTAGTTGCGTCCTACCCATGGCCGAAAATATTAATAGCGCTAGGGTGCGCTAACTGCGAGCGACGCATGGACCGTAGGTTTCTTACCAATGGACGGAGAGAGATCGCTCTCTTTCCATTCGGGACCACCAGCAAAGCAACATCCCTCGCAACCAGTTCCTAGCCCATCTGACATCACCACCGTCTCCTAGCTCATCAAGGGCCATATTCACGCAACAGCGAGTTCTTTAGCGAGATAGCCACTGACAACGGAGAAGATACGAAGAGGTTGGTGAAGAAAGGGTATCATCAGGTCCCGGGTAAGAGAGCCAACGCGGCCTCCTCTTGGCAACAAGATAAGTTTTACCATTGTAACCTTATTAAGTGCGTAGATCGGAGTTGTGGAGAAGTTTTAATAAATTGTTAAAGGAAAAGTAATTTGATTGGGTTTAATTTTAATATCGTGATGGTAGAAGCGAGCAAAACATTTGGTATTTGTATAGAGGCGGGAAATTCCTGAAGGGATTGGTGCGACTCTCGTGCGTGCAGAGATTATGTAATTGCATAGAGAAATGGAATATATATTTTGTAATAATATTCGTTGTGTGAGTTCATAATAAATCATGCTCTATTTTAATATTTTATTTATCTGATATTCGATCTCTGTCTTATAATAATGCTTATTCTCCATCACATTTACAAACTGAATATCCATATCATCTTTATATATCGTTTATTCATATAGAATTTTATAAGCCCTATCCAGTTTGCGGTTTATTAGGGCATGTACCACCGAGATTCTCCGCAAAAGATTAGTCGAGTCCCTAGTACAACCCCACCTTGACTAATGTACGGTGGTCTACTTGGACACATCTGATGAACAGCGAGAGAGAGTGCACAGATTGAGCAATTCATGTGTGAGGTACGTTCCTGGCTAGGAGGGATGAGCATATCACCCCCTACTTGAGACGCCTGGGCTGGCCCCATACGGACTCACGCAGATTCTATTTCGTAGCCCTGCTAATATATAAAATACTACGGATGCGTGAGCCCAGTTATTTGGCTGTCTTTTTTACGGTATATAAAGCCCAAGCCAACGAGCAGGGAAGCTTACATTCCCCGTCTTGAACTATAGAGCGTTTCTGGCTCAGGGCGCCCGCCTGTGGAACTCTCTTCCCCCTCCCTACGCTACCTTCCATCACTTTCATCATTCAAGAGGGCTGTGCGCCAACACCTGCTAGCGACCCTTAGCCCCCCCCCCCCTTTCGTGGGGATAATGAGCTGTCAGTATGAGAACCCAAAGTAGCCTAACCTAACAGGACCCAGCCTTATGTATTTATAGTGGATTAGGCTTTCATTTGGGGTTCCTCAAGTAGAACAATTTTGTACTTTCAATGTTAATCTCATCTGTGATAATATAGCTACGTATTAGATATATTTTATACCTTCTTTTATCTTTTAATATTATATTGTTACACTCACACACACACACACACACACACACACACACACACACACACACACACACAATAAATAATAAAAACTATTTATAAAGAATAAGAATGTAATTTATTCAAGATCATAAACACAAAAGATTAAACGTGTTATCACCAAGCTGTCAAATCAACTAAACTGAACTGAATCGAATCGAGAACAACAAACTAATCGCTTAGCAACGCTTTCGTTCTTCTCATGTTCGATGGTGGTAGACGAACACATAACATTATTCCCCCTCCTTTCAGATTGTCGTCCCGACAATCTTAAAATAAAACAAAAGAGAAGGCGTCTTCTTCAAGCGGGCTGATCCCAGGCTCATCCAACCAAAAAGACCCGTCTCTTGAAAAATAGTTATTCTCTTCCAAAACCGAATCAAAATTGCGTCATCTTCAAGCGGGCTGATCCTTGGCTCACCCGGCCAAAGGGGCCCGTCTCTTGAATTGTTCCATCTTAAATTCTTGAAAACATCTTGAAATCATCTTGAAATTTAAATTTAATTTTGTCTATTTTTAAGCGTAATTTTTAATGTCTACTTTTAAGCGGGTTGATCCTTGACTCATCCCGGTACTGGACCCGTCTCTTAAAATGTAGAATCATCATTTTTGGGGGTATCATCATGTCATTATCGGTGGGTAAAGTTTTGTCGGTAATTCTTGGATACAAGTGGGGAGTTGATACGCCATGATACCTCACCTCTGTCCCTGTTCTGGCATTTGCCCTGTGCCTCATGGGAAAAAACCACGGTTCAAAATAACCGTGAGTAGAGCAGAAGAAATTTCGTATCGTGGTAGATCGCCAATTGATCAATATGAATGATCTTCTTTTTGTGTTTTGGTGTCTTCTGGATGCAGAAAACGATGTCATTGATCTTCTTGACAATCTTGTAAGGTCCCAATCACTTTGGAGCTTCGGAGTCCTTCCTTTGACTCGGCGAGAATTATACAACCATACATTCTGTTGTTCTTGAAAGTTGACATGTCTCAATGTTCTGTCATAGATTGTTTTCGTATGTTTGGAGGAGAGAAAAATGTTCTTTCGTGCTGATGGGTGAATTTTGCTGATGTTGGTTTTTAGTTTTTAGACGTAACTGCCATAGTTAGGACAATCTTCTTCTTCAGGAGGAAGTCTGTACCGGTGTACATCTTCGCTAGTATGGCCCTAGATGTTGCGTGTACCGAGGATCTGTAAGCTAAAAGATACAAGGAAATCCAACGATCCCAATCTTTTTGGTTGTCTGTTATGCATTTGGACAAGTATTCTAGTATCGTTCTGTTTTATCTTTCCACCTGACCATTCGATTGAGGGTGTAATGGTGTTGCCCTAGTCTTCCGAATTCCTAACAACTGAGACAGCTCCTTAATTAGTTTAGAGTCAAAGTTGCGACCTTGATCAGTGTGAACTTCAAGAGGAACTCCATATCTACACATGATTTCACGAACAAATACTTCATCAATAGTTTTTGTTCTCATATTGGAGAGAGGAAAAGCTTCTACCCATTTAGTAAAGCAATCCGTTACAACTAAGAGATATCTATTTCCTAAAGAAGAAATTAGGAAAGATCCTAAAATATCCATTTGGACTCTCTCAAAAGGTAATTCTACATTGTAGATTCTCATCTCATTGTAACCTTTATCTGATGGACCTTTCTTTGCAATACAAACTGAATAAGATCTACACCAATTTTTAACGCCAAAATGTTACACTCACACACACACACACACACAATAATAACAACTATTTATAAAGAATAAGAATGTAATTTATTCAAGATCATAAATAAAAAAAATTAAGTCGAATCGAGAATCACAAACTAATCGCTTAGCAACGCTTTCGTTCTTGTAGTTATCAAGGAACGCGGGAGCGTTCCGAAGGCAAGTATAGAAGAACCTTAGGACGACCGCGTGATTATATACTTTGAAATGGATGTACGAGAAATTCAATGCGATTATATACCTATTGCGTTAGTTTTAACTATATAACATATCCCTATTAATCGAAAGCCATTTCATTGCTCTACTCAAATCGAAAGGTTTCATTTAAAAAGATTGTCTCATTCAAAAGATTTAGAGATCTGAATATTTTTTATGTACTATTTCCGAATCTCCGAATCTCCATATTCTTCAGTACGCACAAACTATACATTTTTGTCCGACCGGTACATAGTATAGCATTTTTGTCCGACCGACTGGCAAAAGAGAGAGAGAGAGTGAGTGAGTGAGGGAGTAGAGTGAGAGAGAGAGGGAAAGAGAAGAGCGACGGAGAGAGAGAGAGAGAGAGAGAGAGGGAAAGAGAAGAGCGACGGAGAGAGAGAGAGAGAGGGAAAGAGAAGAGCGACGGAGAGAGAGAGAGAGAATCCGTATATGGTATATATATATATCTGGTCAACCAACCTAACCTTATTATTTTATGTATACATAAAACTTTCAATATTACGCATTTTGGTCCATATACAATCATCATTTATATACAAGTTATATTCAAGACTTTTTACATCATTGAAATTCGATAGATATTAAATGGACTTGGTATATCTCAGATATATTTTCAGATAAGTAGCAAACTATCATTATAAAATAAAAAAAATAATGTTATTAATATAAGTATTGTTACTTTGTGAAATATTTTTTTTTTGTTATTACAGAGATATCAGAACAAGGATAATTGACAAGTAGATCATCTTTAAATAGTATGTAACATAAAAGAGTTCAAAATTATTATTTTGTATTTTAAGGCCACCAAAAGATTAATTATGTTCAAGTCTGTCAAAGCATGCAACCTCCTGTAGTAGAAAAAATAGAAATACTGTTGCTGATAATATTCGCTCTAGCAGATCAAGCCTCGTTCTACTTTATGGTGTTTTAATTGTGGATATGCTTTACTGGCCCTATGATTTCTAAAGGTAAACTAGCATTATTAAAACCCGGAAATAGTGATATATAAGATTTTGCAAGATGTATCTGATTGCTTATTAATTCAAGTGGTTTCTAGTTAAAATTTAAACGAATCTAAGTGTCGAATATAATGTAATTATATAGTGATTGGCTTATGGCAATGGGTGCCTATAAATAAAATAAAGTATCGGTATGATGTGTTAAATGAAGTGTTGATAACAAATTTCTAACCTCTACTTAAAATCAGAATTTAAAATATTGGTCAGAGCCTTGGTTAAAAAAAAAACATTTTTTGTCTATACTTCAAGAAACTTTGTTAATATTGGCGCTGTGCATATTTATTTACTTAAACATCAATTAAAAGATTATGTTAAGTGAACAATAAAATAGAGAAAAAAGAAAAAATGATGTGTTATTGTTGTGAATAAAAGTGCTCAGTTAATCTAATTTTATAATTTTCTCATGGTGGGAGACGTCAAAATGTTTCAGAAGAGTTCTCAGTAAATATTGTGAAAATGTCTACAGATAAAAGTGCTCAGTTAATCTAATTTTATAATTTTCTCACGGTGGGAGACGTCAAAATGTTTCAGAGGAGATCTCAGTAATTTTTCTACACAAGATTCAGATAATTATTTCAAAAAGTATACAAGAATGTTACGGAAGCTTTTATTATCAGAAATTCTTAGTTCATAAACTGATACAAGATGTGTGGCAATCATGAGTTTCTACTATAAAAGAATGTCGAGAAAGCTTTCTTTTCCCAATGATTCTTAGTTCATAAACTTTTGTTTTTAATTTTGCAAGATGTATCTGATTGCTTATTAATTCAAGTGGTTTCTAGTTAAAATTTAAACGAATCTAAGTGTCGAATATAATGTAATTATATAGTGATTGGCTTATGGCAATGGGTGCCTATAAATAAAATAAAGTATCGGTATGATGTGTTAAATGAAGTGTTGATAACAAATTTCTAACCTCTACTTAAAATCAGAATTTAAAATATTGGTCAGAGCCTTGGTTAAAAAAAAACATTTTTTGTCTATACTTCAAGAAACTTTGTTGATATTGGCGCTGTGCATATTTATTTACTTAAACATCAATTAAAAGATTATGTTAAGTGAACAATAAAATAGAGAAAAAAGAAAAAATGATGTGTTATTGTTGTGAATAAAAGTGCTCAGTTAATCTAATTTTATAATTTTCTCATGGTGGGAGACGTCAAAATGTTTCAGAAGAGTTCTCAGTAAATATTGTGAAAATGTCTACAGATAAAAGTGCTCAGTTAATCTAATTTTATAATTTTCTCACGGTGGGAGACGTCAAAATGTTTCAGAGGAGATCTCAGTAATTTTTCTACACAAGATTCAGATAATTATTTCAAAAAGTATACAAGAATGTTACGGAAGCTTTTATTATCAGAAATTCAAGATGTTTCAAGATGTTTTATATTTTAAAAGAATGGAGAAAGCTTTTTTCTCTCAATGATTCTTAGTTCATAAACTTTTGTGTTTAATTTTGCAAGATGTGTCTGATTGGTTATTAATTCAACTGGTTTCTAGTTAAAATTTCAATGAATCTAAGAGTTGAAAATATAATGTAATTATTATATAGTGATTGGCTTATCGTGATGGGCGCCAAATGTTTCAGAGTAGCTATCTGTTCTGTGAATTACCGTATATGAAACCATAATATATAAATTACTGTAATGGCTACTTTTTATCTGCAACCAATATTTTAATTTGCTAGCGGATTGTGTTGCAGTAGTGTGGCTAGTTACAATGTATTTATTTTATAACTCTCTCCCGCTCCCCTCTCTTTCTCTCCCTCAACATATGTCAAACTCTGTACCAAGAACTTTAATGAGAGCCTAAATATTTTTTTTTAAACAATCAGTAAAACAAATAGTGGCTAAGGCAAATGTATGAGTTTTCTCTGTATAATTAATCAACATCTGTCACACTCTGAACCAAGAACTTTAATGAAAACCTAAATATTTTTTAAAACAATCAGCAAAACAAATAGTATTATTAATGTAAGATCGCAATTTGTCTAGTCTTTTTTTTTTTTCTAGTCTCATCTATTCAATAAGCACTCTCTACAAATGGTAATAATTTTTTTCATGACTGTACTAATAATAATAGTGTTGATATTTAAAACTTTCTACGAAAGTGTAAAATAAGGCAAGTATAGAAGTTTTTTCTGTATAATCTATGTATAATCTAAATATAAAACTTTCTACGAAAGTATAAAATAAGGCAAGTATAGACGTTTTTTCTGTATAATATACTCTTCCTCTGTCTGTTCCCCGCCCTCTCTCACCCTCTCTCCCCCTCCCCTTTCTTCCTCTCTCTCTCTTAACATCCGTCAAACTCTGTACCAAAAACTTTAATCACAGCTTAAATATTTTTGTTTAATACAATCAACATGTTTAAAAAAAAAATAATTCCTTAAGTACGTTACGTACGTTAATTAAACACAAGAAAGTACTGAAATCAATTATATTGTAGTCAAGTACCCATAACTTAACTTGACTGACATAATACAACTTTTCGTACCTACTCAAAAATATTCAGCTAGCGGGCATGAAGTACTATTTAACACCCAAGAGGCGTAATAGCTCTCATACTCCTACAAAACTTTATAGAACCTACGCACTTTACGTCCGTGTGGGCAAAAATTATTTAAATTATATATAACTATCTTTTACTTCGTCGAGTAAATGTATACTGAACAAATTATATGTATGTAGATTCAAATTCTTCATTGCAAATCAAACAAACGAAAGTTGTGAAATCAATTACCGATAGTCAAGTAATGCAAACAACTCTCCGAAACAACTGTATGACTGATCTCAGAAATATATTATTCTAATTTGTTCATTCTTCTATACAAATTAAACACAAGAAAGTACTGAAATCAATTTATTGTAGTCAAGTATACCCATAAGTTAACTTGACTGAGATAATAGAACTTTTAGTACCTTGCGTGTAAAATTACATTTCACGCCCACGTTGTAACTTCAAAAATATTCACCCAGCAGGCATAAAGTACTACTTAACGCCTAATAAGCGGAATAGCTCACATATTCCTACAACACTTTATAGAACCTACGCACTTTACTCCCGGGTAGACGAAAATTATTAATTAATTACTATTATGCCTTCTTTTTATTTCTAAAATTAATAAGAATTTTATCAGATATTTACGAAGTCAATGCCTATATAAAAAAATTACATAGTTACCAACACATCCCCATTTTTCATTATTTTTTCTCAATTTTGAAATTTCTATAATATTACGCATCTTGGGAGGACACGAGAAGTCTAGAGCTGCTCTAGCAGGGGTGGTCGTCCAATCTTCCATACATACTTGGCGGGCCCGACGGTTTGCAGTTTACCGGTGAGCTTTGTAAATGTAGAATACTAGATTTTTGCATATACCTATAAGTCCACCATAAATACCGTTTAAATATAATATCCCTACATGTACTGTGTGCATAATCATGATTTACTTTTATTACCTAAAATATTTTTCCTTGTGTTCGTCTTTTTTATATGGGAATGAAATAAAAAGATACATATAAATTCATAGTCTATTCAAAAGAGCTTTAAATTTTACTAACTATTTTATGAGCCACCTATTTTTATCCTTTTCCCGCGTGTAAATATCATATGAGATCTTATATGAGTATTTCGGACATCAGATCAGATAAGACATCATGTTATGAGTATTTTGGACATGACATCAGATAAGACTCATATATGTTATGTCATCTGCAATTTTATATATTATGGGACCTCATATGTGATCTTATATGGGATCTGATGTCCGATATTCTCATATGAGATCTCATATGAAATTTTCATCTGTGTTTGGACTTTTCTATTTAAAAAGAGTAATATATTCACGGATCAGTATTTAATATCTAGAAGCAATTGATTTATACATTTTATCTGATCTTCAAACGTATGAATATTCATATGAAAATGACAATGTCTACACCTTAAACTGCAAACCGTCGGGCCCGCCAAGTATGTATGGAAGATTGGACGACCACCCCTGCTAGAGCAGCTCTAGACTTCTCGTGTCCTCCCAAGATGCGTAATATTATAGAAATTTCAAAATTGAGAAAAAATAATGAAAAATGGGGATGTGTTGGTAACTATGTAATTTTTTTATATAGGCATTGACTTCGTAAATATCTGATAAAATTCTTATTAATTTTAGAAATAAAAAGAAGGCATAATAGTAATTAATTAATAATTTTCGTCTACCCGGGAGTAAAGTGCGTAGGTTCTATAAAGTGTTGTAGGAATATGTGAGCTATTCCGCTTATTAGGCGTTAAGTAGTACTTTATGCCTGCTGGGTGAATATTTTTGAAGTTACAACGTGGGCGTGAAATGTAATTTTACACGCAAGGTACTAAAAGTTCTATTATCTCAGTCAAGTTAACTTATGGGTATACTTGACTACAATAAATTGATTTCAGTACTTTCTTGTGTTTAATTTGTATAGAAGAATGAACAAATTAGAATAATATATTTCTGAGATCAGTCATACAGTTGTTTCGGAGAGTTGTTTGCATTACTTGACTATCGGTAATTGATTTCACAACTTTCGTTTGTTTGATTTGCAATGAAGAATTTGAATCTACATACATATAATTTGTTCAGTATACATTTACTCGACGAAGTAAAAGATAGTTATATATAATTTAAATAATTTTTGCCCACACGGACGTAAAGTGCGTAGGTTCTATAAAGTTTTGTAGGAGTATGAGAGCTATTACGCCTCTTGGGTGTTAAATAGTACTTCATGCCCGCTAGCTGAATATTTTTGAGTAGGTACGAAAAGTTGTATTATGTCAGTCAAGTTAAGTTATGGGTACTTGACTACAATATAA
Organism: Torymus aiolomorphi; assembly: GCA_036365515.1. Classification (NCBI taxonomy): domain Eukaryota; kingdom Metazoa; phylum Arthropoda; class Insecta; order Hymenoptera; family Torymidae; genus Torymus; species Torymus aiolomorphi. The sequence continues at coordinate 108,084,495 of CM070874.1, forward strand.
TTGATTTCAGTACTTTCTTGTGTTTAATTAACGTACGTAACGTACTTAAGGAATTATTTTTTTTTAAACATGTTGATTGTATTAAACAAAAATATTTAAGCTGTGATTAAAGTTTTTGGTACAGAGTTTGACGGATGTTAAGACAGAGAGAGGAAGAAACGGGAGGGGCAAGAGAGGGTGAGAGAGGGCGAGGGAAGAGAGAGAGAAGGAGTATATTATACAGAAAAAACGTCTATACTTGCCTTATTTTATACTTTCGTAGAAAGTTTTATATTTAGATTATACATAGATTATACAGAAAAAACTTCTATACTTGCCTTATTTTACACTTTCGTAGAAAGTTTTAAATATCAACACTATTATTATTAGTACAGTCATGAAAAAATTATTACCATTTGTAGAGAGTGCTTATTGAATAGATGAGACTAGAAAAAATAAAAAGACTAGACAAATTGTGTTGTTACATTAATAATACTATTTGTTTTGCTGATTGTTTTAAAAAAATATTTAGGTTTTCATTAAAGTTCTTGGTTCAGAGTGTGACAGATGTTGATTAATTATACAGAGAAAACTCATACATTTGCCTTAGCCACTATTTGTTTTACTGATTGTTTAAAAAAAATATTTAGGCTCTCATTAAAGTTCTTGGTACAGAGTTTGACATATGTTGAGGGAGAGAAAGAGAGGGGAGCGGGAGAGAGTTATAAAATAAATACATTGTAACTAGCCACACTACTGCAACACAATCCGCTAGCAAATTAAAATATTGGTTGCAGATAAAAAAGTAGCCATTACAGTAATTTATATATTATGGTTTCATATACGGTAATTCACAGAACAGATAGCTACTCTGAAACATTTGGCGCCCATCACGATAAGCCAATCACTATATAATTACATTATATTTTCAACTCTTAGATTCATTGAAATTTTAACTAGAAACCAGTTGAATTAATAACCAATCAGACACATCTTGCGAAATTAAACACAAAAGTTTATGAACTAAGAATCATTGAGAGAAAAAAGCTTTCTCCATTCTTTTAAAATATAAAACATCTTGAAACATCTTGAATTTCTGATAATAAAAGCTTCCGTAACATTCTTGTATACTTTTTGAAATAATTATCTGAATCTTGTGTAGAAAAATTACTGAGATCTCCTCTGAAACATTTTGACGTCTCCCACCGTGAGAAAATTATAAAATTAGATTAACTGAGCACTTTTATCTGTAGACATTTTCACAATATTTACTGAGAACTCTTCTGAAACATTTTGACGTCTCCCACCATGAGAAAATTATAAAATTAGATTAACTGAGCACTTTTATTCACAACAATAACACATCATTTTTTCTTTTTTCTCTATTTTATTGTTCACTTAACATAATGTTTTAATTGATGTTTAAGTAAATAAATATGCACAGGGCCAATATCAACAAAGTTTCTTGAAGTATAGACAAAAAATGTTTTTTTTTTAACCAAGGCTCTGACCAATATTTTAAATTCTGATTTTAAGTAGAGGTTAGAAATTTGTTATCAACACTTCATTTAACACATCATACCGATACTTTATTTTATTTATAGGCACCCATTGCCATAAGCCAATCACTATATAATTACATTATATTCGACACTTAGATTCGTTTAAATTTTAACTAGAAACCACTTGAATTAATAAGCAATCAGATACATCTTGCAAAATTAAAAACAAAAGTTTATGAACTAAGAATCATTGGGAAAAGAAAGCTTTCTCGACATTCTTTTATAGTAGAAACTCATGATTGCCACACATCTTGTATCAGTTTATGAACTAAGAATTTCTGATAATAAAAGCTTCCGTAACATTCTTGTATACTTTTTGAAATAATTATCTGAATCTTGTGTAGAAAAATTACTGAGATCTCCTCTGAAACATATTCCATATAATGATTTTATCTAATCTTTTTATTTTTTGTACTCTTTGATGCAAGCTTTATGCTCTACATTGCGCATCATGTGTTTTTAAATTGTTATCAAATTTTTGTATTCTGTAAGGTTTCATATTTTTGCCGCGCAGGCAAATAAAGACACATCTCTCTCAAAAAAAGTACTACTTAGATCACGGATAGATGTGACCTAAGTGTGAGCTAAGGTAACACAGTGCTATAAATACAATGTATCATATCATTTTCTATATCATGCTGTTACTAAAAGTTCATATCAATTGCATACTTGATTAACTTCTTATCATTTCTTATAAATTTTTTAGAAATTGCGAAAGCCTTCTGATGATAACTCGTACATATATAAGAGCATTTCCTTCATTGAGCAGAGCAATTAATAATATCAGTGAGAAGTCTCTTTAATACAGCCTTACTGCAAAATGATCGTCTTTACTACGTTTTTGATAACTCTTATTTTTCATCATGCGTCACCAGCTGCAGTTGAGAAAGGTATACTTTTATTCTAAACCCCACTGGTCTTTTCAAGTAAGTACCCTATGGTAACATGGTCAAGTCAGACAATGAAGGGAATCTCAGATATTATAAGTACCAACATTATCTAAAGTTAACAAACAAATAAAACAAATTTAATTATAATATATCATGGATATTTATAATATATTATTACAAGCTCTAATAATTCTCATAATTAATAATCTATTTATGATTCTAAACCAGTTACCGTAGGCAGTTTGTACTTGAGTTGAATATAATTAATTTTACAAAATTTTTAGTTTTAATGACATGTCAAATATTCAAATTATATTGTTTGCCTCCAGAGAAAGTGTGACGTAGCGAAACGAACATCTCTTCTTTTACTTTGTTGCATCAGTGCACTTGATAATACAGTCCCTTTTTAGTAACCAGGCTTACGCCAACGCGTCGCTACGTCGTAAAAGAAAGAACGAGCCTCGGTCGGCTAAGTTAATGGGATGATGGGTTCGGATCGGGGCTAAGGTGGTCATGTAAGGAAAACATACGCAAATAAATAGTAGTCTAAAAATAAATGGAACGTAGCATATATTCTTGGCTCAAAAGTTACACTACGAATTACAACTGTCGGTCCGCGACCGGTAGGTTGACCCCGGTGTGGGCTCGCAATCGCGCACGCACTACTTTCTCGCTCGCATAGCCGGCGCTCCGACTATTCTGTTTCGCGTTCAACGATTACAATGACAACTCCATTCTTGTTGGTACAGGAAGATCGTTTTCTGAGTGTAATAGTAAAGTTAATACGAAAATATTTTAGTATTATGTTTTTATTAATAATTATATGCGGTTGAACATTAAGTAATGCCAAACACATTAAAATGTTTTTAATTATTTCATGCCAGCAAGAGTAGATACTACCCAGGACATTTTTACAACCAATATTCCTCAACAAGTATTCCATATCTATAACTCATATTACGCTGGACAAAAACCAATTCCTAAAATACCCGATGGTTATACATTCACTCCAGGAGTAGGTGCACACAAATTACATCCGGAGCAGCAAAATTGGAACGACGCTAGAAATATTTGTATCAAAGAAGGAGGTAAGGACAAAACATCAAGTTACAAGGAGAGTACACAACCTAGTAGCAATACTTAGTTCTCATAGGCCTTTTCTCTCTCGAGGTTCCAGTTAAAAAATGTCAAATATCCATTATTTTATCAAAAAGTCATCGTTCTCCGATTAGCTATAAGTATACAAATATTATTGTTACAACAATAATAAAAAATGTTCACACAAGTGGGGAATAAAAATTTTAATTTAATCTTTGCTTTGTAAAAAACATTAATTTCTTAAACAATTATGGGTAATTCAAAATTACCCACTAAATTCTTAATTTTATCCCCGAAAGAATCTTCAAAAAAAATCATTGTGTGTGTGTGTGTGTGTGTGTGTGTGTGTGTGTGTGTGTGTGTGTGTGTGTGTGTGTGTACCGCTTTATCTCAGGATATAATCGATCGATTTTAACCAGACTGATCTCACTTTTTATGTTTCTTTGGTCCGAATTCGGGAAAAAAATAAATTTTTGGATTCGCTGATATGTTTTTATTTTATGGTAAATTTTCGATTTTCACAAAATTGATTTTTAGGTTTTTTTATCGATAGGATTGAGATATTTGAATCGGATACATAGCAGTTCAAAGAGTATAAAAATACATAAATTTCTGAAAAAAAAATTTACAATAGCTATTACGGTTCTTTTGTTTTTAATAAAAACGTATTTTTTTTAAAAAGAGATTAAAACACATAAACTAAATGATAAAATGTTTTGAAAGAAATCGTAATAATGTAGAATATAAATAGCTATATTTAGGGGGTCATAGACCTATAGGCTTTTGAAGCCAAGATCATCTAAAAAAATGTAATTTGTAAAAATATTTTTTGAGTAAAGAATTGGGAACTGAAAAAAATGAATTTTCTATGTTCAACGATTACGGGAGTAAAATTGACATCGTTTTGAAATTTTTTTTTAGAGATAGATTTTGGATAATTTTTGGCTGAGTTCTTTAGGCAAAACGGTTGGTTCATAAATTTCGGAGATCTTTGAGGTTACAGTTTTTTAACCTTTTTTTCAAATCGTAATTTCTCGAGAACGGCTTGATGTATCAGCTTCAAATTTATAGACAATTTTCTATGTGACATAAATAATATGTGTGTTATAACTTTTAAATGATAGTTTTTGGTACCCTGATTACGAATATAATAGTTACATTTAGAATAATTTTGCAATAAATATTTTATGAACAAATGAATTATTTAAATGATCATATTTCAGGATCTAATTATTGTATATAGCTTAAACTTTTTAAAAATTGTTTAATTTTTCATTGCGCAACTTTTTTGTTGTTACATTAAGGGGGTCGGACACCTTTAAAATGACGAAAAATCAATTTTTTTATTACATATTTTACTAAAAAAACACTTGTAGAAAATATCCCAATTAGTTTTAAAGCATTATCTCTTTTTGTTTTAAGAATATACACAAAACACTGATAAAGCTTTTCATTTGTTTTTTGTTCAAATTACATGTTCCCCTTGCATACATATTTATATAATCGTATATTATTTCTACTAATTTTTATTTCATTTCCCTGTTCTTAATATATTTAAAATTCTCACTCTACATATCTATATATACTTTAAAAAATCGAAAAATAATATTTTAAACATTAATATAAAGATACAAAATAAATAATATAATTTATGGACGGTATTTTTGACAAAAATAAAAATTTTAATTTGAAACTTATAGCCGTTAAGTTGGCACCGTAACAACCTTACTTATCACAGACAGCCTCTCACAGCTCACTCCTTTATTGTATCATAGCTGATTTTAACCTATGTAAAAGTCTGCAAGCAATGTAAACATGCACAGTCATTTCATATAAACACTGTGATATCAGCATCAGCACCTTTTTTATACAAAGTGCTGTTCTTAGTTTTCATTGTTTCCAACGGATTTGGGAGTAAAAATTTAGTTTATTATAATACGTAAAGGTATTTTAAATAAGTTTTTAAAAGTGTTTGAATAATATGAGTGACAGTTGAATTAAAGTTTTAGAAATAGCTTTTTTACGGTCAAAAATTATTTAATCAAATAAATTGGATACATACAACTCTTCAGTCAATAGTCATATAGAATACCAAAATTTTAGGACCTCTCCCATTAAAATATATGCAGTTCCTGAATCTGGAGTCGACGGCAGAACAAAAATTTTGAGATGGGCATATATTTAGTTAAAATCGATCATTTTATTACAAATTGAATATATTTTTAGAATATTACTTCTACATATTTCTAATTATGAAAATTTATTTTTTTAAGTCATTTTATGAAGAAAATTTTGCAGGTGTTTGGCCCCCTTAATTTATATAGCAAAACTCAATAGTTTTTAAGTTATAAGCGATCGATGATTTGGGTGCGTTGGCGCTATCTATAGGTATGCCCAGCCTGTTCTGACGCGACCGCACCAATAAAGTACTGAGAATAATATTGCAGTTATATTAAAATTCATAATCTACTTTTCAAATATTTTAGCTCATTTGGCTGTTATTGATAACGCCGAAGAGGAAAAGCTGTTCAAAAATGCTGCCCTGCAATTGAACGCGGAGCTAATATGGATCGGAATGCACGATCAATTCAAAGAGGGTGACTGGGTGACAGTGTTGGATAAGCCAGTCAAAGATTTGCCTTACAAACACTGGATATTGAACAACCCAAATAACGACTATAACAGCGAGAATTGCGGCACTTACTGGAAGCCTAATGATGGATGGAATGATGCACGTTGTGATGGACCCTTTCCATTCTACTGTGAAATAGATTTAAGTTTACAATAACCAGCGGTTTTTAAAGAAGTTCTGCAATATAATTTCTAAATATTGGAATTAAAAGGTTTTAATAATAATGTTCTTTAACTAATTTTGCCAAATGTTGTACTTTCCTATTGGCTGATAAGGCAAAAAAATTGATTCCTGTGGAGACTATAAATTGAATACTTTTAAGAAATAATATTTTTATCTTTATTTAATTTAAAATTATTTTACTTGAAACGATTAATAGAGGAGACCGGCGAGAGTATGCCCACTTCTTAAATAATAATTTTTTTGTAAGTCCTAAGCATGTTTTTTGAAAAATCTAACATTGGTATTTAAAGCTATTATCCTAAGTACTCTTCTACAATTTTTATCTTAAGTTTAAAACAAGGAGTTCTAAAAATGCAAATATATTTTTTTATCTCTTAGTTGCGCCAATCCGCCCCTACCCCGGGGCTTGCTGGCTCTTAGATTGGGGCAGGTTGACTAGCAAGAAACAAATTATTGACCCAACAAATTTATTATGATTATTTTTTATTTAAATTTAAACGTACTTTAAATGTACAACATTTTTGCATAATAAATAAATCAATCAATAAAATTTTCATAATAGAACTTTTATAAACAAATAAAGAAACAACATTAACTTTTTAATGAATCGTGGCTGATACAATTATCACAAAATAGTTATTTTCGATACAAGTGTGCGAAGTGGGTCATTCTCGCACGGGCGTAGTTTGTCACCCGAGCGAAGCGAGGGTGACAAAAACACCCGTGCAATGATGACCCTTTTCGGTCACGTGTATCGAACTCTATTTTTTTTAACGGAGTGTGTGAAACTAGCCTTGTTGTTGGTTTTGCGTGCGAGAAACAGCTACTTCGCGCACGCAAAACCAACAACAAGGCTAGTTTCACATACTCCGTTAAAAAAAATAGAGTTCGATACACGTGACCGAAAAGGGTCATCATTGCACGGGTGTTTTTGTCACCCTCGCTTCGCTCGGGCGACAAACTACACCCGTGCGAGAATAACCCACTTCGCACACTTGTATCGAAAATAACTATTTTTTATTTTTGTACACTTTTCATGTGCTATAAATTAGTATATTACGCCAAAAGACTTGGCCAGTCCAGAGCACGTGTAAATTGCCACCCGAACCGACGGCGAGGGTGGCAAACATGTGCACTGGGGTGGTCGTCTTATTGTTGCGAATACGATTTTTCCTCATACCCGGGTTGAAAATACCACATTGGCGTTTTTGAGCCAGGAGCGAAAGTGGTACTTTCGGCCAGTGTATGTGGTGAAAAGACTTTTTTTTAACGGAGTGTGCGAAACTCGCCTTCTCGTGCTTGTTTTGCGTGCGCGAAGTAGCTGTTTTACACACGGCGTGCGCGAAAGTCGCGCATGCGCAGATCAATTTACTTTCGCGCACGCCGTGCGAAAAACAGCTACTTCGCGCACGCAAAACAAACAACAAGGTTAGTTTCACACACTCCGTTAAAAAAAATAGAGTTCGATACACGTGACCGAAAAGGGTCATCATTGGACGGGTGTTTTTGTCACCCTCGCTTCGCTCGGGCGACAAACTACACCCGTGCGAGAATGACCCACTTCGCACACTTGTATCGAAAATAACTATTTTTGTCCTCAGGCCGCAAAATGAATTTTTGCGGCCCGTATAGAGGCCGCGAAGTACTAAATGTAAGGTCTAGGCCACAAAATACATTTAGTATTTCGCGGCCTCTATACGGGCCGTGAAAAGTCATTTTGCGGTCTTTGCACAAAAAAATAGTATATGCTACCACGAACGCAAAATGTATCATTCCCTCGAGTGCGAGCTTTGGCGGCCTCGCTGCGCTCGGCCCCAAACCTCGCACTCGCCAAGAATGAACCATTTTGCGTCCTTGGTGCATAATCTACTATTTTGTACCGTAAGCACGATTTTCGCGTTTTTTGAACCTATTAATAGAGCCGAAAGCGACCGCTTGTCGACCAGCGGGTGGTAAAAAATCGAAAGGCGCCCGCTGTCGTTGTTTTTGAAGGGAGTTTTCAAGATAAGACTAGAGGGCTGCGCCCCCCAGCGTGCCTTCGGCACGCCATCCCCCCCGCCCCCACACACACCTGCTCCTCGCTTCGCTCGCCCCCCCCCTCCCTATGTAAAAACTTCGTTTTTACATAATAGGCACGACCGCAATGCTCAGAAGAACCTTATACTTTTATTATTGCAAAAATTGTAATACTTTATTTATCGTTTTTATCATTTAAAATAAACATAAATACATCTCCAGTAGAATTTAAATAATAGTTATCCATTTACTTTTACACATTTATTTCTTCTTTTTTGTAGAAGGTTTGCGTTTTAATTCTACATGTATAAAAGTATTTAGATAACTTTTTAAATAGCCTATGATGTATATAAATTTATTAAGTATTAATTGATATGATTAAAGCGCGCATGGGAATATTGAATATAAATACCATGATTGCAGTTATATTTAAAATTAAAAACATAGTTTTCATAATTTCTATTATAATTATAATAATTGGTTTTTTATTTTTATTTATGAAAATGTAATATGAAAACAAAATTTTGTTTTAATCTTATCCATAAGGTGGAGACTAGCTGCTCACGGATTTACGGGTGTTCCTAACTGCATGTACGTATACAATCTCAATTACAAAAAATACTTGCGCACATATGCATATATACACTAATACCGCGAAAAGGAGAAAAACAGAAGGAGAATGCTCAATACTGATGCATTCGGCAACGGCAATCTGGCTTAGCCCTGCGACCTGCGTGCATGAATATACTTATACTGCAGCAGTCGTAACGGCTACGCTAGGTACCTCGGCTCACGGTCGTACACACTTTCCGGACCTATGTGACCGTGCCTCACTACCTCGGCTAGGCTGCGTTCGCACACCAAGTACAGTGTTACGAACCCAGTGGCCATAAACTAAAGTCTTTAATATAGAGCGGCAAGCAAATGTAATATTTGACAAATGAAATTCTAGAATGGCCCTAGGGTTTTATATAAGTAGTGGGATCGTCGTCCAATTAAGTACAAAAGTACAAATAGCACAAGAAATAAATTTATTACACTTTCTCAAATTATAAATTAAGTGACATAAATTGTTATTTTATAGTTGAATTTTGATTTAAAGGCTACGCTATCGTCTTATGCACAAATATAAATTTAAATAAAATTAATCAAAGATATAATTGATGTTACATTCGTGGATGGTATTAGTTATTACATAAAATTATTAATTATTAACTGGTTAACTTAAAATCTTATCTATCTTTTACTAGATGCTATGTAAAAAGTACGAAAATTAATATAAAAGTTAATTGAATGAATTGAATTTGTTATTGCGATTCAAGATCCTTAATTGAAATTAATAAAGAGAATTTATTACGTATTTATATTAAGTAATCTTACTAATCTTATATCTTAAATTCTCAAAGACTTATCTACCTTATTATGCTATCAAAATACAGAGTTAATTGATTTATACTTTAAATTATTTATCCTTGAATTTAGATATTATGATTTGAAATATTTAAAATAAAGTCTAATTTATATTAATTGATCTTAATAATTTTAATAATCTTAACTTCTTAAAATCGTATCTAATTCGTTATTCTTCAGAACACAGAGTTAAATATAAAGAGTGAATTAATTTGTAAATTATCTATCTTTAAATTCGCTATTATGACTTGAATCTCTTAATCGACTTAATGACGAGACGATTTGCAAATATATATATATATTTATATGTTATCTGATTTATCCGTCGGATTCGGTGTTGATTGGGGCTCTTCCTTCGATATGGACGGCCGTGGACCCAACTTCAATCACCCGTTGTCCTGGTATTCACCCTGAAGTCCCAAGGAAAACCACAGCCTCAAAAACCTTGGGCAGGACAGCTCTCCCTCCTCTGATTGGTGAGGTTGTTGATCCTTTCGTTGTTGTTAACTTGTTGTTGTTGAATGCAGTTGACCTGTCGAAAGATCGTCGAAGTAATTGAAACTGGTTGATGACTCGTTGAAACTTCTCGAAACTCGTCCAAACTCGTTGAAACTGGTTAAAGCTCGTTCAAACTTGTTGAAACTCGTTGAAGATTGTTGAAACTTGTTAATACTTGTTAACAGTTAACACTTGATGAAAACTGTTGAAACTTGATATAAAATCGTTGAAAATGCGTTGATCTTGATATAACTATATATATTCAGCGTAATTCTTGAAGATACGTGGGTGCTGATAGGTACAAGATTGGATTATTTCTCTAAGCGAGACTGCCCGTCGATGTGCTGGGCTCCCTTTTATATGGTGAGCACGGACCTGAAAGCCGTTGAGGATGATCCCTCTCCCCCTGGTGGCGAAAACTTGAATACATCTATCGCCTGTGGAAGTGCTGTAGGACCTCAAAATCTGAAAGGGGGGCTCCGCCTCCTTCTTCTGCGGTGGGAGATTCTGCTTCTCTCATTGGTTCTCCCTTTTGGCCGGTTGCCTACTACGTAATTTCGTGGAATTGCTTACTACCTAGAGGTTCTAGGAATAAAATATCCGTTAGAATACTCTGCAACAGATTATTATGTATGTTATTACGTTTAATTACGTATTATTAATAACAATATTAATCAACAATTTATGCAATTAGTATCATCAGTAATTTGTTGCTACTTTATTTATTTACTCGGTCTCTTATTTATAAATCAAGATGATCTCAATTTATTAATGAAAAGTGCTTAAAATGCTCAATTATTAATCAACTAATAAATTATTGCTAATAGCCTTATTAATAGCTTAGTTTATTTGTTCTAGTTAATCTCAATTAACCTCTTAAGTCAGATTTATATGCTATCATTATTTATTAGCTACCTGTGCACAACATTGTTGCATTTTGTTTTAATAATTTATTACATTGCAATTATTTTCAATAGTAATTATCAATACCTTAACTTAATAGTTATCTATAAAAATATCCTGAAATTTGTTGCTAAATTTGTTATCAAATCACGTGGATCCTTAATAATTGTTTATCTTTGTTTATATGGCAATTATTAAACATACTTAATGCATTTATTATTAGCATTTCTATAGTTATAATGTTATTAATTAATTATCCGTTAAATTATGTTTTATTACGCATCTCCTGATTTTCCTCCTAGCCATTGAGAGCTGTATAAACAATGTCTTTATTTATTGCAATTGACACCAATTATCCCCGAATCGGCGGTAGCCTGTTAACGTTATAACGTTGCACGACGTTCTTAACCTTCAATTAAATGCCGAGCAATGTTTTGTTACCCTTGTATAGAAACCCCTTTAACTATAACAATTGTTATTATTATTACGCGCCAATATCCCCAACATGGCTAATTATCCGAATTGTTCTTAAGTTTGTTGTTATTTATCTATAGTAAGGCAAATTGCGTTATTTTTTTTATTTTTAGCCGCCCACCGATAAATCATTGTTATTAATATCATTAATATCCTTAGTTGGTCATCATGATTGTTGCTAATCAACTCCTTAACTATTTTTAGTTATTATATTCATTTATTTACACAACGTTGCACAACGTTATTATCCTCTGATTATATGTCGCGCAACGCTTGCCACAAAATACCGCACATTCCTCAACAATCATGAACACCTTATTTTTGATTAGTTATCAGTGATGGTATCGCTCATAATTTGTTAATCACTGTTATATTGTTGCTTGTTATGTTTTTAACCTGAAATCATGATCGCGTTACATCTGTCATTATTAGAACATCAATTATACACAAGATCTGAATAGAACTTGTAGTATTATTTATAATAATCTCCGTATTCGTTATAATTTTTTAACTTATTATTATCTCTAATTATTTCCATGAATCAATAGGGTTCATTCTCATGTTAGCATTATGATGAGCAGTGTAAAAGGGTTTGATCAATTGCTCCCATTGCAAACGGGGCTTAAAGGTCGGTCTGCTTCCATTTTGTATTCCATGGAACGCCAGTTCCTTACAGCCCCCCCCTTATATAAAACGCGATCCCATGGTTCGCGTTTTAAACTTCGCGCTCTTTTTTCAGGACTCACCCAGCGGTGTCAGACAAAATATTCTCGGCGGGTGTTGGCTTACTTCAGAGCGCTCAAGTGTATGGGAAGTGTATACACTTATATATGGGAATCAGCGCTCTGAAGTAAGTCAACACCAACCAAAAATATTTTGTCTGACACCGCTGGACTCACCTGATGCCCGGGGTCGCCGGCCGTGGCCAAACGATGGCGCCACTCCCATGATAACGAAACTGCATACTCCGGCTCGTTATTATGATTGCTGGGGAGGCAGTCCCACCAGGAAGTCGGAAAACATAAAAGTGAATAAAAAAGGTTTTTCATGCACGAATAAAACATGCTCTTAGTAGAAGAAATTTTATTAAACTTATGAACCCTTACATTCATTACAGTCATAAAACCCCCTTTTTTTTTTTTTTTTTTTGTTACTGAACAAAATTGTCATAGACTAATTCTTTCTGAAACTTTTATAAACAAAAATTCTTCTTAGTCAAAAAGCTTGTAAAACAAAAATTCTTCTTTTCTTTAAACTGTTATAAAACAAATCCTTTCAAGACAGAATTCTTCTCTTTTCATAAACATTCTTTAGTCATTAAACCTTAGAAAAAAAAAATTTTATAAAGCAAAATTCAACAAAATTCTTCTTTTCGTATACTTCTTTAGTCCTCAAACTATTATAAAACAAATCCTTTCAAAACAAAATTCTTCTCTTGTCATAAATAAAGCCAAATTCAACAAAATTCTTCTCTTGTCGTATACTTCTTTAGTCTTCAAACTGTTGTAAAACAAATCCTTTCAAAACAAAATTCTTCTCTTGTCATAAATAGTCATTAAAGAAAACTTTTATAAAGCAAAATTCAACAGAATTCTTCTTTTGTCGTGTACTTCCTTAGTCTTTAAACTGTTATAAAACAAATCCTTTCAAAACAAAATTCTTCTCTTGTCATAAATATTCCTCAGTCGTTAAAGTAAACTTTTATAAAGCAAAATTCGACAAAATTCTTCTTTTGTCGTATACTTCTTCTTTAAACTGTTATAAACAAATCCCTTCAAAACAAAATTCTTCTCTCGTCATAAATATTAAAGCAAAATTCAACAAAATTCTTCTTTTGTCGTATACTTCTTCTTTAAACTGTTATAAACAAAACTCTTCTCTTGTCATAAATATTAAAGCAAAATTCTTCTTTTGTCGTATACTTCTTCTTTAAACTGTTATAAACAAATCCTTTCAAAACAAAATTCTTCTCTTGTCATAAATATTAAAGAGAACTTTTGTAAAGCAAAATTCAACAAAATTCTTCTTTTGTCGTATACTTCTTCTTTAAACTGTTATAAACAAAACAAGATTCTTTTCTTGTCATAAACCTCCTTAAACTTATTCTTATTTGTAGCTCGCAGGCAGTACTCCTCATCTAATTGTAGCTCCTAGTCGTTATTTTCAACAAACTTAAAAAAAATGTTATAAACATAAAAACAAAAACAAGGTGCAAATACTGGATAGTTTTTTTTTTTATACCAAGGGGTAGCGGTCCACGCTGTTTATCACCTGACCTGCCTCCACTTCTTCCGCATGGCTCAGGAGTGTGACACAACAGGGGATGCAGCCTTGAATGGGTGTTCTCCTGTCTGCCAAATCCCCGCATAAGTGGCAGTGGGCTTGTGGGACTATTCCCTCCTTCGCTATTGAGTGTGTGGTTACGAGAACATAAGTATTGTCTCCTCCATGATGTGAGTGACACTCCAAGCAGCGCCATCGAATCCCATCAGGAGCGAGGTAGTATTCACATCTAATGCAAATCTTGTCGCTTCTTCGAAGCTTATTAAGCTTTCCCTGGAGGGCTTTTTTCATTTGCTGCAGAGCTGCTGCATTCCTAACCTCCGGCGGCGGTCGCAGCGGTGGTATTCCTCCCATCGGGCGGAGAGGGTAATTGGCACCTATTGGCAAATCCACCGCTTGTAGCTGCATTTCTTGCAGAACTGGATGGTCCTGTCTGCTAGGTGGGCGCTCAGCGCGTACCTCCACGTTATCCTCAACGAGATGGGCCCGTGGGCGCATATAGAGAACCGGGGCGTTCTCGGCGTCCTCAACATCAATAACTAGTGGTTCCTCGTGGTGCATCTTTCAGTCAGGGTTACTATCCTTCCCTTTTTACGAGGTATTGAAATATTGAATCCTTTGGTCTTGAGTTATCTTGCCACGGGCTCATTCACTTGAGCAGCGTCTGTGACGGGATCTGATGCGATCTGCGCAATTGGGGACGTCATACCATTCAGCCGTTCCTGTTTCCGTTCCTAATTCCTCTGACCGCTGTGACTAAGAGGTGGTGGGCAGATGGCGCGACTTTGGTATTTTCGACGTGTCACGCGTATAAAACGTCATTTATGTAAGGCAAATATATTATACCGTCTGAAATATCAAAATGGCTCATAATTGCCTTGATGCTTGGTGGTACCAATGCTTAATTGCAGAGTTCAGTCACAATTTATTGAAATGGTGTATTTTATTTCAGAGTGTACCTTTAGGAGTTGGGTTTTTGTTTATTCTGTTAAAGGGTGTATTTTATGAACCTTAGATTATTCATGGGATGTGGAATTATTTGCTTTAGACATTTTACCTTAATTTAGGGTGTTTTCTCCCTATTTCCCCTTCCCCCTTTTTTTTGCATCTGATTAAGTTAGTTATTTATTTTTATTAATGATGTATTTTATGAAATTTATCGTTTTAACAAAATTAATTATGTCATAAAATTAATTAAGGGTGTATTTTATTAATTGTTTAAAAATTAATTATTTCATAATATTAATCGCTTCCTAAATTCAGGGTGTTTTCTCTTCTGTAATTTTAGAATTATTTATTTTATTTAAGGGTGTATATTTCATGGAATTTTTATTTTAATTTGGTGCATCTTATTAAGTTTAGCTATTTAATTTTTATTAAGGGTGTATATCATAAAATTAATTGTTCTAAATTAATTATTTCAATAAAATTAATCGTTCTTAATTATTTCAATAAAATTAATCGTTCTTAATTATTTCAATAAAATTAATTATTTTTAATCATAAAATTAATTGTTCTAAATTAATTATTTCAATAAAATTAATCACTTCATAAAATTAGTTATTTTTAATTAAGGGTGTATGGAGCCCCTGCCTTTGCTCCGTACAGTGAGATACGACCATCAAATTTTCGTTGGAACATTCTACGGAAATTTATCCCTTAGAAAAGCATCATTGCCGCAAATACCTCCAACTCTTTTATCTCTCCTTTGTACCCTTATTTATTATGTTTTCTTTTTATTTTCATTCACAATTATTTTACATGTTTTATCGCAAAAATGCGCGCTTTAATTTATTTACATGTACGTTTTTTGTCCGGCCGTTGCCTAGGTCAATTTTGGCATTCACATCATTATACATTTCTAGTATTTTGTATCGCCCCGCATATTGTTCATCCATTTTATCTTGTCGCGGTTCTTTTAGCAAATACACTTCATCTCCCTCTTGAAATGTCTGAGAATTTAATTTTTGATCATATAATCGTTTGGACTTTTCTTTAGCCAATAACAACCGATCCTTAGCTTCCGTTTGGGTTCTATTTATTCTCGAAATTAGTTCGTCTAAGTACATTGCGTATGTTTTTTCTACGGTTTTATTTTGAAATTCTGACGGAAGTCTAGCCTTTTTACCGAAAACTAATTCATGGGGGGTGAATTCATGAGCTGCATGCGTTGATGTATTATATGAAAAAATGGCACACTTCACCCACTCGTCCCAATCGAATTTATCCTGATACATTTTTAAATACTCGACCAATGACGCATGGCTTCTCTCTAATGATCCCATAGTTTCAGGCCTAAAGGCGGTCGATTTATATTGTTTTATTTTAAAAATTTTTGCGAAGTTTTTAAATAATTTACTTTGAAAGTTGCTCCCTTGATCTGTTTTTATAATTTGAGGGCATCCGAATTTACAAATAAATTCGCGCGCGAATGCTACCGCTACCGTTTCGGAAGTTATATCTGATAGGGGAATCGCGTCTGCATATTTTGTTAAATTACATTGCATTGTAAGTAAGTATTTGTTACCATTATTTGTCACCGGCAATGGACCTACAATGTCCATCTCTAATATCTCGAAAGCCTCTGAAGGCGTTGTTGTGATTTTCATGGGTTGTTTTGTCTTTATTCTTACTAGCTTCTTTCTTTGACAGTTTTCACAGGTTTTTACATAATTGATTATATCGTTTTTCATTCCTGACCAAAAGTATTGATCGCGAATTCGTTTATAGGTTTTATAGATCCCCTTATGCCCTCCAACGGCGGAGTCATGAGCTTCGGATAAAATTTTTAAACGGTCCTGAACCGGGGGTTCGGTGACTTCTCCGGTACAAATTGTAATTTGTTGGTCTCCCCCATCCCAATGAGCTCGTATATTGTGTTCGATCGGTAACCAATGCAATTTTTCTAAACCATCCCCATTTTTAGCTATACTGACTGTTTTTGTGTTTTCTCCTATCATACTATTTCGTAGTGATTCTAATCCATTAATGACATCTTCTATTTTTAAGTGTTCGTCGTATTTTTCTTTTGCTATTATCGAATATATTAATTTTCCGTTAGATAAACCGGTTTGTACTACATATCACATTTCCAAATTTTCGTTTTTTATAAGTTCTAAATTTAAATAACCTTCATCCACCAATTGTCGGCATACTTCTGAACAAATTTTGCAATCTTTAGATATAAAATGCGCGATATTATCATTTCTCATGGTTAATTGATCTCTCGAAAATAAAACGTGATCGATTGTGAATAAATAACATCTTTCTTCAATTGCTAGATTTGATTCTACTGGTTTATTATTACAAACCATTATATTTATTATTTTGATTTCATCGAGTTCTTGGTCGCTGTCGTCAGACGCATTATCGCTTTCATCATCATTATCAATTTTATCGTTCATTTGGTCATTTTTAAAATCATTATTGCTTGTTAACTCAATGTCATCGTTACATATATCATCATCAATTATTATTTCTGTCAGACTAATATTATCATTCCTTTTTTCAAAATTGTTTGAATTATCAGATTCATTATTCATCATTTTGTTCGTTAAATTGTTTGTTGCTTTATCAGATTCGTTATCAATTACCATATTCGTTAAACCGTTATTAGCTCTATCAAAATAATTATCAATTATCATATTCGTTAGTTCATTATTGTCTTTATCAGAATCATTATCAATCATCATATTCGTTAGATCGTTACTAGTTTCATCAAAATCATTTTTGTTATCAAAATCGTTATTTGTTTCTTTTAGATTTAATTCATTTGCAATCGTCTTGATTTCCGATTCGTTTGTTTCATTTGTCTCTTTGTCAATTCTTTTTCTTTTATTTTGTTTTTCTTTTATTTGTTTGTTAGACCCCTTGCCAGCACTCACTCCTGCTGGGGTTTCTTGATACCATTCAAGGTGTTGGCCGCCAGCGTTTTTGCTCGTTGCGCCCGTCGGGGTTTCTTGATACCATTCAAGGTGTTGGCCGCCGACAGGCGTTTTACTTTTCATCGGGTCTCCCGGAGTATGGCGGCTCCGGTGGGAAGCACAATGCTGTCCCGTGAGACCGGTTAATGCGCCCTGGAGGCGTCTTTGCAGGTTTGTTGGGGTTTCTTGATACCATTGAAGGTGTTGGCCCACAACTGAATTGGTTGTTTCGCTCGTCGGGGTTTCTTGATACCATTCAAGGTGTTGGCCACCGCACGAGGTTTTTTGCGTTGACTCTGCCAAGGTTACCCCCTGGTGGGAAGCACAATGCTGTCCCGCGAGCTCAACTCTGCTGGCAAGAGTGCGACGTCTCTTCAGATACCTCCGATACAACTCCCGGGGTATGGCGGCCCCGGTGGGAAGCACAATGCTGTCCCGTGAGGGAACGATCGGAGGCTCTGGCTCTTTTCCTTTTTTGCTTTCGTCAGTCATCGTTGATGTGTCTACAGGGGTAACCCCCTGGTGAGAAGCACAATGCTGTCCCACGACAGCATCATACGTGCTGGATTCGTTATTCTCATTGTTTTCATATTCTCTTTTTTGTTCAATCATGTCATGCAAACCATTATTCATGCGTGTTAGTTCATAGGATCCTGATGGCTCGACATCCGCAGGCCGACCCATGGTACCTGGGGACCATGAGCCTGCCCCATCGGATCCCGCTCCAAACAGTCTTCCTTTTTATCGGTAATCAAGAATACCTTTTCTATAAATGTTTCTGATATTATATACTCTGAATCTGCTACTTCGTTTAAATTTAATTCCTCGATTATTAAGGTTGAAACAGGATTTCGCGATAGTGCATCTGCGTTTGCGTTTACTCTCCCGGGTCTATATTCGACGTTAAAATCATACTCTCTTAATTTGAATTCCCATCGCCAAATTCGTGCAATTGGGTCTTTTAATTTACGAAGCCAAACTAACGCGCGATGATCAGTAACTAAAGTAAACTTTCTTCCGAACAAATACGGCCGAAAATGCTGGATCGCGAATACTATAGCCAATAATTCCTTTTCAGTGGTTGTATATTTAATTTCCGCGTCACTTAAAGTCCTAGAAGCATAGGCAATTGGTGGATCTTTTCCTATTTTTCCCTGACTGAGGATAGCTCCAAGAGCATAATCTGAGGCATCAGTTGTTAATATAAATGGCTCATTGAAATTAGGGTATCGCAACAAAGGTTCGGTACATAAAACTTGTTTTAATTGTTTGAAAGCTAGCTCTTGACTATTATCCCAAATAAAAGGTATTCCCTTTTTTAATAAATTTGTTAAAGGTTTAGCAATCCTTGAAAAATCAGGTATGAATCGTCTATAATAGCCTACTAGTCCTAAGAATTGTTTTATATTTTTCGCGTTTTTAGGTCGGGGAAATTCCATAACAGCCCTAGTTTTCTTAGAGTCGGGTTTAACCCCATTTTCCGAAATTATGTGGCCCAAGTAAACAGCTTCCCTTCTCAGAAAAATACATTTTTCGGGTTGCAAGGTTAGTCCTGCTGTTTTTAATCGACCAAATAATTTTCTCATTTTCATTGTATGCTCTTCTATGGAAGCTGCATATACTACTATATCATCCATATATACAAATAGTTCCACTCCTTGCAACCCGCTTAGAATTTTATTCATTAGGAACTGAAAGGTGCTCGGGGCTCCTTTCAATCCCATTGGCATTCGCTTATATTGATAATGCCCATATGTTGTGGAAAAAGCAGTTTTAGGGGCGTCCTTAGGATCTATTGGAATTTGATGGAATCCTGATGCTAAATCTAAGGTTGAAAAATATTTCGAACTTCCTAATTGTTCTAGTATGTCAGTTATATTAGGGAGGGGATAGGCAGAAGCGATCGTCTTTTCATTTAAAGCTCGGAAATCTATGACGAGACGCCATTGCCTATTTCCTTGAGAATCTGGTTTTTTAGGAACGATTAAAACGGGAGAATTGTAGGGAGAGTCGGATCCTTCGATAATATCATTATCTATCATTTCTTGAACTTGTTTCTGTGATTCCTCTCTTAAATTAGGAGGCTGTCTATATTGTTTCACATTAATTGGGATTTCATCGGTTGTTGGTATTTTATGCGTGATAGCTGAGGTTTTACTCAGTTTGTCCCCAAGAAGATGAAATTGGTTCGGGAACTGTTCTATAAGATTAATAACACTGTTCCTTTCTTCCATGTTCAGTTCTTTTAAGTCCAAGCATTGTACTATTTTGTTTATTCTATTTTTCTTTTCGCTCTTTCTTTCTTCCTCGCTATTGGCTCGTATTGTTCGGACTGGAGTTATAGTGCGATCATAATTCTCCAACACGAGAGGTGGTATAGTGATGTTTAGATCTTCGGTAGTTGTATTTATGATAAACATCGGTGCTCTACCATTCCTGTTGGTGACCAAACATCCACCTGCATGAAGTCCTGGTCCCACTTCAATTCTAGGAACATATCCTGATTTTTTTATCATTTCCTACTCTTGCTTTTATCAATAATCTGGTCCTGGCGGGTACAAAGTAAGTCCCATGAGGCATAAATGGTATGCTTCTTGGTGGATCTTGAGTCAAAGTGAGTAGTTTATCTGGGAAGGATAAGATAGCGTTTTGAGTTCTTAAAAATTCACAACCCAAAATTCCATCATGATTGATAGGAAAATCGTCGGGTACTATCTCCATTTTACAATTTAAATCGTTTAAGTTTATATTAATATTGCCTAAAGTGCGTATCATTCCCTCGCTGATGCCCGTCAATTGATATAGTTTATTGGTCTTTATTTCTTCTTCATTTTTCAAAAGTCCCTTTTTTATTAAATTTAATTCAGATCCCGTATCTATCAAAAATTGGGAATTTTCCTTTATTAAATCGTCACTGTGCATTGATACGGTTGGGGATTTTAATTGTCCTTCTTGTTCAAGCGCGATGAAGATTCTGTTTTGGACACTAGGTTGTTCTGATTGCCCGCTGTCGTGTCCATACGGCGAACAGGGTTGAAGTTTAAAGGAGTTTTGTTCTCATTGTTGGTTGTTGGTGGATTGTTAAGTCTACTTCTGCAGTTACTCCATATATGCCCAGTTCTTTTACAAAAATTGCAATATTGAATCTGATTATTTTTTCTTCTCCTGCATTCCTCCAGCGTGTGCCCAGGTATGTTACAAAATGTACATTGTTTACCCCGTTGGTTCTTCCTGCGACATTCCTCCCAAGTATGTCCTGGTATGTTACAAAATGTACACTGTTTATTTTGTCTGTTCCTCCTGCGACATTCCTCCCAAGTATGTCCTGGAATATTACAGATGGTACATTGCTTATTTGGTTTTTCCACCTGTTGTCTCCGCTCTTGGCAGTCTCGAGCAAAGTGCCCGAGCTCTCCACATTGATAACAGGTTAATGCTTGTCTCTTGACCTTTGGTTGATCTTCGCTAGAGTTTCCATCCACTATTCGACATCGCACCTGGTTTCCTTGGTCCTTATGTATTTCTTTCCATAGGTTGACTTCTCGTTCAGCTTCTATGGCCTTACTAATGGCTGCTTCAAGAGTGGTGGGTGTTGGAAAGGTTCCTATCATCTGATGATTAATGTCCTTTTCTAGGCCCAATCGGAAGTTTGTGATTGCTGTTGCAGTTGTACCCTGAATCATCCCTGAGATAATGTCTGCTTCGAAATCCTCGTTTATCCGTTCCACAGCTTGCTGGAAGAGTTTTTTTGCTCGAAGGCCATATTCAGAGACCTTTTCGGCGGGCTTTTGTAATAATCGAGACAATTCAGTCTGTATTTGAGATAGGTTTCGAGCGGGAATGAAAGTTCTTTTTAGCTCTCCCAGCAGTTGTTCCAGATTAGAAAATGTTTTAAATTGTAAATAAGCTTGGGCATCTCCGGTTACCCTTGATTTTATTAATTTTACGAAAAAGTCCTTATCATTCGGATTTATAAATTGTTCGGCGTCTCTGCATTCCCTGATAAATTGATTTACTGAAATGTTTTTGCCATTAAA
Organism: Torymus aiolomorphi; assembly: GCA_036365515.1. NCBI lineage: Eukaryota > Metazoa > Arthropoda > Insecta > Hymenoptera > Torymidae > Torymus > Torymus aiolomorphi. The sequence continues at coordinate 108,106,383 of CM070874.1, forward strand.
TTCAGGAATTATTTTTACTACTTCTGAAGTCTTTTCATAAGCAATTGTATTATTTTTCCCATTATTTGAATTATTATTGCTATTATTGGAATTCAATTCACAAATATTTAATTGATCATGGGAAAGCAAAGACCCGGGGCCCCTACCGAGGGAAGGAGGCCTGGATTGGATGGGTGCAGCCGCGTGATTTATTGGGCCCCCTTGCGTGATTGAACCCATAGTTGGTTCCGTGACATTGGGATGAAATATGTTTCGTTGCTCGATGCTTGACTTTATTTCATTCGCGACTAAAATACTATTATCACTAACGAGGGGAGGTTGAACATTTGGTTCAACTCCACTAGCGATTGAGGGGTTGTTATTATTAACGTGGGGAGATTGAGTACTTGATCCAGAGCCGCTAGCCACGGTTGAATTAATATTACCGCTATTCTCAGACATTTCTACAACTAAATCGCAACTCAAATCTTAAACCTATGAATGCAATCGATCAAACCTTAAGACTAGTGTATGAAAAATATATCGGCTTGCTATCGTTAGCTTCCTGCTCCTATATCCGCTTCAATTAATATTTATTATTTCCGATGCTATTTTGGACAATCTCACCGCTGTCACCAAAATGTTACGAATCCAGTGGCCATAAACTAAAGTCTTTAATATAGAACGGCAAGCGAATGTAATATTTGACAAATGAAATTCTAGAATGGCCCTAGGGTTTTATATAGGTAGTGGGATCGTCGTCCAATTAAGTACAAAAGTACAAATAGCACAAGAAATAAATTTATTACACTTTCTCAAATTATAAATTAAGTGACATAAATTGTTATTTTATAGTTGAATTTTGATTTAAAGGCTACGCTATCGTCTTATGCACAAATATAAATTTAAATAAAATTAATCAAAGATATAATTGATGTTACATTCGTGGATGGTATTAGTTATTACATAAAATTATTAATTATTAACTGGTTAACTTAAAATCTTATCTATCTTTTACTAGATGCTATGTAAAAAGTACGAAAATTAATATAAAAGTTAATTGAATGAATTGAATTTGTTATTGCGATTCAAGATCCTTAATTGAAATTAATAAAGAGAATTTATTACGTATTTATATTAAGTAATCTTACTAATCTTATATCTTAAATTCTCAAAGACTTATCTACCTTATTATGCTATCAAAATACAGAGTTAATTGATTTATACTTTAAATTATTTATCCTTGAATTTAGATATTATGATTTGAAATATTTAAAATAAAGTCTAATTTATATTAATTGATCTTAATAATTTTAATAATCTTAACTTCTTAAAATCGTATCTAATTCGTTATTCTTCAGAACACAGAGTTAAATATAAAGAGTGAATTAATTTGTAAATTATCTATCTTTAAATTCGCTATTATGACTTGAATCTCTTAATCGACTTAATGACGAGACGATTTGCAAATATATATATATATTTATATGTTATCTGATTTATCCGTCGGATTCGGTGTTGATTGGGGCTCTTCCTTCGATATGGACGGCCGTGGACCCAACTTCAATCACCCGTTGTCCTGGTATTCACCCTGAAGTCCCAAGGAAAACCACAGCCTCAAAAACCTTGGGCAGGACAGCTCTCCCTCCTCTGATTGGTGAGGTTGTTGATCCTTTCGTTGTTGTTAACTTGTTGTTGTTGAATGCAGTTGACCTGTCGAAAGATCGTCGAAGTAATTGAAACTGGTTGATGACTCGTTGAAACTTCTCGAAACTCGTCCAAACTCGTTGAAACTGGTTAAAGCTCGTTCAAACTTGTTGAAACTCGTTGAAGATTGTTGAAACTTGTTAATACTTGTTAACAGTTAACACTTGATGAAAACTGTTGAAACTTGATATAAAATCGTTGAAAATGCGTTGATCTTGATATAACTATATATATTCAGCGTAATTCTTGAAGATACGTGGGTGCTGATAGGTACAAGATTGGATTATTTCTCTAAGCGAGACTGCCCGTCGATGTGCTGGGCTCCCTTTTATATGGTGAGCATGGACCTGAAAGCCGTTGAGGATGATCCCTTTCCCCCTGGTGGCGAAAACTTGAATACATCTATCGCCTGTGGAAGTGCTGTAGGACCTCAAAATCTGAAAGGGGGGCTCCGCCTCCTTCTTCTGCGGTGGGAGATTCTGCTTCTCTCATTGGTTCTCCCTTTTGGCCGGTTGCCTACTACGTAATTTCGTGGAATTGCTTACTACCTAGAGGTTTAGGAATAAAATATCCGTTAGAATACTCTGCAACAGATTATTATGTATGTTATTACGTTTAATTACGTATTATTAATAACAATATTAATCAACAATTTATGCAATTAGTATCATCAGTAATTTGTTGCTACTTTATTTATTTACTCGGTCTCTTATTTATAAATCAAGATGATCTCAATTTATTAATGAAAAGTGCTTAAAATGCTCAATTATTAATCAACTAATAAATTATTGCTAATAGCCTTATTAATAGCTTAGTTTATTTGTTCTAGTTAATCTCAATTAACCTCTTAAGTTAGATTTATATGCTATCATTATTTATTAGCTACCTGTGCACAACATTGTTGCATTTTGTTTTAATAATTTATTACATTGCAATTATTTTCAATAGTAATTATCAATACCTTAACTTAATAGTTATCTATAAAAATATCCTGAAATTTGTTGCTAAATTTGTTATCAAATCACGTGGATCCTTAATAATTGTTTATCTTTGTTTATATGGCAATTATTAAACATACTTAATGCATTTATTATTAGCATTTCTATAGTTATAATGTTATTAATTAATTATCCGTTAAATTATGTTTTATTACGCATCTCCTGATTTTCCTGCTAGCCATTGAGAGCTATATAAACAATGTCTTTATTTATTGCAATTGACACCAATTATCCCCGAATCGGCGATAGCCTGTTAACGTTATAACGTTGCACGACGTTCTTAACCTTCAATTAAATGCCGAGCAATGTTTTGTTACCCTTGTATAGAAACCCCTTTAACTATAACAATTGTTATTATTATTACGCGCCAATATCCCCAACATGGCTAATTATCCGAATTGTTCTTAATTTTGTTGTTATTTATCTATAGTAAGGCAAATTGCGTTATTTTTTTTATTTTTAGCCGCCCACCGATAAATCATTTTTATTAATATCATTAATATCCTTAGTTGGTCATCATGATTGTTGCTAATCAACTCCTTAACTATTTTTAGTTATTATATTCATTTATTTACACAACGTTGCACAACGTTATTATCCTCTGATTATATGTCGCGCAACGCTTGCCACAAAATACTGCACATTCCTCAACAATCATGAACACCTTATTTTTGATTAGTTATCAGTGATGGTATCGCTCATAATTTGTTAATCACTGTTATATTGTTGCTTATTATGTTTTTAACCTGAAATCATGATCGCGTTACATCTGTCATTATTAGAACATCAATTATACACAAGATCTGAATAGAACTTGTAGTATTATTTATAATAATCTCCGTATTCGTTATAATTTTTTAACTTATTATTATCTCTAATTATTTCCATGAATCAATAGGGTTCATTCTCATGTTAGCATTATGATGAGCAGTGTAAAAGGGTTTGATCAATTGCTCCCATTGCAAACGGGGCTTAAAGGTCGGTCTGCTTCCATTTTGTATTCCAAGGAACGCCAGTTCCTTACAACAGCGGAAAAACACATGCGACTCACGCAACCGCGAGCGCTCCCTGTATGTATAAGATATATCTATATATATATATATACATATGATCGCGCGCGCTTTCTGCTACTGCTGAGTAGTGCCGCGTGCCGTGGCGCACATGTGTCCATGGTGTGTCTTGTCAACAATCGAATCGTCTGGCTCCCGGCGTCCCCAGCGATAACTGTGGCTGCTGTAGTATGCCGCCCTGGTGAATCGTGTTCGCCGATTGTCGATGATTCGTCGGAGATGGGAAGGCAGTGTGTCAGCGGAGAGAGCAGATTTAGTAAGCATTTTCTCGTTCCTAACCTCTCTGATGGGTGAGCTGATGGTACTTTCGCTTGTTGCAGGTATCTATGGCAGCGAGAGTAGTGTAAACGACGGGTACTGTTGCAGACTGTTTCTTGGGTGTGGAAATGTTGTCTGAGTCATCTATTTATTAATTATATGTGGTTTTTAGGTGCTCAACTTTCCTTGTTTGGCTCTTACAGTAGTGACTATTATTTTTACAGTTAAGCTGCTGCTTGTGTCTCTCGCAGGCTGTTGCTGTTTCCAGCAGTGAAACAGCGGTTAAAGGTCTCCACCAGTCCTTCCCCTCTAGTTGTTACAGGAAGCTGGTACAGTGAGTGAACAACAGCCATTGCTGCAGACTTTTCTTTTGTATGGTATTTTTTTTTTAATTCTTCTATTTATTAGTCATATGTGATTTTTAGGTGCTCAACTCTCCTCGCTTATCCCCAAGAATAGGGACTGATCTGCTGTTCATGTGCTTTGCTGATCCCTAGGCTGAGGCAGTCCCTGACATGAAACCCAATTGACGGTCTCTGTCAGTACGTTCCTCCTCGGTGGTGTGGTTACTGACATAGTGGATCGATGTTAGATGATTCTCAGCAGATTGGCATCCATGGAATAGTGCCAGCCTAGACCGTCCAGCCCTATTTTGCAACTTCTACAGCTCTAAGTGATCTTCGAGTGTTAGTGCTTTAAAGTGTGAGGGGATAGGTAATAAGAACTGGGAAATATTATATAAGTGCTGTGTGTGTTGTTAAATGCGATAAGGGTAGGTAGTTGTCCCTGGTAATATTAACTCGTCTATTTAATTTCTAAGTTTAGTCAGGGTGTAAGAACTCGCTTCAGGGTATCTGTTGTATTAAAATACATCATTATGTATTTCGCAGACTTCTACCCAGTGATACTTGACTATTTAATAGTTTTCTACATGCTGTAAGACTGAGTCAGCTAGAACATTGCATTCTTTATGCATTGAAATTTACCATATTACAACATTTATAGCTCATACATTACACAAAAGTTTTTTTTGTATATATGATATTCCTTTAACATGTACTTATATAATATTACACAATTTTGATTCTTTTAGTTCAATCGCTTAGGTCCTGGGAACATAGTTAGTAGGTTAAGCTGGGTAATCTTATATTAAATTTTTTAAATTTGTTATTAAAAATCTTTTTGTAATATGTGTTTATCCCATTGAATATTGTAATCAAATGTAATTTTGTATCTTATTATTATGTTTTTGTAATTATATTATCTTTGGAATGTTATGTCGATTTTTTCCATCTTATTTAGAGCTATTGTATCGAATACTTCTGTGCAAATCTAATTCTGTTAAATAATAAGTGAAAATTCACTATACGTGTAGTGGGGTATTAAAAATCATGTTTATACGTTTGATGATCCAGAAATTATTGTACATAAAAATGTTAATTGGGAATAAGTTTTGTTTAAACTATATCTATATGCTTTGTATTTAACAGTTTTATTGAAAGTCAAATTCTTGTATGATAAGCGAAAATTGACTATTTCAGATGTATTTAGGCATTAAAAATCGTTTTTATAGGTCTAAGCGGTCAGGAATCCATTTTATATGAAAATGTTAAATGGGAAAAAGTTTTGTTTAAATATTATCTACAACTTTTATATTTAACATGTTTGTGTAAAATCAAATCCTGTCAAGTTATAGCCGAAAATCGTCCATTTTATGTATATTTTGGCGTTTAAAATCGTTTTTATAAATGTAACTTATCAGGAGTTCATTTTACACAAAAGTGATAAATAGGAAAAAGTTTTGTTTAAATATTATCTCCAACTTTTGTATATAACATTTTTGTGTAAAATCAAATTCTGTCAAGTGATAGCCGAAAATCGTCCATTTTTGACCTTTTTTGCCGTTTTTCGCAGTTATCTTGGCAAATATTGCTCGTAGAAAAAAGTGTCCAACAGATAAAAGGTGTGTTTTAATTAGTTTTAGCAGATACACCTGTAGATACGAGCTTAAAATTAATTTTTCTAGTCATTAAGCTTAAAAATCGATATTTTGAAATATTTCTTTGTGCTCGCATTTTTTTAATTTTTCATCGATCGATCTCAATTGAGAACCAGGACTTAGGTATAATTAGAGGAGTATTTTCCCGCGATCCCGATAGAATCGGTTGAAAATTCATTGAGATAATCGAGGAACTTGCGTACATACGGGCGTACAGACATAGATACATCACAGAAAACGCTTAAAACGCACTCATTTTGACTGGGAAAGACTTTTCTTGTATCAAATTATTAGTTTTTGAAGTCAGACAATTTTCGCTCTGGTGAAATTATAAGGCTCTCCCGAGCAGCGGTCGTGCCTAAAAACCATCGATATTTTGAAAAAACGCAAAAATCTACACTTGCGGTACAAAAAATATGGTGTGCACCAAGGACTAAGTGGGTTTTTTACCTCGTGTGGTTGCAGTACTCGTCTTCAGTTCGCAAACGCACTCGCCTTCGGCTCGTGCTATCTCATCTTCGACTCGTACTGCAACCCCATACTCAGTCTAAAAAGACCTACTTTACGCCCTTGGCACACAATATACTATTTTGTAACACATGCACGATTTTCGTCGTTTTTGGACCTAAAAAGAGGTCCTAAAGTGACTTTTTTTTACCGATTGGATAAAAACGTCGGCTCGTGCTAGCTTACCTACGACTCGTACTGCAAATTCCACACTCGGTCTAAAAAGGCCCACTTTGCGCCCTAGGTATACGATATACTATTCACCATACCCTGCAAACGCCACCGAGTGTGGCGTCTGCAGTACGAGACGCAATAGGCGAGCAAGCAGGAGCCGAGGGCAGTACGTTTTGCAAGCCAAAGACGAGTACTGCAATCACACAAGGTCAAAAAGCCCACTTAGCCCTTGATGCATACGATATTTGTTGTGACACAGGTCGGGATGTTCGCTGCGGCACTTTTGCGCCCGCTACGGCATTTTTGTGCCCGCTACGCCTACTTTTGTGCCGGCTACACCTTTACTTTTGCGCCCGCTACGGCACTTTTGCGCCCGTTCAAGCACTTTTGCGCCCGCTATGGCACTTTTGCGCCCGCTCCAGTACTTTGGCGCCCGCTACGGTACTTTTGTGCCCGCTTCAACACTTTTGCACCTGCTGGTCTAAAAACGGTTACTTTTAACCCATTTTTTAGGTTCAAAAAACACGAAAATAATGCCTGTGTTACAAAAAAATAGTATACGCACCACGGGGAGAAAGAGGGCCAGCCCCATAGCACGTGTTTGCCACCTGTTATGGACTGGTCAATATTTACTTCCCTAAGTGCGTAATAGTATATTACACAACTAGGGAGGTAAAGACTTGGCCAGTCCAAAGCACGTGTAAATGGCAAACATGTGCTCTGGGGTGGCCCTCTTTATCCCCGTGGTGCGTATTGGGATCTGACATAGGGGCGTGGCCAATATTTATGGCTATACCTTAGCCATAGCCAACATGGCGCAGAAGTGCCCGTTCTGTACAGCGTTAAAGCGGGGCTAGCTCTAGTTCACCGCGACACCACGAGGGTCGCATGATCGATGTTAGATCCCAATACTATTGGTATATCAAAAATTAGAAACAAAAAAATTAGATTTAATAAATTTTTTTAATTTACATTTAATATTTTGCTTACTACTAGTTATAACTTTTAGATCATTTGGTAGGTTGTTAAACGTTTTTATAGCTATAATATAAATTTTCTTATCACTTCAGCTTTGCTCACTTAAGGTGATTGAAATAATTTATATCTAGTGTTTCGTTCAGTTTTTGTATATTTTTCTCGCAACGTTTCGTAGTAATAGGAGAAACACACTAGCGTAAATACTTATTTTACGAGTATTAAATTTAAAGAGTAATTTCTCCCCAAAAAGTTCTTGTTTATTATTTTGATCAGGCTATTTTGGATTATTTGCACTGTATCTATAAGATACTGTTACCTGCTCCACCCCATACAATTATACCATTAGCATTGCTTTTAATATTATGAAAGAACGCATAGTATATCATTAAAAATGTTTTGGTATCCATAGCTTTCCTAGTCCTATCAAGAATAAATATAATACATTCATTCGGATTTTTTAATAATATATTGAATATGGCTATCCCATTTCATATTATAATCGAAGTGTATACCAAGGTAATTAACATATTTCACCCTTTTGATTTGTTGCCTGTTTATTGCGATATTTAGTGAAAACAACTAATTTTTCTTAGTAGCATTCCATTCAATAATTTTCTTTTAAGTAAATAAAATTTGGATGATGAAAATTAAATTATATCCTGGATAATGCTTATTTGTTTTTCATTTGTTTTTCATTTCAAATATATATTATTTTATCAAAAAGTCATCTTTCTCCGATTAGCTATAAGTCTACAAATATTATTGTCACAAAAACAATAAAAAATGTTTACAAAAGTACGGAAAAAACATGTTATCATCTTTAATAGTTCGTAACTTCCAATACAATTAATATTTTTTAACAAGTCAAAACTTTAATTGAAACTTCTACTTCGTACTTTTATGATCATTTTTTTCATATCTACAATTAGGCAGCTTAAACTTCGAGAAGAAGGGCTTATGAGAACTCATAGCGAACACTGAGTACCACTTTGGATACTAATTATCGACTTTAAACATCGCGTCAAAATGTATTCCCCAGTGCGGAATGCATTCTTGGTCTCAATTTACTGTGAATATGATATGCTCGACTTGCTGAGGAGAGTTCTGCATGTACGGAGGTTTCCATGGAATAACTTTTAAGGTTTTTTTTGTTTTTTATTATTTCTTTTTATCCGATCTTAACGAAATAAAGCTTATTTTGTACGTTAAGAAGTTCCAGGGGGAGTATCCATGGGAAAATTTATGATACGAGTTACCAGTACGGTACAATATCAATTTGTTCATTAAAATTTGACTTACTTTTCTTAAACAAATTGATATTGCGCCGTACTGATAACTCAATTCGACGGCTCCTATTCATATAATTCCGTTTTAAAACATAATTTCATATGACGCTATTTCAAAAGTGGATGCAATATGATTCTATCTCAGAAAAGAATTGCATATAATGCTATTTGAACAGCGAGTGTGATATAATGCTAATTGAACAGTGCGTATGATATGATTCTATTTCAAAATTGAGTTGCATATAATGCTTTCTCAAAATCGCGTTGCATATTATTCTATCTCAGTAGATCGTTTAATAAAATGCAATTTCGGCTAAACCTACATATAGAACTTTATCTCCATCATTCGTATTTTAAATGTTTGAACTGTTCTAGCAATTTATTGTTTGTAAATTGTTTGTTGTGTAAGTGAAATTTTTCTTTAATTTTGAAATTCAATTTTGAAATCCTAGTATTGAGTTACTGAATTAAAGAACCAAGCGAAACTTACCGTCATTTATACAAATAGTTGAAAATGTGATAAGTCAATTTTTATTTTCTAAAATCATACTATTTAAAATTTTCTATAACTTTTTTTTCAAGTAAAAGTTTGTAAATAGAATATAAGTATAACTAGAAAATCAATAGAGAGTTTGAGAACAAAATTCAATAAAATGTAGATCAGTTTGTTTATAAAAAAAAAATCTGATAGTATGCTTTTTGTGTAAAATTAGAATTAGGATGCTTTAAAAAAACTAACAGAGATATCATAGGTTACCACACCTATGATGAATGATGAAAGTTGTGAAATGATATAAATAATAGTTTTTTCAGAATAAACATATTATTTTCATATAAAACTTCATTTATATCTGATAACTTTTCTTCCCTCTTATTCCTCACAGGAATGTGCTCTAATGTTTTTATCTCAACCTCTCATCTGCTCTTTTTGACTCTGTTGAAATACATTTGTGTGCGAAAAATAGTACATTATGCACCAAGGACGCAAAATGTATCATTCTCGGCGAGTGCGAGCTTTGGGGCCGAATTTTCACGTCCCATATAGAAGTTACGAAATACTAAACAAAATGTATTACATTGCTTTACATTTAGTATTTTGCGGCCTCTATACAGGATGCAAAAATTCATTTTGCGGTGTGAGGACAAAAAAAAAATTTATATTTATTGGCAGATTAGAAACTACGAATATACTTTTACTTACATTTATTATTCGTTTTTCACAAAATGATCACAAAATATTTACCAAAATATTTTTATATAATATAAATCTCTAATAAATCCCATTGTTTGAATTCAATCGCAAAAAAACTGGAACAGCTAATTTTAATTAACTTTTAATTTAAAACAAATGCTAAATCTCGTCTAGTTAACAAAACTTCACAAATTGTCGAAATCCACTGTTTGTTTTTATGATTTTAATTGTTTGTTATTTTTATAAAACATCAAAAAAAGACATTTAAAATTAACTTATCTTGACCTGTAATAAATAGTGTAGCTAATTGACGAGGAACTTATATACTTACTTTAAAGTGTGAGATAATAATGATTATGCGTGTTTTTACCATATTCTTATTATTTATAAAAAAAACACTTTGTAAAATATTAACATGAACGTTTTTTTAAAATCAACAAAAAAGTTGCTTTTGATTACAAATATTTTTATATAAAATTAAATAATATTCCGTGAAATATAGGATACACACACACACACACACACACACAAACACACACACGCACACACACACACACACACACACATACACACACACACACACACACACACACACACACACACACACACACACACACACACACACACACACACACCCTACACTTACATTTTTTTTACTTTTTTTTTTCAAAAATAGAGTTATAGTATTTTTGGCATTCTATGAGATCTATGACATCGGCTGGGTAGATATCAATACCTACAGATAAATTTCTTTAAAAAATGTCAGTAAGTAGGCAACCAAATACTGTTTCCGGCATAACATTATCTTAAAAGTGTATCCCTTGCTATACCGAAGTATAACTGCCATAATATCAACTAATTACAAAAAAAAGTAGAAAAGTTATTGCTCCCGCAAAAGTCGGCTACATCAACCCCTTTGCAATAAGACATAGGCAACATCCGACCTGCCAATGCGCGCGCGCAGCTTCACTGCCGCTTCATAGTTCACGCACGCGCAGGTATCCAGGGCAACGGAACAGTGTTCCGCCATCACCGCGGCAGCCTTGAACGACAGCACGCGCCCGCGCATATATATGAGTGTCATCTTGGACTTCCTGAAACGCTTCGAGGTGCACTCGATTCTGCTTATCGTCATCCTCAGTGTAATTCGACAGTACGCGGCACCGACGCTCGGACCCACGATGCCAACTCTCACCAGCCTCGACTTCGAGGTATACGGCAAGGTGCAAGGCAAGTATTAATACGCTGTGGTAAAGACAGTTCGTGTGCTAATCAATTTTTACGCTTTTCGTTGTTTGCAGGCGTGTTCTTCAGAAAGGTGAGTCCTGCCGTTGTCTTGCGGTAGCGAAAGTGTCTTGACAGCGATGAGGGCGGTTGTCATGGTGGATGTAGAGAGTTAATCTAATTAAGAGTGCGGTGATAAGGAGTATTGGTTATGTGATTTTTTTTAATGCTAGCGAGATTACGTGTTACCGGTTGAGGCTTAGTCAATAACGTGGCGCGATCTGTGCTCTGCCAGTGGAAGCTTCACGTCTTTGAATTTAAGCGGCAAAATTTAAAGGTTCTTTACGTCAACGATGTCTCAATGTTGAGAAATTGTACAAATTATTCTAAAAAACTTTCATTGACACTATATTGTCTGATAACGTTGTGTTAACATTAAAATATTGAAGAATAATTCACGTTATGGTGAAGTAAATTCAAAGCGATTTGAACAATAAATCTTTCTCAGAAACTGAATAATATTTTCAGCAGATTTTCAATAACTGACATAGTTATAACAATCAACATTGAAAAATAATAATCAATAATATTGTTTGTAGTACACCGAATCAAAGGCCAAAGAACTGGAACTGACTGGATGGTGCATGAATACGAAACAAGGCACAGTCCTTGGGTACATGGAGGGCGATAAAAATAAAGTCGAACAAATGTGAGTTTATTGTTTATAAAAACGGAATAATTCACTGGTTTACTGATTAACGATTTTATTTTTAATCTATTTTAGGAAAGATTGGCTCCGCCACACTGGTAGCCCGCAGTCGCGCATCGAGAAAGCCGACTTCCGAAACGAGAAAGAATTGGATGCTCTGACGCTGCAAACTTTCTCGATCAAAAGATAAGAGTGATATCGAACTCTATCGAATCCCTTTTTTTTATCTGCGGCGTAACCATTAGTGCCGTGTATATTAGAGACAATTATCAACAACAAAATCTCTGAATTTTCTTTCATGTATCATGATTGTATGAGTGACGGATTTTTAGAATATGCATGTGATACCAAAAAATGCTATTTTTCAATAAACAAATCATTTTTACTAAGGAAGTAATTGATCAAAATTATTAACGAAGTTCTTAGTCACGAGTAAACGTCTTTTTCAAAATTCTATTCAGGTTTCTAACTCTGAACTCAATACGAAATGGATTACTTACATTGTCACCTCTTAATTGCACATCCGCAAAATTATCGAGTATACCGACAAGTAGAGCCCGCCGAGAAACGGATTTAAACGGGACTGTGAGAGTCGATTTCTGGTATCTAAAAATGAAGCTCATCATAGGCCCTTTTCCTTGAGTTATGGACCATCGAATCTTAAATGGTTGAGTTCCTCGTAAAACGACATAAGTCCATTTTTTCCAAATTTGGGTTTATATACTATTCTGTATGTTCAAATATGTCTCTTTCGCGTGGTAAAGTCAAAATAATCGAGAATGTAAGGAAGGTCCGCGATATTAGGAAGTGCAAAACGACTTAAGTTAGTTTCTTAATTGACTTAATATTGCATATTAATTAAAAACAGATAAGTTATTTTACAATAGAGTTTTCGTTTTGAGATGGTTTGAGTATTTATTTAATTGCACTGCAGATAATATATCCTATAATATCTCAAATATTTAAAGTTGCGAAAATAACCATGTTCCATTATACTACATATAATTCCTTTATAAAAAGTTAATTGTCAGTGACATGCTCTATTGCTTGCGCATTTCATGACATAGTGTCATGGCATCGTGTAAAAGAGAGAAAGAGAAATATTTGGCGCGGAAAACGATATATTTTAAATTTTTGATTTAAAAATATTCTAAACAGAAAAATAGAGCGCGCGGGAATTTTGCTAATAATGTAAAAAAACCGTTGCTAACTGCTTTAGCAAAATGCTTTCTCAAAGAGAATTCATAAATGACATCAAATAATTTTGTTAAATGTATATTTTAATATAAAATTTCATTCTTTCTGCATATATGTCGGTGCACGTCTTTCCTCGAGTCGTCCTCATGTTGCTGCTATATGCAACCCGATCCACCTCGTCACGTTGTGCATACTATGCACACGTAACATTTTCCATAAATAAAATTATTCAAAATGATCAAGAAAATTATATTTAAAATAGTTATGTAGTAATTATTAAATTCCAAATTAAAAAATTTAAGGTATTATCACATGCTATTTCTTAAATTTATAAATTAATTGCATTTCTTCGAAATTTCTTCGGCGTTTTCTTCGAAAACCTGCTAGCTCGGCATTTGCTTCAAAACCCCGCCAACTCAGCGAAGACTTCGAAAATTCACATACTCATAGACAGGGACGGCGTTTGGTATTTTTCATAGGTATGGAATTGACGCTAGCTAGATTAATGCGACGTATAATAATCAAATCTCTCAAAAAAAAGTTTAAATTGACTTAATTTGAAGAAAAGTAGGCGGAAGATATGAGGTTCACGCATATAAGGGAGTCATGTAGACATGAAAAAATAAGCAAAACCGATTATTTAAATAACTTTTAAACCCAAGTAGCCGGGGGACGCGAGGTCCACGCATATTAGGAAATTTTGTAGACGTCCAACAGTAAACAAGACAATTATTTAAACAATTTTTAAACCTAAGTAGACGGGGGATATTAGGTTCACGCATGGGATATGAGGTCCACGCATATAAGGGAGTCATATAGACATGAAAAAATAACTAAACGATTGTTTAAATAATTTTTAAACCCAAGTAGCCGCGTGTTGCGAGGTCCACACATAGTAGGGAATTTCATAGACGTGCAACAATAAGCAAGACAATTATTTAAACAATTTTTAAACACAAGTAGACGGGGGATATGAGGTTCACGCATATAAGGAAGTGATGTAGACATGAAAAAATAAGCAAAACGATTATTTAAATAATTTTTAAACCCAAGTAGCTGGGGGACCCGAGTTCCACGCATATAAGGGAGTTTAATTATGGAGGTTATGAATTTTTGAAATAAAAGTCTTGCTTACGTCACACGTCTATACGTAACTCCGTTATATGCGTGGAAATCGAGTCCCCCAGTTACTTGGGTTTAAAAATTATTTAAATAATCGTTTTGCTCATTTTTGCATGTCTACATCACTCCCTTATATGCGTGGACCTCATGTCCCCCGCCTACTTGGGTTTAAAAATTATTTAAATAATCGTTTTGCTTATTTTATCATATCTACATGATTCCTTTATATGCGTGGACCTTATGTCCCCCGCCTACTTGGGTTTAAAAATTATTTAAATAATTTGCTTATTTTTTCATGTCTACATGACTCCCTTATATACGTGGACCTCCTATCCCCCGCGTACTTGGATTTAAAAATTATTTAAATAATCTTTTTGCTTATTTTATCATATCTACATGACTGCCTTATATGCGTGGACCTCATGTCCCCCGCCTACTTGGGTTTAAAAATTATTTAAATAATCTTTTTGCTTATTTATCATATCTACATGACTCCTTTATATGCGTGGACCTCATGTCCTCCGCCTACTGGGGTTTAAAAATTGTTTAAATAATTGTCTTGCTTATTGTTGCACGTCTACGTAATTCCCTAATATGCGTAGACCTCGCGTCCCCCGGTTACTTGGATTTAAAAATTATTTAAATAATCGTGTTGCAGTTTTACGTAACTCTTTTACATGCGGGGACCTCGCGTCCTCCGCCTACTTGGGTTAAATTCTGTCATAAATTTAATAGACAGAATCCAAAGTTGAAGTGTCAGAAAAAATGTCTGGTACTAATAGAGTGTATAAATTGACAGCAAATTTAAAGTTTGAAATGTCTCAGGACTATTTGAGGTCTGAATTTAAAAAAAAAAAAGACTGGAGTACATTTTAGACGAGGACAAATGTACCGATCGTAACTGAAACTAAGTTGACAGATGATAAAAATAGAGTGAGGGACTTATAATAAATCACATTAACATTAAATACTATACTAAGATAGTCGAACTTAGAAAGTCACAGGAGATCTTATGTAAATTAAAAGAATATAAAAGACTGGAAATTAGAATGACCAGTGTATCCGCTAGAAAGGATTTATATGATTTAAAATTTAATCGTATGAAAGAGAGAGCAGCGGAATTCTGGGATAAGTTTGAAAAAAAGGCAAAGGTGTATGAAAATATACCAGAAACAGGCAAAATGACAGAAAAAGAGAAACGTGACATTTTCATGCATGCTGTAATTGAGTCTGTTCCCGGTATAGAAGTGTTTAACTGTTTGAGCAGACAGACTACGGGAAAGGATATGACACATGCAGGATTGAAAGATTATCTTTTACAGGTCAGCGACCACAATGGTGCCAAAGGAGACGGCAAAGACAGCCATGATGGCTCAAGGAGCCTTCCAGAGCAGTCGTGGCAGGGGCCAAGCGAGGGGAGCGGGCCAAGATGTTTTTCCAGCGGGCTATTTGAACACTGAGCCCTGACTGCCCATCTTCTGGCAAACCGGTCTGCTGCACCTGCAGGCTGCCAGGGCCAAAGACTGCCTGCATGGCAAAAGAGCAGCGGAGAAGCAGGAATGGAGGCCTGCGAAGCATTCTAAACAGGAAGAGAGGCAGCTTGAGATAACCAGAGGAGCTGGTGCTCGAGATCCTCGAGTTTTTACTCGCGGCAGAGGTGCTGGACGTGGGCGTGGTGGCAGCGGCCGTGGCGGTGCTGCACCATCTGGCTCGCCTTTAATGGCAGCAGGAGAGGAGAATGCCGAAGGTGGAGAGAGAGAGAAGCTGAGAAAATGAAATTTTCTGTCAGTAAGGAAAAGAGGTAGTAAGGTAGATAATAGCGTTGAGGAGGAAAATAGAAATGTGATAGTAAAATTTATAGCAATCTCAGGCGTGACTGAGCACTTAAGTAAAATAAAATTGATTTTGAGATGTTAAATAGGAATAATAATCATTTGATTAAATGCGCTAATAATGAAATAAAAATTAGATCAGAAACGGGTAGAGAGTTCATGTTAAATAACGTATTGTATTCTGAGGAGTTACCAGAGAATTTATAGTCACTTAGACAGTTTGTTGATCAGGGTATATAAATCCATTTAGACAATTGTAGAATAAATATCTATGATCTGGGATCTAAAGAGAAAATAATTTTTGAAATCTATGAGAGACCTTTTTTGGATAGTAAAATTAATGGCAATAATAGAGAAAGACGATAAAAAAGATTACGTGAGTCTTTTCGCATTAGCTGTAGAACGAAGCACTGAAATAAACTATAATACAGTGCAACCCCGTAATAAGTGCGCCTGAGCCCGTAAGGGGAAGAATTTTTTCCATAAACGGTATACCCCCTCCACCCACTTTCCCCTCGAGTATCTAGCACCTTCTCTCTCTCTCTCTCTCTCTCTCTCTCTCTCTCTCTCTCTCTCTCTCTCTCTCTCTCTCTCTTCGGCGCGTGACCTCTTAATAAGCGCTCTGACGATGGTTAGTTTGTTGACAACATTGAAGGGCACGTAATACAACGTTTTGAGAGTGAATATCGTTTGCAGTATAGGAAATTGTACTGTGCATAAAAATTTATACTTTTAAGAATATTTAAGTGTACGTGTGTTAATGAAAATGAAATTTTTCTATTAAAAAGTCTCTTCTAAACTCTGTTTTGCTTGGCGCGCTTATTGAGAGGACAGGTTGTGAAGTCTAACTCGAGCTGGTAGTTTGAGTCGCAGTGGGAATACTCTGTTCTTAGAATTGGGCGAGAATCTATGAAAACGCGCTTATTGCGAGAGCGCTTATTCCAGGGTTGCACTGTACTGGGAGCAAAAATAAATTGAAAGTAGAATCCGTAAATGGAAAAGAACTAGAAAACAAAAATCGTAAAAAAAAGAAAAGGGAGTCATATTTTAGAGAGTAAATTGCCTAAATAATCAGATTTGTTAACGACTTTAAATAATAGAAAAGTTTCAAATTACAGAAAGTAGAACCGAAAATGACAAAACGGAAATTAGGGATAAGTTAAAAAACGAATCAGATTCTAGTGCAGAAATGAGTAAAACAATGCTGTGATATTTGAGACTAGGTCATATATCAAATAAATATTTGATAGAACTAGCAAAAATTTATCCAAATTTGCCAGGTAAAAGAGAGATTATGAATGACAGAGATATCATAGAATGCTAGGCGTGTCTTATTACTAAAAGCATGAAGTTGCATTTTGGCAAAACACGCAATAGGGCCAAAAAATCACTGAGTGAGAAAGATAACTCTCAAACCCAATCATAATTTTAAGGCGGTCTTACACCTATAGGCTTTTCTGGCCAAAATTACCTAAAAAAATGATAAAAATTATTATTATAGTAAAATAATCAAAATATATTATAAATATAACTTATTTTGAATAAAATGAGCAAAGGCAGAGGTCCTTAAACTCATTTTATCCTCAGTTATAGCATTTTCAAGAAAAAAAGTTTGTCGTAACTTTTCTCTGAGACCGCATGATAGATTTTCATGGGGCAAAGTGCAAATTGTTCCTAATTTATGTAGTTATGAGCTTAAGAGTTGCGATTTTAATGTTTTTATGTATAAATATTTTTTTCATGACAAAAACTGATTTTTTTGCAATAATTTTTTGCATTTTTTTTAATTTTTAGGGTTTTTGCCATGAAAAAAATACTTATACATGAAAACCTTAAAATTGCAACTCTTACGCCCATAACTACATAAATTAGGAACAATTTGCATTTTGTCTCATGAAAATTCTTCGACCGGTCTCAGAGAAAAGTTACGACAAACTTTAAAAAATGACATTTTGAGAAATAAGCCTGCAAAGAAAAATACCATAAAACTCCAAAAATAATCAGCCATTTGATCCACATTCTTTTCCTTCTTGAAATTCACTTTCCTGTATATCTGTTATCTGTTCTCTCATATAAAATGGTTAAAACAGAAGCTCTGGCACCTTGCATGCATCCGTTCCATTAAAAGATACTGCTCAATCTGTCCTTTTGTACTTTTGATTAATCCACTGTTAAATCACTTTTTAACACACTATACTGAGTTAGATTATTATTTATAATACTAAGATAAATGTAGAATATACGCCAGGTGTTATGAAATATGAAATCCCCATAATCCAAATCGAAACTTAAGAAGCTATCACTGTCGTAGAGAAAAGTACATAATAGGCCAATCAATAGAGGTTTTTTGCGTGCCATAAATCTTATTAGTAAGCGGTAAACGCTATTGTACGCAGAATAATCCACAGTATAAGTGGTATATAAACTCGACTAGCAGCTCCGTTCTATATATTGTTATTAACAATTTAATGCAAAAAAAGCGCTTTTTTATGGTTTTTTGCTTTTATAGCCGAAACTAGTGGACCGATCTTGATAGTCCAATGAGATAAATTATAGTAAATGAAATTACGAACAAAACTAGATGTTGATCGAATCGATCGGACGATTAGTTACGGAGAAAAACGTGAAAAACCGAAAAAATGAGCGTTTTTTGAAAAATTCATATATCCGCCATTTTTAAAGATGTGGTGGATATCTCTGGCGAATTGATAGTAATTCACATGTACTTTATGTGTGCGAAAACCAGGGACTGTGCGATTATTAGTTTTTGCGTAATCGCGATTTCAATTTTTGAGTAGGCTATTTTTGAGCGAGGCTGTATGCTCTACGAGTTATCCGATTTCAATTATCAAAAATGATTTTGAAAGTTCAAATGTTGAACTATAAAACGTTTATCTTGGATTTTTGATTAAGTACTGTTTTATACCTGAAAACAGCTGTCAAAGTTGACCAAAAACGCCCGAGCGCACGGAAGTGGCAGAGTGGTGGGGGGCGCGCGGCGGCTGAGGGGTATATAGTAATAGAACGCGCTGCGTGCAACGCACAGATCTTTGCTTTTAATTTCCTCAGCAACTAGAGGAGCTATTTTAATCATTTTTTTTTTTTTATTTCGGGGTAACTCAACCCAACTAAACCGATTCTGCACTTTTATTTGATGAAAAACGAACAGAAAGGCAGTTATTGGACGTTTTAATAGGTTGATAAAATAATAAATATAAACTTTCTATTTTTCTTAATCTACATTATATTTATTAGAAAAATTTACAGTGTTACTTAAAAACTATGTTACATTAATTAGTTTTTTTCCGCTTCGGTGGTAGCAAATCGATTTCATCCTCGCAGTGATACGAGTCGAGTTCGCATTCGTTCTCGTCACTCGAATCATCTTCTAATTCTAATAATGTTTTATTTATGACTAAGTTATAACATGTATCTTCGTGGCAGTGTGCACAAAGATTTGTGCACTCTAAGCCGTGCTTTTTGCAACTGCACGAAGCATCTATACATTCCTTTTTCGAGCAAGTGCATGAAATTTGCGATAATAATTTTTGGGGTATCGTCGGATCCGTCGTTCCTACCGGGAGCAAACATTTATTTTTTATTTGCCAACCCCAATCAGTAGGTATTAAAGAGTTATTACCTAACCATAATTGGATTTGGTAATACACTCTAAATGCATGTTGCTTAGCGGATCCCTGCGTTGGTGGCAAAGTTTTTAAAGCAAATTTCGTTTTCGTTTTGGCTTTGCAAAAATGTAAGTATCGCAAATCATGCAGTGAAAAATTACTGCTTTTTTCGATTAATTTCTTTTCTGCTTTGTTGCTGTACAGGTCGATTATTAACTTATAGGCATTGCTAGCGATTTTTTCATAACTGGCATTTTTTTCATAAAATACTGCAGATAAATCTAATAATTGTTCGTGGTTAACTGTATCTATTAATTTATTTTTGCCTATTCTATAAAAACAAGAGGTTGTATCGCAGCCAGAAAATGCATGTAAAAATGTTATTCTATTTCTTAAAAAGGGATATTTGAAACTATTACTATTAAAATACTGATTTGGTGTTGAGCCTTTGTTTTCTTTACAAAAATAAATGTTGTTAATGTTCTCTGCCAGTTCTGAAAAAATAACTAGCAAGTCTATGTCTTCGCCCACAATCACCACAGTTGTTTTATAATCAGCGCGGGCATTATTTATCGCAGTCATTACTATTAACCGATCCGCGTCCTCCGGGGCTATTTTTGTTTGAAATCGTACAGCATTTAGAGTTAAACAAAGCATATTTATTAATCTCGTTTGATTTTTTTCACTGCTCAAAAATTGCTTTTGATTAACAACAATCGTTGTATTGCTATCGAAAGCAATTTCACGACCTATATTCTTCAATTGCCTACGCGAACGCTCTACAGATTTTGTTGATGTTTTATTGTCGTCGGGATATCCATCAAAAATAATATAACTATTTTCGCTGTAATGTCTTGTCGCATACGAAACGTAGGTATTTATTATTTCTGCCATTTTCATGTTACTTTGCCACACGACTCTGTGCAAAAATAATCCGCCGTCGACAACATGTGTTATCTTTGATGGTACGTTTATACTCGGTAATGAATCAAAATTGAGGTAGAATGCGGATTTAGATGTTTTCCGCATGCCATTTTCATCAAACAATGACAGCGGAATCGGCGATAGTTCATACGAACTACAATACTCTTTCATATCGTCTTGGTTTTGAATATTGAGCGAAATTTTTTGGAAAATTAGCAACGGTGAGATATACACATCCTCATTTGCACTATTTTTTATAGTGGAGTTCACAGCTGCCAAATGGGTAACTTTACTGCTTCTTTTATATTTTACGTCAGTAAACTTTTTATTTGACGCCTCATCCATCAAAATCTTTCCTAATTCAAAAGCTTTGTGGCAATTCACGAGCGATAAATCACCAATCACTCCGGAATATATACCAATTAATTTATCGCTTTCTGGGAATGGATCAAATGTATTAAAAAAGTCCTGCAGTTTTTTTAAGTCATCTGCGTCTCTGGAGATACGAGAAACTCGATTGTCGACATGCTGTTCAGATGTAGCAAATGTCATGTTGCAAAATAGCTCTATGGCATTGCTGACCTCTAATGCAGCTGCCCTTGACAACACCCATTTTCCAATGACATTTTCCGTGAGTCCACGGCCGTGAGTCAAGCCTCCAGCGCATTTCATTGACCGCATCAAAACCTGCTCGATGGTCATATCAGACCATAATCCGCACCAAAAGCGATTTAAACGTCTTATCGTATGAAAGCCCTGCTTACAGAATTTATCATATTCCACTATATCCATGCTTTCTTTTAAATTAACCATTTGTTGGACGTACAAAAGACACGCCTTAGCGTATAAATCATGACCTGAAGCGAAAAAAAAGGTATCATTAACGTTACTGTTTCTACATGTTGGTCAAAATTACCAGAACGTTCTGCATCTATGTATCTTTGCAGTAAATAAATTAGTTTAAAATATTGTAGCCACAGCTGACTTGTTGGGCCATTATTTTCTAAATTCGTTATTACCGATGAAAATTTTATTTGTACGCTTTTCATTAAGAAAGTCATTAAATAATTTTCAAAATTTTCGGTTCCTACTTTTTGTAAATTATCATCTAAAAGCGTTTTCTCTTCTTCTGTAAATTCTATTTTTTCTAAAATAATAGTAGCAAGCGCAGCTTGTACTATAAGGTGACCTCGCACAGACCTCGAAAAAGCATGACCTGTTAAAGCCTTATCCGCTGATAATTCGGCGTATATCGTCGAAAAAGCTTCTTTCAGGCCGCTACCTGCCATTATATTACCAATAGCGCCAAGAAAAGACATCGCAAGATGAAATCCTCCTAATCGTGGGATTACTGAGCGGATATTATGGGGATCGTTATCTGCCTCTATAGAAGCGACGATTTCGCTAGCTTTAATGTATAAAGGCAAATCAAACGTTACAAAGCAGTGCTTTTGATTATTTGCATTTGCTCTCCGTCGTGCATCGATTAAAGATGTTAAAATTGTTGTATGGTCGCTCGGTGGCGCTTTACTAAACGGCAAAGCAATAATTCTCGTCGTACAAAAATCATTATTCAATAAATGAAATTTATTCATAAATCCGTGTCAATTCGGGGTCTTCCGTGGTGCAGTATGCTTGCCGTAAAAATATAAAAAATCGATCGCTTTGATTTCAATTGTAAAGTCAGCACGATGTATTTCTTTCCAATTACGTATAGTTATATTATCTAATTTGAATGGCTTGTTATTCTTAAAATCGGTCAATGGAAGAAAACCGAACGTGCCATCAGTACTAGTAGATAATGTTCCTTTTAAACGAGGCACACAATTATTAAAATTAACCGAACTTGATGGAGTCGCACACATAATACCGCCCATACAATGAAACGTATTTTTGCCATCAATGGTGGCTGTATTATGGTCCGCATTATCATATACGAATTGCAAATAGGTATCTCCAATGAAATCGAAATGTTCAGGGTCATTAACGAGGGAGTTTTCGAATCGTACTGTTTCTGCGTAGGACTCACAGAGCCCAATATTGTAGAGACAATCTATTAAACCTCGTGCTGCAAATTTCGTATGTATCATACATGAAAGTCCTAATAATATAGGCGATGAAAAGGATCGTGGTCGCATAGATGATATTAAAATATGGGCTGCGGTAACAATTCTGTTTTCCCACTTATCCCAAGATCCATTTTTTCGCTCATGTTTATGAGTTTTTATAAGAATTTGGAGCATTAGTTGCAACGTTTCCGGAATATCTTTAATGTTATTTAAGAAATCCGTTGGCGTATTATAATTCTCTAAGTCAACTTTCATCCCTAACATCTTGTAGAATAAAATGACTGGCTAATTCCACTATTCTCAACCTTTTTTCTTTTTCATTTACTTTGCGATTTGAATACCAGCTATCTTGTATACATTTACCTAACGTTTGTTTAAGACAAATAAAACGATCATTTGAGCTAGAATAAATTACTATTTCATCTTCGAAATGATTTTTTAAAAGTATTTCTATGCGACCAAGTCGGGGTAGATCAGTATCTCCGAACTTATTTACATATATTTGTAATATATCTTTTAAAGAAAATTGACACTGATCGCTATTCTCCAATAAATAGTTGATAATAAAAGATAATAAGTTACTCATATCTTCGGTTATCGGTCTACCCTTAACATTACAAGGACTATATGAGTAAAATACGCTTAAGCATTTCGAGTGATAATAAACGGTGTTTTCTATATAATAATTATCAGATTCTTTTTTCAAATTAGATAACCGCGGCGCTAGAATTTTATTCTCTTCGCTTTTAGGGAGAGCTTGTAACTGCGCCAAAATATTATCGATAGTCTCCTGCTTTGAAACGCGGGTTAAATTTTGCTTACAACTGTGACATTGATTCGAACAAAAAAAACAATGAGTTGAGAAAGCGAACCCTCGTCCTTCTTTACAACGATTTCGGTCTTTTAACCATGTTAATGCCGATGCTGCTAACGCCCTTTTTATATTAGACTCCCTCGTATAGAGAGTTTGACAAGTTTTATGTACTGTGATTTCTTTTAATTTTTGTAACTTTAAATGCTTCTTATCTTTTCTTTTATGACTGGCTAGAATAAGATTATTAATGGCCCGTTCTTTCAATATGTGCGATTTAGATGGTTCATTAGGCTTGTCGCAAAGTAAACAAATTTCATCGTCGTCAAGCCACTCCTGTTCGTCTTCCATAGCTTGTGTATTTTCATCGTGCCTGAATAAAAAAAAATATTAATGGAATACGTAAAGTTAAAATTCATATATGTGCAAATCTCACGAAAGATGCGACAAAACCTGAAATCACGTTTTGAAAATTTTTTTTCGAGCACACCTTCGAAACCTGGTTTTCCCTATTGTTTCTAATATATAAAATGAAGATCCGCAGTTGTACAGCGTCCATCAAGCTGCCTATTTTTTCTAGAACAACTTCTTACTTTTTAAGAAAATGCTAAAAAAAGCCCTTCTCTTCAAACCTCAGTTATTTAGCCCACAAGCGATCTACTCAAAGTTTACAAAAAGAAATTAAAACTAGCAAAAAAGAGCTTTAATTCCTTTTTTGAAAATTAAAAAATGTTGATTCCTTCAAAAGTTACAAGGGTTTGAAGTTGAACGTCGAAAAGGCATAAAAATGCTCTCAAAGTCGGCGCGTCCGATTCCTGCGATTTTTTGCATTTTTATTCTTTTTCGACGTTCAACTTCAAATTCTTGTAACTTTTGAAGGAATCAACATTTTTTAACTTATAAAAAAAGGAATTAAAACTCTTTTTTTCATGTTTTAATTTCTTTTTGTAAACTTTGAGTAGATCGCTTGTGGGCTAAATAACTGAGGTTTGAAGAGAAGGGCTTTTTTGCCATTTTCTTAAAAAGTAAGAAGTGGTTCTAGAAAAAATAGGCAACTTGATGGAAAATTTTCAAATCGTGATTTCGGGTTTTGTCGCATCTTTCGTGAGATTTGCACATATACGTTCGTCGTGGAGAAAATTAGTATATGCACCACGGGAGTAAGTAAAGAATCCATCAGATCGCATATAATTGTCGCTCGAGCCGAAGGCTCGAGACATTCTTTACTTTTACTCCCTAGGTGCATAATCTACTATTAGTGTGAACACGACCGAGTAAATAATTTTTCATTTAATTTTAATAAGACTGTTTAATTTGGGTGTTTTTGCAATAACATTTACCTAACATTCGTAGATGTAGATGCTTCTGCCTCGTCGGTAAGCTCCATTACGATGTTTTGTATACTGATCTTGTATACTGATTATCTAGGAATTTTAATAAAATATAATTAATATTTACGACTCTTATATTAAATTTAACTAATGAGAATCAGTATTATATACCACTTGTATAACAACACACATCGAGTGTTTTAAATACTTTCAAAGTCTTATTAACAATCTAAATTATTATTAATTTTTAATTGTTATTTATAATGTAAATTTATAAAGTAATGTTTCTTAAACTCAAATAACAGGCACAAATTAATAAAACAATTATTGGAAAGAAATTTTGAAATATATAAATATACATACAAATACGCCACACTTACACACTATATACACATAAATTAAAAAAAAAAATAAAAAAAAGAATTAGAAAAAATGGAACCGTGATAATATCGGGGATCGAACTCCGGCCGCTTGAGTGAGAATCAAGTGTCTCTGCAACTTGGCTATCCTTCACACTGCTATTTGCTCTTTCTACTCGAATGATTAAACAGAATGCCGGCAATACCGATTCCATTTATACTCATACACTTTCAAACTTATTCTGTTCATGAAGCTATATTACTTATAATAAAATTTAAGTTGATTTAAACCTCAAGTTATATAAAAAAAAAACGCTACGAATTAGAAAAAAAAGTTTTTCAATTCAACAAAGATTTTTCAAAAACAAGAACCTAAAGTAACCGGATTTTAACATGCTACTGATAAACTAAAATATTTTACAAGAGACTACTTGATTAAAAATTATCCTGTTTTGATTTCTGATTGTTACAAAGACTTTCACCTATACTACATATACTACAATAAAAATTATACATACTTTTGTGTGCACCTCGGATAATGAATGTACAGTACGGTGTCGACTCCACTCCAAAAACTTGATATTACACAATAAAATCACTGAACTTATTATTAATTTAATACAATTAAAATTAAGAAAAATTAACTATTTTAATATTTTAAAATAATTAAAATATTAGTAATAATTAAGTAGCTATTTATAAAATAAGCACATGTATCAAAGATGCTTTGCAAAGGTATAGTAGCTAGAGTCTCGGTGGCAACTGTAGTATAAACAGCTGAAAAGACCGTTGGTAGCGTCACTTTCTCCTTCTTTGACCGCTTCAGTCCACGATATACAATAGTATGGTATAGTGGAAGGAAGTGGGGACAGAACAGAGTGGAGCGAATAGCATTACTATACTGTATATACAAGCAGATGTTCCGAGCGTAAACGTCCTTGATTATATAATACACGCCCGAGTAGATACGTATATACCTGCTTCAAATCTCAAGCAAAATTAGCGTTTCTGTTCATTTTTCATCAAATAAAAGTGCAGAATCGGTTTAGTTGGGTTGAGTTACCCCGAAATAAAAAAAAAAAATGATTAAAATAGCTCCTCTAGTTGCTGAGGAAATTAAAAGCAAAGATCTGTGCGTTGCGCGCAGCGCGTTCTATTACTATATATATCGGCTCCCCTCAGCCGCCGCGCGCCCCCCACCATTCCGCCACTTTCGTACGCTCGGGCGTTTTTGGTCAACTTTGACAGCTGTTTTCAGGTATAAAACAGTACTTAATCAAAAATCCAAGATAGACGTTTTATAGTTCAACATTTGAACTTTCAAAATCATTTTTGATAATTGAAATCGGATAACCCGTAGAACATACAGCCTCGCTCAAAAATAGCCTACTCAAAAATTGAAATCGCGATTATGCAAAAACTAATAATCGCACAGTCCCTGGTTTTCGCACACATAAAGTACATGTGAATTACTATCAATTCGCCAGAGATATCCGCCACATCTTTAAAAATGGCGGATATATGAATTTTTCAAAAAACGCTCATTTTTTCGGTTTTTCACGTTTTTCTCCCTTACTAATCGTCCGATCAATTCGATCAACATCTAGTTTTGTTCGTAATTTCATTTACTACAATTTATCTCATTGGACCATCAAGATCGGTCCACTAGTTTCGGCTATAAAAGCAAAAAACCATAAAAAAGCGCTTTTTTTGCGTTAATTGTTAATAACAATATATATAGAACGGAACTGCTAGTCGAGTTTATATACCACTTATACTGTGGATTATTCTGCGTACAATAGCGTTTACCACTTACTAATAAGATTTATGGCACGAAAACGCTGATTTTTTTCTCTATTGACTGGCCTATACACGGAGAGAAATTTTGTAGTGAAAATTACAAATATTCGAGACAAAATTACCAGTTTCTATGGTAATGGATGGATAGACTGACAATTTCAAACTTTTTACCAAAATGCCTTGGTAAAATTTTTTTTTTAGTTAATTTAAATTAAAAAAATTAACTTTTTTTATCCATATTGATGGATATATAGTATTTTAATATAGAAATAGAAACAGAAACAAGGATGAAAAAACATTAAACTGAAAAAAAATTTTTATGAAAGCGGGATTCGATCCGACGATCTTTGGGTTGAGAGTTCGACGTTCTACCGACTGCGCCACGGAAGCTGTTACGAACAGTCATTTGAATCGCCGTTATTACTTACTGAAAATATGTGTATTGTTTTCATTTTAACGTCACGCACGCCTCTAGTATCAATCTTCTGAAACACAATAATGCGCAGTGCGCATGCGCGAGTACACAAATACCAGGTTATTTGGTAAAATTTATAAGTTTTCTCAGTAAAAATTCTTAGGTTACCTTGTAGAAATGACTAGATCTCAATTTTTACCAGTGTGTCTGGTAATTTTTATTCAGATAATTTGGTATTTTTTTTAAGTGGTTATGGTAGTTTTTCCTGGGAAACTTATAAATTGTATTAGAAACCTGGGAATAACACGGCTTTTGACAGTCTGTTCATGCGCTACCAAGGCACCTTGGAAATTTTTACTCTAAAATTTCTCTCCGTGTAGAGACAAGTACCCTACGTGTGAAATTTCACAAAGAAAATATAATTTGAAGACGATAATATTACAATCAATTATTTTATTTATTTTTCACACATAATTTAAGAAAAAAATCATACCTATTATTTTATTCATATTGTATAAATAATTTAAAAATTAATAATTTTTAATCTTCATAAATGAATTTAATTATAATTATGTCATAAATTGTTGCAAAAATTATAAATTTTGTTATTAAAAATTAATTAAAGGAAGAAGCAAATTAAGTTTCAGGAAGCCACGGGCTAATGAATTGGCAGCGGTTTTTTTAATACTCTCGAAAATGCATTGTTTTCTTTATATCTCATAAAGCTTTATTAAAGACTTCAGAAGTATATTTTGATCAAACATTGAAAAAAGTCTTTTAATTATTCCAGAAGCTTTAAGGAAATGATATATAGAAATGCAGAACGTCCTTAATAATGTATAGCATTGAAATCGAAAAAATATAGTAATTCATCAGCTCTAATCAATAGGAAATCGTCCGATATCCATGCCCGGTCCAATTCAACTTCGTTAAGGTATGTCTAAAGAAGATTTTTTAATAGTTTTCAGCCAAATCGGAGTTGGCAGAAAAATTTCTCACGGGTTTTAATTTCGTGAAAATGGCTGTTTTTTCAAAATCTGCTAAATTCAAACTAACACACGCGCTAGATTTTTTAACTTTTTTTAGCTCAAGCCCAGTGAAATAGAAAGGTTTTTTCACCCTCTTTCGATCGCACTTGGGTAGATTAGGGTGCAATTGTAAATAATACCCGAAAAATCACTTCAAAGTATCATTAAAATGGTAAAAAGACGATTTTCAGAATGTTAATGTAATTTGAAAATGTATACGTAAATTTTGATTTTCGACAAAAATCTATCTGTAAAGTTCAAGTCAAGACGAAAAAAAAACTCACTGATAAATTGCAAATTGGTGTGAATGAACTTTTTGAATAAAAGTTTGAAAAACGTGAAAAAACGCTTAAAAAATGCCCTTTTTTGCACCTTTATGACGAACTCCTGACGTCAATTTTAGATATTGGACCCTAAGAATTGGCAAACATTGTTTTTTTGGTAAGTACTAAAAAATATCTCAAGGCCGCAAAAATCGGCGACCCCCGTGCGCGCACTTTTTTAAAAAGATGTTTTTGACACACACACACACACACACACACACAGACACACACACACACACACACACACACACACACACACACACACACACACACAAAACAGAAAAAGTTTCATGTAAAAAGACGTTATCATATTACGAGGGTCATTTGATAAGTACCTAGCCTACAAATGAAAACACCAAAATTTTACAAAAAATAAAATTTATTTTTCAATGTAGTCTCCTTTTAGTTGAATACACTTGGTCCAGCGGTGTTCCAATTTTTTAACCCCGTTGAAAAAAATGTTTTCTCTTGGTTTGCAAAATAGGCCTCCGTGGCGGCGATTATTTCGTTATTGGAGTGGAATCTCTTCCCGGCGAGCGAATTTTTTAGGTTCGGAAACAAAAAAAAGTCGCACGGAGCCAAATCTGGAGAATACGGTGGATGGGGCAGCAGTTCGTAGCGTAATTCGACCAATTTAGCCGTGGCGAGTGCAGAAGTGTGAGCCGGTGCATTATCGTGGTGGAAAAGCACTTTCTTTTTAGACAAATGGGGCCGTTTTTCTTCTAACACGGCGTCAAATCGGCTCAATAGTTCGGCGTAGTACTGTCCTGTGACCGTTTTGCCCTTCTCCAGATAGTCAATAAAAATCACACCTTGAGAATCCCAGAAAACAGTGGCCATCACCTTTCCGGCCGACGAGACCGTCTTCGCCTTCTTCGGAGCAGGTTCACCGGGTAAGGTCCACTGTTTTGACTGCTCCTTGGTCTCTGGAGTGTAGTAGTGAATCCATGTTTCGTCGACGGTCACGTAATGACGCAAAAACTCTTTTGGATTGCGATTAAACAGCTCCAAACACTGCTCTGAACTGGTCACACGGATGCGCTTGTTGTCTGCAGTCAGAAAACGCGGCACCCACCTTGCTGACAGCTTCCTCATGCCTAAAATCTCATGTAGGATATGCCACACGCGTTCTTCTGAGATGCCTACTATCGCAGCTATCTCGTGCACCTTTAATCGGCGGTCTGACAAAACGATATCGTGTATTTTTGTCACGTTCTCCTCCGTAGTGGCTGTTTTCGGAGCACCTGGGCGTGGATCATCAAAAACCGACGTACGACCACGTTGAAACTCGTTATACCAAAATTTAACGGTCGCCATCGAAGGAGAAGCATCCCCATACACTGCATCCAAGCGTTCTTTAATTTCACTGCGCGATTTCCCTTCCAAAAACAAGAATCGAATCACCGACCGATATTGTTCTTTCTCCATTTTTTCAAAAATCAACGGACACATTTGCTTTCACACACTCTCAAAAATAAACTACAACTCCGATCCGGCTGAAATTTCGTCTGTAACCGTTTACAGGAAGATATTGCACTGTAGTGTATTTCTGGTGCGATAGTGGCACCATCTGGCGGTGAGGCTAGGTACTTGTCAAATGACCCTCGTAATCGCCGCCACGGAGGCCTATTTTGCAAACCAAGAGTAAACATTTTTTTCAACGGGGTTAAAAAAATTGGAACACCGCTGGACCAAGTGTATTCAACTAAAAGGAAACTACATTGAAAAATAAATTTTATTTTTTGTAAAATTTTGGTATTTTCATTTGTAGGCTAGGCACTTATCAAATGACCCTCGTAGAATAGAGATAGCTTAACCTATTTTTTCATTTTATCGTTTTTCTTTTGTTTTATAACCAAAAAATGATTTTGAATTTTCAGTTTTTTTGATTTTTTCATATCATACAGCCATTATTACATAATATAGTAAACTGTTTTTGAAAGGTCTTCAAATTACCTACAATTTCTTTTTTTTAAAGTTGAATTATCTTTACTCTGTCATTTGTTATTAAGGAAAGCATTTTTATATTTCATAAATTAATTTCTCAAAAAATATTTTATTTATCGACTTGAAATTTTAACCACTTATAACAATCATTGAAGACTATATTTGGTTAAAATTTCAAGTGATTATCTTCATTTGTTTCAAAGAAAAAAAATATTTTTGAAAACAAGGGAACTTTCTTTCGGATACGTTAACGGGAGTAAAAGTCAATCAATCGTCTTGAAATTTGGCACAGAGACTGATTTTTTTTTTTTTTTATATCTTCGAACCGAGTTTGTTGCCAAAAAAAATCGATCAATTATGATTAAAGATATTTGAGGCTAAAAATTTTTTTAATTTCCGAATTGCGTTTTTTCAGAGAATTGTTGATTTATCGACCTAAAATTTTAATCACTTATAACCCCCTCATTGAAGACTATATTTTGTTAAAATTTAGAATGATTATCTTCATTTTATTCATAGAAAAAATATTTTTGAATAGAAGTGAATTTTTTTTTCTTTCGGACAGGATAAAAGGAGTAAAAGTCAAACAATCGTCTTGAAATTTGGCACATAGACAGCTTTCTTATATCTTCGTACCGAGTTCATTGCTGAAAAAAAATTAGTAAATTAATAAAGATATTTGAGGTTAAAATTTTTTTTTTAATTTTCTAATTGTGTTTTCTCAGAAAATTGTTGATTTATTGACCTAAAATTTTAACCATTTATAAATGGTATATATGGTATTTATATATGGTATAAATTATAATACTCATTGAGGATTATATTTGGTTAAAATTTAAAGTGATTATCTTCATTTGTTTTCGAGAAAGAAAAATTTTTGGAAAAAAGTGCTTTTTTCTTTTGGACACGATAACAGGAGTAAAAGTCAACCAATCGTATTGAAATTTGGCACAGAGACATCTTTCTTACATCTTCGAACCGAGTTCGTTGCAAAAAAAAATCGGTCAATTACGATTAAAGATATTTGAAAAAGAGAATTATATGGCTAATAAGAAATACATAAAGCAATACATATTATAAATAAATACATATTATAATACATATTTAAATACAGTTATTTAATAATATTGAATATATTTACATTATTATTTTAAATAATTATACATTTTTTAGAATATATTTTATATAATTCATGTTACAATACGGTATACTTCATTTAAAATATTTATAATATTTTCATATAATTTATTTTTATCCTTGGCCGAAATACCATCTTTTGTTAGCCTCATCAGAGATAGCATCTTTTTCCGATCCGCAGTTGATAAGATATTATTTCCACACCACCTTGCGGTAAATATCATGGTGCGTTTTTTTTTTTTTTATTCAACAAAATAAATTTATATTTTTAATTTTTTTAAATTAAGAATAATTTTTTTGATTTAAAATAAATTATTTTAATAATAAAAATTTATTTTGTAGTTCAGTGGTATCCCCAGTAGGCCTAATCCACTGTGCTATAAAATAAATACTATTATAATTTACAAACAACAGAATAATACAAAATATTTAAGTCTTACATATTTTCTACTTATCTTTTCAATAATACTCCAAAATTTGTTACGTATCTCCTTTTCATCTAAATATTTGTTATGCGAAATATGTATATCTAAAAAATTTATGTTGTATGTATTTCCAGTTATCAAAATTTTTCTCATCCAAAATTCATTTTTCTGAAAAAGTTATTATTATTTTATTGTTATTCATCTTTTTAACTTTTTTAAAATTTTATTATATCACACTTTTATTTTTTCTTCATTAATTCAATTTCCTTTTTTTCGCTGGCATTTCATGTAGATTTTCGAAATCAATTTTTTTTATAATTTCGTCAATTACTTCTAAAATTTCAATTTTTAAAGTTGCTTGAATTAATAATTCTTCATTAAATAATTCTGCATTAAATAATTCTTCACGTACAAATTCGTATAATCTGTATTATTCAATAAACAATAAGAAAAATAAATTAATAAATAATGGTAATAATTATTTAAATATATTTAATTATCAAATTTCTAACCGTTTATATTCATTACAATTTTCATTTTTTTCAATAATTGTTTCTTCGATTGAATTAATTGATTTTGTATAATTGCCTTTGGTTACTCGTAAATTTGAAAAATGTAATATATCATTTTTTTGTATGTTTTTGTTAGAAGCATCTCCCCAAAGAGTCAGATTTATCTATAATAATTTTAATATATATTTATTTTATTAATAATTATTTGACTTTATATTAATCATTGTTTTTAATTTTTAAATTTCTATAAGTAGTACATACATAATAAATGATAAAATATATAACTTATTTTAGTTGTTTATCTATGTTTAATTCTCTTTATAATTAAATTACATAAGTAAATTTTATTGACAATATTATTTTTTTACCTGATTATTTTGATCATCTTTTAATACTAATTCCTTTTTAACGATAAGAATGTTTTCTTTTCTTGTTCTTATATTAACATTATCATGAATTTTATCAACTATACCAATCACGTCTGTAATGTTTTTTTTATGTTATTTACTTTATTTTAATTTTGTATTTTGAAATAATGTAATTAAGCTTACTTATAATTTCATTTTCACTTAAATTTGGTATATTTTTTATTTCTGTTAAATTTCTTTTTATCGTATACTGTAAATCTAGTTCTCCTATGAATTTTTTTAAAGTAGTTTCTTTATTCAAAACTATTTGATAGCTATTTTTTACAGTATTGAATTTTTCATTTGAAAAGCCAATTGTAAATTTTTTAAAATAATAAATTTCGTTAACCTGTAATAAACAAAGTATAAAATTACATTAATAAATTAGTATATTAATTATATTAATCAAAATATTACACAAGTGTGGAGGTAAAGATTTGTCTAGTCCATACCATTTGTAAATTCCCACCCTATACTAGTTAGAGGGTGGCACAAATTTTCTATTGGGTTGCCGTCTTTATCCCCATGTTGTGTATACTATCTTTCATCATATCCTTGTCTAAAATACCACATTCGCTTTTCTTAAGGTAGTAGTCGTGCTAACTTCCCAGTCAAAAGTTCCTCTCGCGCGACCGCTTTCGCTCTATTTGTTACACCCACAGATCGCAAACAAACTTTACAGTGTGACTGTACACTGAAGCTCCGCCCCTTACACACACACTCATATTTACAGCGTATACGTATACACAAATACTACGAACGTTGAATACAGCAGAAGTATGGCAACGTCGCATTTTACAGACGAGACATTTGGCGCTGGCGCGCATGCGCGAGTATATCAAAGCGAGAGAACCTGTTGTTACGGTTAGTCGGACCTAACCTTCAGCGTGGCTCAGCGAATCTAAGTTCGCAACATCATGTCAGGACGTACTCGATTTTCGAACGGTAGATTTGTGAAGGAAAAATATAAGCAGAAAAAAATAAAAGCATTGGCAGCTATGGCAAAAGCAAAAGAAAAAATCAAAGAAATAACAAATAACAGTGTTTGTAAAGGAAAACGCATTGTTGACATTCAAGAACTAGGGAAAAATTTGAAATGCTGCAAGTGCAAGGATGTACTTAGTCTGGAGAAAATAAGCAATGAAAAACGATATGGATTTCATTCTACTTCTACGATTGCTTGTGATAAATGCAAAATATCAACTATTGTACACACTGGCAAAGTAAATATAATTGAAAACCGGAATTATAGCCATACTAACATGTCAGCAGTACTAGGTAAAGTATTAATATTTACTATGAATTATAAACGTATAAAGTTTGCACACTTATATACAAAAACACAGACATACAGGCACACACCACAAACGTGTGCACAGGCACGCTCACACACATGCATACAACAGTGTATTATTTTAACCCTTTCAGTCACAGCGGGACACCAGTGTCCCACCTAGACACTATCCATTTTTTAACGTTTACGAGCAGTTTTTTTATTGATTTCTCAGCGGTTTTTTTGTTCCCTGCCTTCCCACGAAACCAACAAGTGTTAAAAGAATAATGATATTGCATAACTATTAAAAACAATAATTGTTAATAACAAATTAGTACACAAAAAAGCAGAATATTCAGAATAAATTCGTGACTGAAAGGGAAAAAAGCAGAATATTCAGAATAAATTCGTGACTGAAAGGGAAATTAATACATGCTTTCATATAATCGCTTATAGTTTATTAATAATGTTGTAGGCGCTATTCATTCTGGAGCAGGATGTGATTCTATAAACAAAATATTTGCATGCTTGGACATTCCTGTCATTTCAAAGGACGTATATAAGAGGTATGAAGGAAAAGTTGGAGAATGCATTGAAAAGGCAGCAAAAGATTCTTGTAAAGTAGCTGCAGAGGAAGAACGAAGATTAACCATAGAGAATATTGAGAAAATATGTCTCGAATTGTAAGCAAATGCAACGTTTAGTTACTACCCATTACTGTGTATTAATGTGGTGTATATATTTCCTCTCAAACCAATTTAAAAAAAAATGCTAAACTTGTAAATTTTATAGAATTATTGCATGATAGTTAATCTTGTTATGCGTAGTTCAAATAAATTGTAAATTTATTTTATAAGTTCAAATGGATTGTATTAAATAGAGAATGTATAATATTTTTTATGTGAGACAAATTATGAAAAGGTTTTATATAAAATTTTTTCTTTACATAAAAATAAATTTTACACAAAAATAAAAATAAATTTTAGATTAGATTTAGATTTTTTCAAAATAATGAATTTATAGTTAGATAATTTGTTTTTATACAAATAATGAATTTTAACGCAGAGTTCAATTTTTACACATAAGGAATTTGTATTATACTTTTGTATTTTTCACAATGCATACAAACATCTTCAAGATTTATATTATTTTACAATTGAAAATAATCTATTTTACAATCCTCTAAAAATCTATAAATGAAATGTACTTCTTACAATAAATTGTGTCATTATAATTTCTTATTTTTCATTAGTTTCATCTCCCTTGCTTTTCTTCTTTGCAGGCCTGTCGACATAACCAATGATATCTTCCCACAACTGAAAATACTCCACTCCTCCATCAATTCTAATCCTCCGCCTAATGTCAATTCGACGGCAAATTCGACTATTCATGCATCTTCAACTAATTATTTTGATACAGCATTAGGAGATATTATTAATATAATTGTTTCCTACGACATGGGATGGAGCAAGCGAGGCAATGGCAGAAGCTATAATAGTCTTAATGGATACGGTACTGTTATTGGATTTTTATCAGGAAAGATATTGGACTATGCAACGAGAAATCGCAAGTGCAGATCATGTGATTTAGGCCTCGATAAAGAAAAACACAACTGCCGACTGAATTTCGAAGGGAGCGCAAAAGCGATGGAAGCTGACGTTGGAGCTGCTCTGATCAACAATTCATCCATTTTAAAAGAAGTAGGTTGTCAAGTTCGGGTCGTAATTGGCGATGAAGACAGCTCGACAATGGCTGCTGTGCGTAAAGAGAATCCGCTAACCATTCATAAATTAGCAGATAAAAATCACCTTGTAAAACATTTCGTGAGCGAGTTGTATATCCTTGCTAAGACTTTTAAGGAGTTGAACAAAAAAGGTGTTATAGCACATATAAAGAAGTGCTTCACCTATGCAATAGCGCAAAATAAAGTCGAAACTGCAGTACTTGCTAAAATTTTGCGTACTATACCTAACCATTTATACAGTCGCCATGAAAATTGTAGTGAGTGGTGTAATCGAGCATCTGATTCTAATACTCAAACTATTAAATTACTTGATGAAATTTTGTTTAATCGTTTGTACGATGTTTTTTGTAAATATGCGAATAATGCTAGTCAATTTTCAGTGGCAGCTTCGAGTCAGAGCAACGAAAGTGTCAACAATATAATCGCACACAAAGCGCCAAAAAATATTTCTTTAAGTACAACCGCTGCTTGTGACTTTCGGGTAGCCAGTGCCATTTGTTGTAAAAATGAGGGGGAAAAATCTTTATTAACTATAAAACAAAATTTGAGTCTTTCACCTGGTACCCACACTAAACAGTACGCTACTAGAGCCGACAAGTTAAGATTTCAAAAATCAAGTATTGCAAGATCCAAAAAACAAAAAGCACGTAGAAAGCTATTATCACAAAAAAAAAGAATATTTAAGACAAAATAAAGAAAAATCTGAAGGTATTAAATACCAATCAAATTGCGGCATTAATTTAAATATTGAAACAATGAAAAAAAAAAATGCCACGATTCATAGCAGTGCAATATTGTCGACAGATTGTGAAATAGTATATTTTGATCTTGAAACTTCCGGGCTTGAAGGAGCTGCAGATATCCTGCAAATTGCAGCGATATGTAAAAATAAAATTTTTAATATATACATTAATCCAATCCAGGTTATTTCTAAGTCTGCTACTAAAATTACTGGTCTAAGTACTATTGCAGGACATCTATATTTGCACGATCAAGTTCTTGAAACTTATAGTATAGTTGAAGCTTTAAGCTCGTTTAGCCAATTCCTCAGTATGTTTGGAAAAGGGTGCTTACTAGTCGCTCATAATGCTCGATTCGATGTGCCGAAACTACTTCGAGTAATTATTAATAATAATATGCTTAATGAATTTTCTGTGATAATGGGCTTTGCTGACACTTTAGCGCTTTTAAAAAAGCTTTACCTGAGCGAAAAGGGCCAGGGATGTTCAAGTTGATTACCTTAGCTCATGAATTCTTAGAAAATAAAGGCGATGAAAAGTGGCATGATGCTGAATTTGATATTGTAGTACTACAAAAACTAGTATGTACTACTGCGAAAGAAGAAGATCTATTTAATATTACTAAAACTTTTAGCCAATATTTAATCGATATCGAAAACGCAGAAAAAGTTAATGTTGGACTTCAATACTTAACTGAGTTGAAAGAAACGCTTTCAAGACATACGTTGCAAAAAATTGCCAAACAGAATATTGCTTTTGAGACATTGAAAGCAATGTATATAAATGGTGGAGAGGAAGAAATTATCAAATTTTTATTGCAAAAAGATGAGCAGAATCGTTTAAAATTTACAAAAGATAAACGCGTACACCAAAAAATTATTGACTGTTTGAAACGCCACGTAATTGCTACTTCTTAATTTATTCTGTTACTTGTTTAAGATCAAAGAAAAAATATTATTTAACAGTATTGTTTAGCAATAATAAGTTAGTTATCATATATATCTAAGAAATATGAAAAAACTATTTAATTACCAAAAAAATTGAATGACACAGTTCCAAAGTTAAAATATTTTTAAGAAATATATAAAGAAATAAAATATTGAATTTGTATTTTTGTTTGATTTATCTTTCTTAATTATTATATTTATCAAATTATTAATACAATAAAATTCAATTAAATAAACAAAAGAACTTTTATTAATTTCTCAATCGCAGTATGATTTCAAGCGCAGCAGAAAGAGAATGAGCGGGACGGTGAGAGGGGGGAGGGGGGCCGGGCAGCGGTGTTGCCAGATCTTTGCGCTCTCCCCCTTCTACGATACTTCTTGCCTCGAGAGTTGCAAAACATTGTTGACTTTAGAGATTGATTACTCATAAACTATGACGCTGAGCTCCTTCAGTTTTGATATAATATATTCTTAATCCTTTATGAATAACATATCCTTTTTCTGAATATTTGGTAAGAACCGTTCAGCCGTAATAAAATAAAACGCTGTGTATTATGGTCTTTTTCGTCTGCGCGCTATACGATTGCATGCTAAATATCAAAACTTTCATGTTGAATATCTCACTAACTATGTGGCTAGGCTTTTTACGATTTAAACAAGTGAACAAAAACATAATTATCAACCTGTATGCCAAGTTTCAGAATGATTGTAAGAAACGCGGTTTACTCGACTACTACCTTAACCGAGAGCGAAAGTGTTACTTTCTTAAATGGTATGTTGACAATTTATTTATGTTTATATAGGGTAAGATTCCCTATTTGGGTGTCCTATTTGTGTGCTTTACATGTATTTCAATGGAGAGCACACAAATAGGTTTAGGCAAAATAATAGGGGTCCACTGTCTTGCCGTTTGGCATAGCATGGTATACTACCAAATTTTTTAAATAAATGGCATCGATTGGCGTAGTCTGACATTTATCGGCACAGTTTAACATAGTATAGCATATTATTGCAAAATTTTGAATAGTATATAACAATTTTATTTCACCTATTCGTGACAGGTTACTTCGATTTCATAAATAGACAACGAATTTTTTTTTTCAATACTTGAGATTATGTCTAACTATGCCTCCATATGTTAAACTGCGTTGATCAATGCCTAATTTGTCACAATATTTCATATTATTTTAATCTTTTTTTATACATATGAAAATGTAACACACTGTGACACACTGTGCCGTACTATGCCAAATTATTTAAAAATATTCTTATTATCATATATATTTTTTAATTCTCAGTAATATTGCTCAGTTTTCGTGTTATCTCAGTGGTAAAATTGAATACAAATGAACATCTGTAAATTTTTATTTTTCTATATTACATTATATTATTTTTTGGTTCATTCTATTAAAAAAAACATATTTTTTAAAAAAAATTACAGTTTTTTATTATGAAATCTAATCAAATATCCACGGAGATTACATGAAAAAATTTGAGCAATTTTGGTGAGAATCACCCGTATAGCACATTGTACCATATTTTTGAACAGTATGGCACTATGTCTGATGGCACGAACTATCATAATATGGCACGATTTCCATTTCCAATAGGGCAGTTAATAAATGGTTTTGATTTTTTTTATTATTGTATGGTCTTAGGGTATGTCTAGAAATCTGTTTAATATTATATTAAATATATATTTACAATAATTGTTAATTACTTTTATCACATTGTAAAATCTATTACAATCTGCTCTTTCGATATATTTGATTACTTATAATTTTCTGAAAAACTAATATTTTTTTTAAAGAATCACGGATTAATTTTTATCTAGGGTAGATGTGGGAATTAATGTGCCCTCCCCGATTACGGCGCCCTATCTTTTAAAACAGAGTGCGGTAACTGAGGTACAGTAATTCAAAGCCGTGT
The DNA here is from genome assembly GCA_036365515.1 of Torymus aiolomorphi. Taxonomy (NCBI): domain Eukaryota; kingdom Metazoa; phylum Arthropoda; class Insecta; order Hymenoptera; family Torymidae; genus Torymus; species Torymus aiolomorphi. The sequence goes on from CM070874.1 coordinate 108,146,362, forward strand.
TCTTATGGTATGTCAGTAATTTCCGCATGCATCACTCAGAGTTCGTATTGATATTTAAACGTTTATGGTTAATCTTTAGTCAAACTTTAGGTTTTAATCGTTATAGATATATGTTCTAATTAATAAAATGGGTTAAATACTTAATGTCCATTAAGTAATTAATACTTATGTCCATTACGTAATGTCCATTGTACGATTATACTCGACTAAACATATGAGAGGTTATGTTAACCAGACAGTAACTCCCACCGCTACCCTAGTATTTTATACTTTTATAATTTTTCTTACACGTTGTCGTATCTTAAATGCTTATATTTAAATGCAATGTTACAGTCAATATAAGAGACATCATTTTTTTACGAAATATAATATATTTGAGATGATATTTTACATCTTAATAAAAATTGACAATTGACAAGCAAATATGATAATTGTTCTTCATTTTTAAGTAAAAAAAATTGACTCTCCAATTCCAGCGAATATTATTTTTTAGGAGGGTATGTACTCTTTTTGTGAGTAAGAAAAAAATTAAAATTTGAAATAATAAGAGAAGAATTATCAATACATTTAAATTTCAAATACTCTCTGATATTTTTTTTATCATATGAAATAAAATTTTTCGAAATTTACCTACTTAAATTATTTATAACAAACTTTAATATTAATCGTAAATTGGAAAGCTTACACTTCCGTATATAATTTACTATTACATGAACATAATTTTGTAGTAATTATTTTAATATAATAAATATTTTTTTTATTTGACTATCCTTTTCGCTAATACTATTAAATTACGAAATACACTTACGAAATTAAAATTTGGATATTCCAACATGAATTGTTAATCTATTGAATATTCCCTTGATCATTTATCTGTTTAATTAATCAAAAATTGATTTATAATAAATAAATCATATAAAAAAATAAATTCTTAGTTACGTTTATTCCATTTAAATAAAAATTTGATGGCTCGTGCAAAAATTTCATGCAAATAGGACATAATAGTTCTGTATCATTAACTAAATTGTCATCGTGACAATCACCAGACAACTTTTTATCGTTTAAATAAACTATAAACTGTCGAAAAATATTAAGAATTTTTTTTTTTTAAATAACATAAAAATAATTTCATTTTTAATTACATAGCCGTTGTATTTGACAAACTTAATATCATTTTTTTCGTCTTCAATCACTATAATATCCATTATCAAAAAATACCTGAAAATATAATTAATGAAATTATTAAATAAAAAAAATATTGCATATATTTACCTTTTATGATAATTTTCTCAAAAATTTCAAGGAATAAAAATATTTATAATTTTAAATTTATAATTCAATTTATAAAAAACATTATATTTTAATATGCTTATTTCGTTTAAAAATTTTAATTTTAATAAATTATTCTTTATCTACACTATAAAAAGCTTACTTTGAATAGATTTTATGATAATTATAATTTCTATTGGAGATGTTATCATTTTAATTTTTTTTAAGTATAATTCATAAAAAAAATCATAGTATATTATAATAGTAAAATTGTACTCTTTTTTTAATTAATCTTTTATTTATTTAAAATTGATTGTTTGAGTTCGACAAGTGCCTAAGTCATAATTTACATTTTTTAGAAAAACAAATAAAAAAGTATAGCTTTTTATTATCTTCATAGATTTTGATTAAATCATACAAAACATAAAATAAACTATTTTCATGAATTAAAAAAAAAAATAAAATTACATTATATTTCTGTGCGATGTAACATCAATTTACATATGTATCTTTATCTTGTTCAATATATCTTATTTATCGAAAAATCGATGTATGTTAATGCATGTTGCTCTCAATTTCGAAAATCATATTTTCGAATGCAATAATTATCCTATTGTCCAAAATATCTAATTTCATTAATATAATTTTAATACCGATAAAATAAAGATATTACGAAATAAATGATTAAAACCAAGTTATATTTGCTTTATAATCGTATTGATGAAATTAGATTTTTATTAGGTGAATTTTTTGTTTATATATTAAATGAATACACGTTCAACTATCTTTTACCACTTTGCCACACTCTCCACTTTATTTTTGGAAATCAATCAATTAAACAATAAAAAGTTTTATATTAAAGTAGTTTTGCTTAAATTTTTTTATTTTTATTCTTAATATATTCTTCATATTTCATTTTTTCTAATAATTTACATTTTTCTTTAAACATTTTTGATAATATTTTGTAATCTTCTTTTAAAATATAATGTTCAAATTGTTCCTCTTCTAGCTTTTTCTTTAAAAAGTCAATGGAACTATTTTCACAAATATTTTTTTCAAATTTTTCAATGAAAGTCGACATTTTTCTGAAAAAAATATTTTGTATTAATTATTTAATTAAAATATAATTTTTAATATTAGTAGTCTCCAAAGTTAATGTCGCTAAATTTATGATCAATGTATTGGTATATCTTTTATTTCAAAAATCACTTTCAAAATTCGTTTAAGGGGCTTTTGAGGCCAAAATCAGCTGAAAAAAAGAAAAATGTAGTTTAAGCTCTATACCATATTATATACAATAAATATACACTATTTCGAATAAAATGGCCCAAGATATAATATCTGCACTGAGAGATTCTTCGGGCGTTTGCTGTACCTACACCAGTGCAGCTACTGCTCTTGCGTTTTGATCGGCAGCTCTCCGACTTTTTGGAGCTCTGCTGTTCAAAAATGTCGCATGACCGTTTTCTCTTGCGACACTAGCGCCAACTAGGATGACTACCGTACAAGCTTGGACGACTGTCGTACAATTTTCGTACGGTGGCTGCCCAAAATCATTGTGAAACTGCGCGCAGCCATTTTGAACAGCAGTCGAACTGGTATGTACGGCTGTCGCCCGCAGAATCTCTCAGTGTGTAGTTCTTTTTAATCAGAGATATAGCATTTTCAATTTTTTGGCTTTGGCGTAACTTTATGAAAAAAGTATTCGAAGGATTTTCATGAGATGGAGCATAAATTTATTGAAATATATGTAGTTATGGCTCGAAGAGTTGGAAATATGAAATATATTTTATTAAATAATTTTAAAATCTTAAAAACCACAAAAAATCATAAAAACTGCTAAAATTAAGCAATCAAAAGTGGTTTTTAGCATTTTAAAATTATTTAATATAACATATTTCATATTTCCAACTCTTCGGGCCATAACTACATAAATTTCAAGAAACTTAGGGTCCGTCTCATGAAAATCCTTCGAATACTTTTTTCAAAAAGTTACGCCAAAGCCAACAAATTGAAAATGCTATATCTCTGAGTAAAAAGGGCTACAGATATTTTATCTTGGACCATTTTAATAGAAATAGTATATATTTATAGTATATAATGTGGTATAGAGCGTAAACTACATTTTTCTTTTTTTTCAGCTGATTTTGGCCTCAAAAGACAATAGGTGTAAGACCCCCTTAAGTGTACGCCGATGGCTGTCATAGTCTGTAAAGGGGTAACCCGATACAGGTAAATCCTCAACCTCCACGTCCACGTACGTGACAGCTGGAAACGTCTTCTGTCGCGTCAATGCTTCCAACAGCAACGCTACAACAGAAACGACTGACGGAGGCTCTGGGTCACGGGTTACACCCTTCCCGTGTGGGGCGCGGAGCCTAAAAAAAGAACCTCCGAGCTTCATTAAGCGAGAAGGGAAAAAGAGTCAAGAATAGTGGTACCTGACTCTGCTACAGCCACTCATCACAAAGAAAGAAACACACAACACCTCTAACACGCAGTACACTGACAGACGAACACGCACGACACTTGCACAGCAGAACCTTTGGACGACGGACTACGAGCTTCGCTGTGCTGGCTTGCGGTCCCGCAACCCCGCCCCGCAGAGGGTACACCGGATAAAACCAGTCCGGCCGCCATCGGATAGTGGCCGGAGCGCTCCTGGGCCGCTGGTAGTGAGGGGCCCGAACCCTGCATTAACCAGCAGGGAGGCTGCCCTGCATAACGGTGTATAATCCCTCTCCCGTATCAGTGCCGGGTGGTTCCCGGGTGGGACGCTGCTGCGGGGTGTGGGGGCTCCGACGAGGCCACTGCGGCCTACCGGGGTGGCGGAACTTCCCGGGAGTACGCCGGCGGATACCCCTGATCCTAGGCCGAAGGTACTCTGACCAACACAACACAACCCACACGAAGTTAGTTTTCAGGAGAGTATAAAAAACAAAATGCAAGACAAAAGTACAGAAAACGCAGTTAGAGCGCAAACTGCATCGGGTGTCCCGCCCAACACCGAGTACCTGACACCAGGCAACACTCAGGAGATCAGACATAGAACAGCCAGCACGTCAAGCTTTTATAGCGTCATCAGCGACGCTAGCACCTCTGGCACGTCGCCTGACGACGTCACAGGGCCCTCCAACTTGGAGCACGAGGTAGACAAAACCGTAAGCATGCTGGCTGAGATTAAAATAATGGAGAGAGCAACGGAGAAGCAGAAGAACATCTCCAAAGATGTTAAAGAGGGGCTGAAGACGCTCAGGGCTCTGCTGGCGGTACTCCAAACCACACGCGAAGAAGCCAAGAGGACGGCCCGTACAATCAGGCTTCCCAAACGGCGTAGAGGTGCAGGGGACAGTCCAGAATCACAGCCTGAGACCCAAAAAACCAAGAAGAAGAAGACTGCCAGCAACATCCAACGCCTCCAAATCCAGGTATCAGACGACAGAGGGGACCTGGTTGAAACCCAAGTAGGCACAGGTGAAAATCCCCAAGAAGGCTGGAAAACTATGGAGAACAAAAAGAAGAAAAAGAAGAAAAAAGCAATGGAGGGCCCCAGACCGCCACTACGTCCAAACTGCAAGGCCTCTAAACAACGGGGCGGCGTAGTGCTAATCGTGCCCAAAGACGGCAAGACCTTCGCGGACGTGGTGCAGACGCTACGTACGGTTGACACCTCTGATAACAACCTCCAAATCAGAGGAGTCACAAAGACGAAGGGCGGCGCCGCACTAGTACGCAACAAAGGAGATGGAAGCACTCACGGAAACCTGAGTGGATGTCTCCTGGAGATGCTAGGCGAACAGGGGACAATCAAGGACATGACCCGAAAAGTGACCCTGGAGATACTGGACCTGGATTGCCTTACAGATACTGACGAAGTACGAATCGCACTAGACGGAGTACTGAACCCGGGCGCGGATAGACGGGTCTCGGTCCTCGGGCCAAACAGCCGAGGACAGAAGATGGCTATCTGCGAGCTCGAGACCGAGACGCGACACGGCTACTCGAGATGGGACGTATAAAGATAGGGTTTGTCAGCTGCCGAGTGAGGACCCGACTGATGGTGCCGAGATGCTACAAGTGTCTCGGCTACGGCCATTACCGTACAAACTGTAAAGGACCGGACAGAAGCGACTGCTGTTGGAAGTGTGGAAAAAATGGACACAGGGCTGGGGCCTGCACGGGTGCTCCCCTCTGTTTCTTGTGCCCATCACAGGAAGGCGGAGGGGCAGCGCACGTTCCGGGCACGGCGCTCTGCACCGCATTCAAAACAGCGCTGACGGAGGCAAGAGCGAGACAGAGGACCGTTCGCACTTAACAAGACGACGACAGTGCTCCAAGGCAACTTGAACGGCAGTAGCCTGGCTCATGCCTTACTGCCTCAGCTTGCCGAGGAGATGAACGCGGACGTTATAATGATAAGCGAGCCGTACAGAGACAGAGACAGCCCGACTTGGTTCGTTAATACCTCCCGTTCTGCGGCGCTGTGGTTCCGGGGCGGGCCAGGTCGCGTATCACAAGCCAAGGGAGGGGCGAGGACTACGTCTGGGCTCGGGTGTCTGATGTGACGTATGTCAGCGTGTATCTTACTCCGAACTGTAGCGCCGCGGAGTTCGAACGAAAGGTGGCGGCCCTCGAGGACGCGCTTAGGGCATCCCCGGCCCCGTTATCTTCGCGGGGGCGCTAACGCCAGAGCCATTGAGTGGGGCATGACGACGACGAACAAACGTGGACGGCTGCTGTTGGAATTGGCCGCGAGGCTAGACCTAACAGTAGCAAACGTGGGACAGGCGACGACATACAGGAGACCCGGCTATGGCGCATCCATCCCAGACGTGACCTTTGTGACGACTGGACTTCTCCGAAATGTCGAGGGGTGGCGGGTGTTCGAGGGCTACACGGCCAGCGACCACCAGTACATCATCTTCGGAGTGACCGACAAAGCACAGAACAGAACAGGGACCGCCCAAACTCCCGCGGGATGGAACATGAAAAAACTAGACGTTGACAAACTGACGGCACAGCTGGACAGTGAACCGGACCCGACAACGGCGATCCCTCGCGGCATCGGTGGTAGGGAAAAGGCTGAAAAGCTAACAGAGGAAACGTCGGGGCTCTTGAGACGGCTCTGTGACGCCTCTATGCCAAGAAAACGGACGAGACGTGACAAAGAACCGGTGTACTGGTGGACCGAAGATATCGCGCGCCTCCGACGCGAATGCCTACGGCTCCGACGGAGGGCCCAGCGCGCCCGCGACAGAGCGGACGCGATGGCCCACTCGGAGGAGTACCGGGTAGCGCGCAAAGAACTGAGGCGCGCTATCAATGACAGTAAAAAGGAAAGTTGGACCAAACTGATTAACGAGGTGGACTCAGACCCTTGGGGAGCGGGTTACAAGATCGTCACCCGCAACCTGAGAGGCAACAATCCACCGGTAGTCAGGGACGAAGAAACGATGGACAGAATCATTGACGGACTCTTCCCTACACACTTTGAACAAGGGTGGGGGGGCGACGATACTAGCGGCGACGAGGTGCATGAGTTCACCCGGGGTGAGCTCAGCTTGGCTGTTGCGCAGCTCCCGGCGGGGAAGGCACCAGGTCCGGACGGTATCCCAGCGGAAATCCTCGGGATTGTTGCAAAACGACGCCCGGGGATACTCCTGAACCTATATAATACATGCCTGGCGGAGGGCGTGTTCAGCAAAGATTGGAAGACGGCGCGACTGATCCTCATTGACAAAGGAAAGGGTGGGGACCCGGACTCGCCGTCATCCTACAGACCGCTGAGCTTGCTGAATACACTTGGCAAGCTCTTCGAAATGCTCCTGAGACCGCGAATCCAACAGGCGGTTCGGGACGCTGGCGGCCTGAACGACAGACAGTACGGGTTCAGACAAGGACGGTCGACGATAGGAGCGATCCAAAAAGTGATCGACTCCTTTGACAGAGCACAGACTAGACCCCACAAGAACAGGCCAATAGTGCTCATGGCAACACTCGACGTACGAAACGCTTTCAATTCGGTGAGGTGGACGGACATCGTGCGGGCATTCTCCGACGCTTTCCCGCTGCCCCCATACCTTCTCCGAATCCTCAAGGACTATCTACGAGACCGTTACATTACGTACGGGACGCAGACTGGGGTTAAGAAAAGAAAAATGACGGCGGGAGTAGCGCAGGGCTCGATCCTTGGCCCCGATATTTGGAACGTAGGTTACGATGAGGTGTTGGATCTTCCGATGCCGCCAGGGGTCTATCTGGTCGGCTACGCAGACGATCTGGTCATCGTCATCACGACCAAGGATACACAACTGGCTCAGATGAGGCTGACCCAAGCCATGAGACGGGTGGACGAATGGATGCAAAGTCGGGGACTATAACTGGCCATGCAAAAGACGGAGTTACTATACCTAACTAGGAAACGGATAGACACGACGATACCCATGACGGTGGGGACATCCGTTGTGCATCCTGGACGGTCCGCCAAATACCTGGGGGTGACCCTGGATACGAGGATGACCTTCAGGCCGCACATACGTGGCGTCGCTGAGAGAGCGGCGTTAAAGACCGCCGCCCTCGCCCGCCTCATGGCAAATACGAAGGGACCGAGACCGAGCTTACGACGACTGCTTATGACAGTGACCAACTCGATGCTCCTTTATGGGGCCGAGATATGGGCAGACGCGACGCGAATAGAGAAGTACCGCAAAAAGATCGCGGCGGTACAAAGACTGGGAGCGCTGCGAATCGCGTGCGCGTACCGCACCGTCGCAGAGGTGGCGGTACTAGTGATCGCAGGGGTTGTCCCAGTAGACCTTCTTGCTCTCGAGCGGAAGAAGATCTACGAGTACAGCGAAGAAAGGGGAAGAGCGAGGGCCTCCATAGACGCACGGACGACGACGCTGACATCCTGGCAAACGCGATGGACAGACAGCGACAAAGCCAAGTGGACGAGACGCCTCATAACGGACGTGCGACTCTGGCATAAGAGAGGAGCTGGGGAGGTGAATTTTACCTGACCCAGTTCCTATCCGGACACGGGTACTTCCGCCAGTATCTGCATCGGATGGGGAAGGTAACGACCCCGTCCTGCAGGTACTGCGGACATAATAGAGACGACGAGGAGCACACATTTTTCGTGTGCCCCCGCTGGATAGTCGCGAGACACAGACTACAGACGAAGACAGGTGACATCACACCGGAGAACGTCGTGACACTGATGCTGTCAAGCAAACAAAACTGGGACGACATAGCACGCTACGTGACTCACGTACTACAAGGCAAAAAGACTGACGGTTGCCTTGAAAACTGATACAGAAGACGAAAAATAGACAGACCAGACAAGATATATAAGATTGCCGTAGGGCATAGAAACGCCGACCGGTCCGAAGTAATGTGTATAACAGTTTCGGACCGGATTCCGGTGAACGCCGCGGGAAAGGTTTTGGGTGTTTAGGGGGTAGAAATCCCTCACACCGCGGAGCCCGGCGCTTCGTGATGGTCTTAGTGGGCCCCCCTCCATGCTGTAAGCAAGGACGGGGGCCTCGGAAGATTCACCTAGTACCTCGGAAAAACAAAAAAAAAAGTGTACGCCGAAGTCCAGATAGTGAGTTTTTCAAAGTTTTCTATTCGAATAATCAACAAATTGGAATGAAATTTAGAGAGAATAATTAAAATTTCTATACGAATCGCGGTCAAGTGTTAAAATAAAAAAAAATAATTTTGCAATTTCTCAATTTATAGGTTATGTTACTCGTTTTTCAATGTGTTCTCGGAAATTAATTGATTGTTTGAGCTGCGATTTTGAGAAATAACTAAACATTAATTTTCAAATATCGCTCAAGTCTCCAAAATAAAAAAAAATAATTTTAATTTATATAATAAAAACGCGTTATACTGCTTACAGCGCATCCCTCAATTTAAAATACATTGACTTTGGCGTAACCTTAACTTATTTTTTTTTAATTTTAAATACAGTTTCATTCAAAAAAGTAAAAGAACAGATATCAGCATTTATTCGTGGTTATTTTGCATCGAAACGTTGTAGAATGATGTATTAGAGAATTACGCATGACAAGTTAATTTGTTTAAGAATAAAATCATTATCATTTTATTTATATTAATTATTTTTTTTTACATATTCAACCGATAAAAAAGAGTTAGTGTTAAAGTAGGACTATTACACTAACTTAATTGACTAAAATCTTGTTCATTATTATTTATATTTTATTTATAATTTAATTTATTCCCTTTATTTTTCTTCTATTACAATAACATATGCATCTTCTGCACAATATGGCCATTTATTTATATTTACGTTTAAATCATTTACTTTCATCCATTTATTACTTGTTTTCAACATATTGGGTATAATGTCCTGAATCAATATTATTTCCGTGATGAAATATAGTATTAATCATTTTATATATTTTGTTATCAATAAATATTTCTGTTTCAGGTAATTTACTTATTTTACAATTTTTTATTTTAGATAAATTATTTAAATTATCAACGAAAAATAGTGATAGATGCAAAATATAAATTTTGTTACTTTTTGATTTAATAATTGTTTGATGTTGTAATGTTTTTTGGCAATTATTACATTTGATGTTTGAACTTTTATAATTATTGTAGTTATAGTTAATTATATTATTTAAGTCATAAATATGATTTTTGCATGTAACATTCGGTAAATTTAAAATAAGTATATAATTATCTACCAATTCTTCTGAATAAAAGTTACAATTAGAACATTTTATTTGATTTATAAGTGTATGACCAATAGTATGTTTTAATACATCAGATTTCTGACAAATATCCATAATAAATTCTGCTACATCTTGTTGTTGGGATCTTTCATAATTAGAATGAATTAATGTTCTGAATGTAAAAATATCTATAGTTTTTTTAAATATATATTCATTGTAAATTTTTTTCATAAGGTCATCTTTTTCAAATGAATCAATATATTTTCTTAAAGAATAACTATGTAATAAAGCTTGTACAGCTGAATTAGCATAACATGAAACGCCGTCATGATTTTTTAAACCTATTATATTCCATTTATAAATTTCACTATTATTTTGAATAATTTTGTCGTTTACATTTACAATATTATTTAGTTTTTCAAATAATTTAATAGAACTATTATTATTATCACAATCATTCTTATTATTTTTAATATTATTGATAATATTATTGTTACTATTGTTTATTAAATTGTTTATTCCAATGAAAATTGGTTTATGATCTGAAAAAAAACTTTCATATACACCTGCTTTATAATTTTTTATATTGTTTGAAATAAATATAATATCAATTTGTGTATTGAAATTTGTTGTAGATATATTATTTGGTAATGCATTTGATAAATTTTTATTCCTTAAAAATTTTTCTAAATATGAATTTTCTAAATTGACGTTGTAATTGAAATCTCCAATAAAGATTATATTATTATTAATAAATTTAGATATGTCAAATTTGTCTATATTTGTTTCAAATGTATTTTTGTCAACAGATGGTGATTTGTAGCCAGTAAGAATTAAATTGTTATTTATTTGAATCAAAACTAAGTCGATATGCTGTAAATTATTATTTTTATAGCAATTATACGTTTCATGTTTTATTATATTATATACAATTTTTTTTTTAGCAAAACAAATTATTCCTTTCTTTCTTTGATTATTACAATCAGATCTATATATTATTTTAAATTGATCAATGTTAAATGTATGTGAATTTAAAGTATAAGTTTCAGAAAAAATTATTATATCTGCTTGATGATACCATGTATCATTTATAATATATTTAATATTTTTAGTTAATGATCTAACATTATGATAAATTATTATAATTTCGCTTTCAGGAATATATTTTACAAAAGACAATGATAATTTTTTATTTGCTTTTAAATTTGTAATTTCATTTTTTAGAATATCGTCTGATTTTATTCTTAACATAGGGTTAAATTTACCTATTAAATATAAATTAGACAACTGTTTTACTCTACTGAAAGCTACATAAAATAATGATCTATTTCTAAATTTACCAAATTTATTTAAATCAATAATTACTTTATCATATGTTTGTCCCTGACTTTTGTGAATGGTCATAGCTTCTGCAGGAGTTACAGGTAATTGTGATCTTGTAATTTGATGATTACTTTTTGTATTTATTATAACGTTCATTTTATTTATTGGTATTAATTTAGAATCAATATTATTTTCTTTCATATAGTTATTGTATTTAACTTTATATTTTTTTCCTATTTTATTATTATCAAAATCCAACCATATTATTAATGGTATATTTGTATTAGAAAAAGTTATATGTTTTAAAATTCCACATGCACCGTTTACCAAACCATCTTCAACGTCTATATTGATAACGATCATATATTTAATTCCTATTTTAAGCAACAATTCTGAACATAACCCTCCGCATTCTTGTTTTTTTCTATTTTCAAATGATTTCAGTAACGATTCTTTAATTTTGATATTTACGTTTCCTACTACAGTATCTTTACATTTTGAATTATAAGTTATTCCAGGATAGTTTTGAATTTTCTCATTATTATATGAATCTACAAATTTATTCTCTCCAAATAAACGGATTGCATCATTTGGAATATCTTTTTCACTAATAGACCTAGAATTAATAATATCAATGTCACTTTGACTCATTGTTCCAATTGCTAAATTATTAAAAATATTTATAAAGCTTATATCATTTTTTTGTCTCATAATTTTTTTTAATTCAAAAATTTAAATTGTTCCCATAAAATATTATCGATAAAAATATTTAATTCAGACATATTTAAACATGTGAAAATTGGACGATCCATTACAGGAGGTAGTTGATATAGATCGCCAACTAAAACTATGGATATTCCTCCAAAACTTTTATCTACCCCATATATTTGTCTTAATCTCGTATCTATTCGACTTAACATCGTACATCCCACCATTGAAATTTCATCTATTATTATTAATTTTATACTTGAAAATTTTTTTCTTATCGTATTGGCAATATCCGCAGATAAATCAGATATTTGCTTTGAGAATTGAGAAATTGGCAAAGCGAAAGCAGTATGGCAAGTTATACCTGCAATTAAAAACGCTGCTTTACCTGAAGGTGCACATAATAGAATTTTAGTATTATCATTCTGTTCTCCAATAGTTTCACTGAAATGAATTGACATTAACTGATATATAGCATTTATCACGGTACTTTTTCCTACTCCTGCAGATCCACTTAAAAATATTCGCAATGGTAAATTGTTAGTTTTAAAGCTATTGTAAATATGCATTACAATGTCTTTTTGTTCTTCATTTAAATTGTTTATTATTTCAAATATTTGTTCTTTTGTTAATATATCTGGTTTAGTAAATTTTGAACATTTTTTATCAATATCTTTTTCTTTACCAGTTTGTTGTAAAATATCTACTTCTAAATTTTTTTCTTTCGAAAAACATTTTTCTTCATCTTCCTCATAATCTGATTTGATTTCAGCATCTAACATCGCTTGTTCTAAATTACTTTGATTTAATTTATTATACTTTTCTTTATTTATTTTAATTAAATCTATGTTATTATTGAATATTTTTTCACAATTTTCATTTTCAACTTCATTATACTCATTTCTGAATGGTACAAATAATAAGACTTGTTCCCTAAAATAATTTATTTTATCTACTTCAAATTTATAATTATAGTATCGAAGAATTTTTTCTTTATTTCTTTCTTTTGTTATATAACAATTATTTTCATCGTTTTCATATTCAAATTCATTTTCATTATTATTAAGCAATGATTTTGTATAATTCAATTTACACGCAAAATCAGCAAGACATATATTTTCTAATTCTATAGATCGCTTTTCATATTTATCGAATATATTTTCTGGATAAATATTTTTTGAATTTTTGTCTAAATTTTGTAAAACTTTTTTAGGTTTTAACATTCGAGATCTTTTTTCAATTGGTACTGTATTAATATAAACTACATTCCTACTAGAAAAACATAAAGGTAAAGATAATGCATGATAAACTGCTTCTTGAGAACTTAATATATTTCCGTTAATAAATACATTTGCGATTTTCCTAAATTTTTGTTTTAAACTAATGTTTCCATCTGTAATATCATCTGCTGCATCTTTTAATAATTTAGATAATCCCGATTCTACTTTTGTTACATAATTTACCATGTAATAAGCTGCTGAAAAGGCGTCTAAAACAAATTGTAAGTCCATATTTGATTCTAATAATGATAAAATTGTTGGGTTATATGCATTGATTTCTACTTCATTTGAACTTCTTTTTAAGAAAATTTTATTTTTTTTTAAAGTGTATCGTATTGTATTTATATATTCTATTTCTGTTAAGTTCAATTGATTTAATGTGTCAGTAAATGAAATATATTCATTTGATAGAAAAAATTTGTTCATTAAAGTTTTAATTTTTTAATGTTAATATTTTCATTGCCATTAATTTCTTCGTCTTTTAATGGTTTTAGAATCATTGTTTTTGGCATAACGTATAAAGGATAATGGAACCTACAATTTAAATTACTCTTTTTTCCTTTGTAACATGTGGGTTTGTGCTTGTGTCTCTGAAAGGTCATGTAAGGATTTGTTGGGTCATATTTACAAGTAATAATATTATCGATAAATTGAATTACATTTCTTTCTGATTCAACATTATTTTCTTCAAAAGATGGTGTATTATTGCAATATAAGAGAATATGTATATGTACAGATCCTCTAGCTTGAAATTCTAATCGACAAAAATAATCAACAACAAAATTATCCTTAAATAAACTGTTTTTATTCACCAACAAATTTAAAATCTTTTTAAACCTATTATCTATGTATCTAACACAAGTCACAGGATCATCCCTTATTAATTTTGTTTTAGTATTCATATCAAAAGACAATGTATCAGTTAAATTTATTTTCTTTCCATGTTTTAATTCATATAACATCTTTAATAAAACAAAATTTTTTATTTCTGAAGTAGATAGAGTTAAAAATAATGTAGGAATACCTAATTGATTAATGGTTGAAAATAAATGATTTTTTTTAGTTTGCCAATAATAAGGAGATGATCTTATCTGTTTTAAAAATTTAAAGCCATCGTCTTGTCTAAAAATATCATCTAATTTATTTGAATCTAACACTTGATCTGCGGTCAAATTTTCATTTTTTTTAATTTCCTTAAACACGCATTCATACTTGAAAAAACGGCTTTTTCTAATTTTTGTTTTGCCATGAATAAAAGTCGCGTTGGTTCGCATGATCTTCTATCTCTACGTCTAATTTCTGATAGTGTTCGTTCACTGTATATTAATTTTTTTTCATTATCAATTGTATGACCGCCAAATATTCTTGGGAAGCATAATTCATCTATATTTTCAGTTTTGTGCCATGGTAATGGCTCTTTATCCTGTCCAGGTGCTATAACTTTTACGTCATTAATTATTTCTTGATTCCTATCTATTATTAATACTTCATCATTTTTCTCAAAACAATCATCGTCGGAATCATAAGTACAATCATTATTTGCCTGTTCATCATTTACTGACTTCGTGTCATTTTCGTTTTCTTTATTAACAATGAAATTTATAGTATCATTATTATGGTCAAAAATTTTCAAAAACTCTTTATTTACAGTGATATTATTTTTTTATATAACGGAGTATCTAAAAGATAATCTAAAGCTCTGTAAACTTTTGCTGGTCTAATTGTTTCATACATATAATCTGATGTATGATCTATATGTCTTTTAAATTTAATTTGAATTACAGACATTTCATCAAATTTCCTTGGTAGTATTTTTATCATTTCATTAATTTCTGTATGAATATTTACAATACTTCCCTTTAGCGATAATTGAGGGTTTATAGCATATGGTAATAAAGGTCTAATTTGCATGAAAGGAATAAATGGTGAAACCATTCTCTCTTCTATTGGTGATAGATTTTTAATAAAATCTGGCACATCAGGAAATTTTAAATTTTCATTAGCAGCTAATTTTGGAACGTTACCTTTTATTATGTGTTTTTTACAATTTTTACAGATATAACTAGATTCACAATTTATAATCTTTTTCAAAAAATCATTTACGTTTATTTTTAATTCATTTAATTTTAATTTAATTTTGTTTATATTTAAAGGCTCAACCGATTTAAGAAAAAATAGATTATCACAACAAATACATGGAATATTTGGACCGTTTTGTCTATCAATAATATATTTATGAATAAGGCAATTTAATTGATAATTTTCTGAATGTTTATTATTTAAATGATATTTAACTTTTTTAATATAGTTCTCCCTAAATAAGTATAATTCATTTAAACGTAATTGTTTTTTTGTTAAATTATCATTTATTTTTTCACACAATCTATATTCATTATTTTTTCGAATTAATTTTATTCTATTCTTATTATTCATTAATTCACATTTGTGGTAAACACTATCTAACCTTTTTTTACGAATGTAGATATTTGAATTTATTATTTCATTTCTAACATAATTTTTGTTTAGCCTAAGTTTTTTATTTCTAATAATATTAAATGATTTTTCATTAATTTTATATAAATTATTTGATCTTAATTTATTATTTCTTAATATATTAGATTGATTTTCTACATTTTTATACTTCAAATCAGAACGTAATTTAATATTTCTCACAATATTTAATTTATTTTCTTTGATTACATATTTTTTATTTGATCTTAAAATATTGTTGTTTCTAAAAGTATTAATAAAGTTTTCATTATTTTTTTATTGTAATGATGATCTCAAACACTTCATTCTATTAATATTTAATATATTCTCTTTTTTTTATATTTCAAATTATTTCTGATTTTTATCATTGTTAATTTATTTCTATTTTTATCTTTAAGTTTATAAAATTGTTCGTTTCTCATTAATTCCATTCTTAACTTATTTTTTTCACACTCTTTAATTTTATAATCAATATTTTTTCTTTTTCGTTTCATATTTATTTTATTTAAATTAGATTTTAATATTGTACTTTTAACAGATTTCTTTTTTTTTTTAACAGATTTTTTATTATCATTTTGTTTACGTTTACTTTTAAGTTCTTCAATTTTTACTGAGCTTTCATCAAGATTTTTAATTTTCATTTGTTCATTTTTACTTTCAATTTCTTCACAAATTTTTTTTTTTTCAACATCATTTTTAATTTTATTTTGTTCATCTTTATTTCTAATATCTTGACATGTGAGTGTACTTCCATAATTTTTAATTTCATTTTGTTGAATTTTATTTTTATTATTATTCTTATTTTGTACAAATTTAGATTTATATTTACTTTTTTTTTTCATTTTTTTTTCTAGAACTTTTTTTATTTATTTTTGGCATTTTAAAAGAAAAATTTTTAAATTGTATATAAAAAGATTAACTTATCGTTTCTATTTTTCAATACTTTATCTTTTTTCTTTAAGTACCCTGTTATTTTCTTAATCTATTTAAAAATATACTATTTGTCAAAATAATTATTTTATATAAAATATATTACTTATTTTAGATATGATACTTATTTTAATAATAAATTAAATATATTTAAATACTCTGCGTAAAGTTAATAACTGTTGAATCAGATAACCAGCTTCCTGGAGGGAATACAGATAGCCGAGGTTATTCGGTAACAAATCCTCGACGTGATTAGCAGTTAATGTTCTCACTCGTATTATTATTTTCTATGAATAATCTCACCGTTATGAGTTCTCAGCTATTGGAAAGTATGTAATTTCTTACATTAGTTGGACATTTATGTTATTTATTCCGAAATGATAAAGTATACTTATAAAAATGTCGACCAACTCATATAAACTTATTTGAGTGTCGACCGCGCGACAGCAAAAAATAACGGATTAAAAAGTATTGAAGAAAACTCAATGAATTTTAATGTTGATATTTAATCACATTTTATGGTGTTAAACGTGATAAAAAATGTCCATGGACATTTGTATTGGAAGTGGATTAAATTCGATTAAAGTGGAATTCAAATATCAGATCAACTTTAATTCAAGTCAATATAATTTAATCCATTTTTATACACATTTGACCCCTATGCTTTTAAAGTGGGATCAAACTTGATTAAAAGGGATAAAGGGTAATACATTTCTATTCACGCATTCCGATGTACAATTGAATTGAATATGATTCAAGTGGATAAAGTTAAATCCTCTTTTATCCAAATTTGAAATATTTCAAAATTTGTATTAAAAGCGGATAAAATTTAATCCACTTTTATCCAAATTTGAAAGGTTTAAAAATTTGTATTAAAAGTGGATAAAATTTCATCCATTTTTATCAAAATTTGAAATATTTAAAAATTTGTATTGAAAGCGGATAAAATTAAATGTACTTATATCCAAATTTAGAGTCCTTTAGATTATTAATAAAATTAAAATTAAAATATAAATGATGTTTTAAACTGCATCGACGGAAATTTTATTTTAAACTGGAATGGTAGCACGTGTAATTTTTCTAATATACTTGAATAAAAAAATGTATAAATTAAATCGTGTAAGAAAATTTTGACTTTAATGAACGAGTGTTTTGGGAGAATATATTTACTTTATTTCTGACAGAAAATTAAAGTATATAAAAGTGGATTAATTGTGAATACCGATTCGAGGTATTAAAAGTGAATAATATTTGCAATAATAAAATGAATTGAAACGGACACAATTTGAATGCTTATATGTTGAATAAAAAGAGATTAATGCTTTTTAGTATTAAAATGAATAAAAGTGAATTTATTTCGGATAGCAGTTTGAGGTATTGAAAATGATTGATAAATTTTGTGACTAAAATAGATAAAATATGATAAAAATGAATACCAAAATTATAAATTTAAATTGATTAAAATAAAAATGGATTAAATGTGATTGTTACGTAAGAGGTTATGATACTCGCATATAAGAGTAGAACTATAAATTATTTTTTTATGTCGCCCCAGGACATGTGTCATTCCTTTTAGCTATAATGCTAACTCGCCTTGATTCAGGTAAATAAATAAAGAGTTGAAATGTAATTAAACAAAGAGTACTCCTAGGAAAGGATTAATATGAGGGGTGGTTCCCTCACTTGTGCCCTATGATGATTGTTACGTCCTTGTAATCGTTTTTAATCTTGTCTTCCTGGTGCATCTGAGGCTATTATGGGCCACTTTGCGTGTGCTAGTCCTAAATATCGACGGATCGTACACCCCAATCTTCAGTGGTTTTGTCGATTCATGCTACAATGAATCAACCCAGCTACTTACTGCATGCAGTAAGTAGCTATATATATATATATATATATATATATATATATATATATATATATATATATATATATATATATATATATATATATATATATATATATATATATATATATATATATATATATATATATAAAAATTGAAATTATAATAATAAATTTTTCACAAAAAAAAATAAAAAATTTTCTAAATTAAATTATCTCAAATTTATGACTTTTAAAAAATACATTTTCATATTAATAGAATATTTTTGTAAGATTATATTAATATAATTTTTTAATTTTATCTTATTGAAGAAGAAACTATTTGTTATTAATAATTGATGATTTCCAAATTGACTTTTTTACAATTGCCCAGCACTTAGTTTATCTGAATATAGTGTACAGCATTTATGATTAATACTATTTTACGCAAATTTTACGTGCAAAAATAATGTTATTATAATAACATTATATAAGTATATATATATATATATATACTTTGCGTGTGCTAGTCCTAAATATCGACGGATCGTACACCCCAATCTTCAGTGGTTTTGTCGATTCATGCTACAATGAATCAACCCAGCTACTTACTGCATGGGGGAAATCCGGGCTACGGTTTAGTAAAGGGTTTTCTTAGGAAGTTAATTGTTATAAAGAAAGTTATATTTTGTAATAATTATATATATATATATATATATATATATATATATATATATATATATATATATATATATATATATATATATATATATATATATATATATATATATATATATATATATATATATATATATATATATATATATATATATATATATATATATATATATATATATATATATATATATATATATATATATATATATATATATATATATATATATATATATATATATATATATATATATATATATATATATATATATATATATATATGTATATATGTATATATGTATATATATATATATATATATATATATATATATAATTATTACAAAATATAACTTTCTTTATAACAATTAACTTCCTAAGAAAACCCTTTACTAAACCGTAGCCCGGATTTCCCCCATGCAGTAAGTAGCTGGGTTGATTCATTGTAGCATGAATCGACAAAACCACTGAAGATTGGGGTGTACGATCCGTCGATATTTAGGACTAGCACACGCAAAGTATATATATATATATATATACTTATATAATGTTATTATAATAACATTATTTTTGCACGTAAAATTTGCGTAAAATAGTATTAATCATAAATGCTGTACACTATATTCAGATAAACTAAGTGCTGGGCAATTGTAAAAAAGTCAATTTGGAAATCATCAATTATTAATAACAAATAGTTTCTTCTTCAATAAGATAAAATTAAAAAATTATATTAATATAATCTTACAAAAATATTCTATTAATATGAAAATGTATTTTTTAAAAGTCATAAATTTGAGATAATTTAATTTAGAAAATTTTTTATTTTTTTTTGTGAAAAATTTATTATTATAATTTCAATTTAATGAAAGGAATCGATAAATTGTTTTGAGGAAGCTAAGTGCCAAAGAATTGGCAGCGGTTTTTTGTTTGAATGGATAATAAAAAAAGTATCTTGTACATTATTTCAATGAATTTGAAAGCGATTTAAAAGCGCCGTAAATAGAAAAAAATCGGACACCTATTTCAAAGAATGAATAGCATGGTCGACTCCTAGGCTTCTTTTATATTTGCCTTCGGAGAGCTCCCGCGCTCCTTGATACGTGTACATTTTTTTCTTAATATTATCTGTGTAGAATTTAGCAGTGCTATAAAAGTCCCGTGTAGGGGCTTTATGTAAACTCTAAATGCGCTCAATATATCACTAGTATCGTAACCAAGACAATGATAGCACGAAAGAAATAGTTGACTTTAACACTTGTGTTTACTTTATTTTTAATTTATAATTCTATTAATGATCATTTGATAAGATCGGTGTATATAAGAAAGATTTTTTTTTTTTCATTTTCACTTATTGCAGTCATGAAAGTTTTCTGTATTTTGTTGTACATCGCATTCGCGAGCGGCTTCTATATAGGTAAAAGAGATTTTAAATAGTATTTTTGTGGATTAAAATAAATTTTTCAATTATATATTATATTTCAATTTCTAACAGATAACAATGGAACACATGAAAATAAAATTCTTGGAGGATATTACGTTAAAATAGCAGATGTACCATATCAGGTAAATAAATATCAACTAAATTTTGTAACATTCATTCTTTGCAGCAATTTCTTTAATGTAACTGGTTAAAAAATTAATAGATTATTTGATAGCTTTATTAATAGATTGTTGAATAAAATCGTCCATGAACGATATTAATAGACGTACTTGCTTTATCGCATTATGTATTGAATAAGTTTCATACAAAAGAGTTTATAGAAATTTAAAACTTTTTTAAAATAATTGAAGAAAATGTTGAATCTGATTAAAGCTCCTTACATCTTGTATATCAACATAATAATTTCATTATAAATCTTTAAGCCCATATCTCTCAGGATGAAAGTATTTAAATTTGTTTTTAGGCTAGCATAATATGGCTCAGAATAAATAACATATGCGGTGCAACTATTATACATAAATCTTGGGTTATAACTGCTGCCCACTGTGTCAAGTAAAATTTCATTTAATTTTTATAATTACATTAAGTATTTCTATATAATATAACTTCTTACAAAAAATTAAATTAATCTCTTCATTGTAAAATAGAGAACATACGCATGTATCAGTACGAACTGGCAGTAGATTCAGACAACATTCTGGTGAAGAACACAGAGTTGAGATAATTATAATACATGGGGATTATGGGACCAACGGCCAAAACAACGACATTGCTTTAATCAAGGTAATTAAATACTAGCAGTATAACCTCGCTTGCTCACGCTCACTCGGCATAGAAATATTATCTTTGCGCCGCCTATATTGTATTTACCACGACTCTTTGCTCGCGTGATAACGAAAATTTGTATTATTAATTGAGGATCTCAATAGGGCGATTCGATTTTCGGAAGACGGGAAGGGTTTTAATGATAGAAGATTTATAGTACGAATTTTAATTAATATATAAAATTATTAAGCATACGTAAATCAAAAATTTTTTTCTTTTGCTTCCTCATAGAGGAAACTTTGTAACGATGAAAAAAATTTTCGAGACAAAAAATGTTCAAAAAGATTTTCTAAGGCGATATATGTCGATATTTGTTGATTTTGAGAACATTTTTTTTCGTTGATGTGTGTGTGTGTGTGTGCGTGTGCGTGTGTGTGTGTGTGTGTGTAAACTCTTTACATCTCGCAAATGAATCGACCCATTTTCGTCAGACAAAGACTATTCTTCGCGAAAAAGCTCGATATCCTAATGGATTTAAGTTTTTATTGATTTTCTTTTTTTTATAACTAAAAAACGATTTTGAATTTTTAGTTTTTTTATTTTTTTATATCTTACAGCCATTATTACATAATATAATGAACTTTTCTTGAAAGGTATTTAAATTACCTATATTTTCTTTTTTTAATATTTAAATTATCTTCACTCTGTCATTTGTTATTAAGGAAAACGTTTTTATATTTCATAAATTAATTTCTCAAAAAATATTTTATTTATCAACTTGAAATTTTAAGCACTTATTATACTCATCGAAGACTATATTTGGTTAAAATTTCAAGAGATTATCGTCATTTGTTTTTTTAAAAAACATTATTTTAGAAAAAATTGGCGTTTTTGTTGTCGCACGATAACAAGAGTAAAAATTATCCAATCGTCCTGAAAGGACCCCGCACCATTAACATTGGAAAAGAGACTGAGGTGAAATCGCTTAAAAATTTGGTGACAGGTAGTTCAAGACTTTCTGAACAAAAAATATTCTATGAAATTGGGGTCTGGATGACCGATAAAAAACCGCTGCCAATTCATTGGCCCGTAGCTTCCTCAACCGTAATTTGTTGATTCCTTTAATTAATTTTTAATAACAAAATTTATAATTTTTTAAAAAATTTATTGCATAATTATAATTAAATTCATTTATGAATATTAAAAATTGTTATTTATTATTTATTTATATCAAATTTATATAAATTTTGAGCTGATAAATAAAGTTATCATTTGAAATAGAAGTAAAATATCTATATTTTATAATAAAACAAATAGCTATCACGGTTGTTTTGTTATTAACAAAAACATGTTTTTTTTTTTTATATTTCATAATTCATATTTTTTAAGAAAAAAAAATTTATAGCTATCATTGTTCTTTTGTTATTAACAAAAACGTGTTTTTTTAAAAAGTTCACAACTCACAAATAAATTATAATAATGCAGAATATAATGCATTCATAATGCATAATTCATAATTATAATAGGTTAAAATAGATATAATTTTTAAACATTTTAATTCATTTTGTTACACATCATTGGAGTTATGAGTTTTAAAAATAAACACGTTTTTGTTTTTGATGATAACTAAAGAACCGTGATAGATAGAAAATTATTTTTTTTAGAAAATATAGGTATTTTAATTTTCTTTCAAATGCCAGCCACCCCATTCAGATACATAGAGCCGTTCTCGAGAAATTACGATTTTAAAAAAATGTCAAAAAATGTTTAACCTCAAATATCTCTGAAATTTATGGACCAATCATTTTGCCCAAAGAACTCGACCGAAAACTATAAAAAATCTACCTATAAAATGAATTTTGAAGCCATTAAGTCAATTTTACTCTTGTAATCGTTGGATATACAAAACTGATTTTTTTCATTTTTCAATTTTTTACTCAAAATCTAGTCTACAGAATGTATTCAAATTTTAACAGATTGTAGCTATTTATATTCTGTATTATCATGATTTTTCTCAAAAAAATTGACCGTTAAATTTAGGAGTTATAAGCTTCTAAAAAAAAAACACGTTTTTGTTAATAACAAAAGAACCGTGATAGCTAGAAACTTTTTTTTTTTTTAGAAAATATAGGTATTTTAATTCTCTTTCGAACGCTACTCATCAGATTCCAATAACTCGAGCATATCGTTAAAAAAATCAAAAAACAGTTTTGAGAAAATCGAAAATTTGAAAAAAAAACAAAAACGCATCGCCCCAATCAAAAAACGGATTTTTGACCCGCCATCACACAAAAAAAAACAAAAAAAATGAGACCTGTCCGGTCAAAATCGACCGAGTAGAAGCTGAGATCCAGGCGTATACACACACACACACACACACACACACACACACACACACACACATCCATACAGACATTTTTCAAAAACCATGTATTTTGATTCCTAACACCTCGGAACACAATTATAACATGTTTTTACAACAACTCAAAAATTTACTATCACAAAGCTTCCTCTAGGAGGAAGCAAAAGTTACGGATACCAGAAGTTTGAGAAAAATAATCCATGCTTGACTTATAAATGAATATATACTATAACGTGGTGTGATACAGCGCTAGCCGGCACAAGAGTTGAGCCCTGTTTTACCGGCACCTGCGGTTAGCACACCAGATAGAGGGCCAGGGAGCAGGGCGTTGGTAGTCTCGCGGTAGACGCTCGCTTCCGGTCCGGACGGCTCGGATTCAATTCCCGATACCGGCGCGTATTTTTTACTCTTCTCCTCCGTATCCACGCCGTTACAATACATATTCATTATATTCAATGTGTATACATATATTGTAAGATACACCCACACTCATACATTCTATACATATATTAATATAGATATATATTAATATATTATTATTATTATATAATATTGTAATCATATTATATAGTATATATATATATATATATTTCTGTTGAACGCTATGTTTTAGGTTTACCGCTATATAATATAAATATAATAAATATTATATAATAATAATATATTAATATATGTATACAATGTATGCGTGTGCGTGTGTGTTACAATATGTATACATATTCATTTATAAGTCAAGCATGGATTATTTTTCTCAAACTTCAGGTATCCGTAACTTTTTTTCGGGCATCCAGACCCCTAGTTCATAGGACATATTTTATTTAGAAAGTCTTGATTTACCTATCATCAAATTTTTAAGCTATTTCACCTCAGTCACTTTTCCAATGTTAATGGTGCGGGGTCCTTTGGCAAAGATGTAGATTTTATATATCTTCAGACCGAGTTTATTGCCAAAAAAAACGGTCTATTACGACCAATGATATTTGAGGTTAAAATTTTTTTTTTTTAATTTTCAAATTGTGCTTACTCAGAAAATATTTGATTTATCGTCCTAAAATTGTAACCACTTAATAAACTCATTAAAGACTATATTTGGTTAAAATTTTAAGAGATCATCTTCATTTGTTTTTTAGAAAAAATTATTTTAGAAAAAATTTGTGTTTTCATTGTCGCACGATAACAAGAGTAAAAATTATTCAATTGTCATAAAATTTTGCACAGATGTAGCTTTTATACGCCTTTAGATCGAGTTCGTCAACAACGCATTCCAATAGATAAATTTCACAATTTATGAATAAAAATGTATCGATCGCTGCTAGCATTGTGGTGGTTCCGTTATCGATGCCAAACATTTTTTAATAAAAACTCAAGGGTTTTTTAATAACTTTATCACAGAAATAAAGATAATCTCTTGAATTACGTTGAGTATTCACGTTGAGTGCACAACGTGACGAGACGGATCGGGTTACATTGAGCAACATGAGGACGACTCGAGGAAAGACGCGCACCGGCTTCGGTTATAACCGAAAGCTATATAAAAAGCTATATAAGCTATAGCTCAGTGGTCAGAGCACTCGTTGCGAAAACGAAAGGTACGGGGTTCAATTCTCCGCCGTCACGCCGTGCCGTTTTTTTATCGAGTTGTCCTCCATTTATTTATTTAGTTGTGAGCTCTCACTCGTAACATTGGTTAAAATTTCAAATTGATCAAATATTCTCTGAGATATCAGTATTAAAAAACATTTAAAAAAAAATTTTTAATCTCGAATATCTGGTCGTGATCATTTTTTTGTGTGTTTTTATAGGCAACGAATTTTTTTTGTAAAATATAAAATTTTATAATAATAATTACTTTTTAATGATAAAAAATAGAAAGAGTAAAAATAAAAAGTCACAAATCATTTAACATAGTCCCACCGTACAAAATAAAGTATTAAATTTTAAATATTGGAATTTAAAAAATAATTAAACTAATCAGTAAGTTAAGTTTGAGGAAGCTACGTGCCAATGAATTGGTAGCGGTTTTTTTATTTAAAAGTCAAACATTCGTTAACATACAATATATTATTGATCTATGTTCTCGTAAATAATATTTAAATACAGATCAATGAAGACATTTTATTTGTTTACTGTTTTTGTCGAACGTTGAGTGCATTTAATCGATTTTCGATACTCATAACTATTTATAGAATTAAACAGAAGTGTAATAAAAAAACAATAAAATTAATGATATTAAAATGTACATAACTCGAAATTCAAATCTTGATAAAAATCGATATAACACTGCCAAATGCAATGAAATTGCCGTAGTCTTTTTCGCATTAAAAATAGTTAGTGATATATTAACTGCAATCAGATATACTTTAAAAGATTTTGGATTACCAGATTTAATTGAAAGTGATGAATTTGAAGAAAATTTAAACAATATTGACGTACCTACAGAAAATGCAAATCACCATACTTTCAGTGTTATGTCATTGTCAAGTAAACAAAGACAAATTTTCGATTTGATAATGAATAGTTTGAACAACGTTAATAATTATATACGAATAATACATGTTCCTTTATTGATGGGCCTGGTGGTAGCGGTAAAAGTTATTTATTGAATTCAATTATTACCCATTTAAATAAAAAAAAAAACATTTCTGTATTACCTGTAGCTTGGACTGGCATAGCCTAATTTATTAATAAATGGTAGAACATCACATGTAACTTTTAAATTACCAATAAGTATTAATGAAACAACTTGTAATATATCTTCATATTCAGAATATGGAAAGATGCTACGTGATGTGAAGATTATAATTTGGGACGAAATTACTGTGACTTCTAAACACGCATTTAAGGCTGTAGATAAAATATTTAAAGATTTATGTGAAACTAATGAAATATTTGGTGATAAAGTTGTATTAGTATCCGGTGATTTTAGAGAAACATTGCCTGTAGTTAAACGTGGCAATAGAACTGAACTTGTTGAAAATTGTACCAAAAATAGCTGTTTATGGAGCAATTTTAAACAATTTTCTTTGAAAGAAAATCTGCGAGTTGGCTATGGAGAAAAAAACTTCAAACAATGGCTATTAAATATTGGAGATGGTATATATATTCGAATAATTATAAAAAGAAAATGAAATAATTGAAATTCCGAAGAAAATGTTATCAATGGAAGATAATATAATAGAAGAAATTTTTGGGAAATATTTAGATCCTTCTGATAATGGCATTAAGAATAAAGTAATTTTAGCATTAAAAAATATTGACGTATTAAGTATAAATAACGATATTTTAGAAAAACTTGATGAAGATTCAAAAGAATACATCAGTATACATGGTAATAATAAAAACAGGCGCTATAATAATATTACTACGAAATTTAAACTTAGCTGATGGTTTATGTAATGGAATACGTTTAAAAGTTAAAAAACTTTTGCAGTATCTTTTTTGTGCAGAAATAATTAATGGTCACAAAAATGGTAACATAGTTTTATTGCCACGTGTTGACTTGACTACATCGAAGGAAGAATTTCCTTTTGAAATGACAAGACGTCAATTTCCAATCCGATTAGGGTATGCAACGACAATCAATAAATTTCAAGGTGAAACATTCAATAAAGTTGGGATTTATTTACCGGCTCCAGTTTTTAGTCATGGGCAATTGTATGTGGTATTATCAAGAGTAACATCTGAAAACAAACCAAAAAAAAGTTCTAAAAGTTCTAATATTAAAAATATATATACAAAAAATGTTTTATTTTATGAAATTTTACATTAAGCTCTATAAACATATAAATGTATGAGAATTTAAAAGCGGCGCTATATTTAATGCGCTGGGGAACTTATAATGAATAACATTATTATTTGTAATACCTTTTTTACAAATTACAAAAAATCGATAGCAATTCATAATACAAATGAAAAAGCGGCAGCATATTAAGGCGCTGCGAAATTATTAGCGTCAAAGGTAAGATCTATTATAAAATATAATGCCTTACTGTCGAATTCAATAAAATAGATCTAGAACAAAACTCTATGTTTGTACAGACATGGGGTATGCACTTTCTGTTTATACATGCCATAATGAATAGAAAATAATTCATTTTATCCATCAATTTTTGAAGATTTCATGAAATTACATGAATATTCCGTAAGCTGAAAGTAGTTATGACTATGGCAAGAGCGCCCTTCGCCACATGAAGTTGTCGCTTTTTTGCATGTATAAACACCAATACTTACCCTTTTTTTAACCTATTGCTTAACCCTTTTCTTAACTCTTTTCTTAAACCCTTTCTTAACCCTCTTCTTAACCCTTTTTTAAATTCTTTTTAACCGTTTTCTTAGTCTTTTTTAAACCCTTTTCTTAACCCTTTTTAACCCTTTTTAACCCTTTACTTAACCCTTTACTTAACCCTTTACTCAATATGTACTATATATGTGTCATATATAGTACATATTGAGTAAAGGGTTAAGTGTGTGTCTGTGTGTGTGTGTGTGTGTGTGTGTGTGTGTGTGTGTGTGTGTGTGTGTGTGTGTGTGTGTGTGTGTGTGTGTGTGTGTGTGTGTGTGTGTGTGTGTGTGTGTGTGTGTGTGTGTGTGTGTGTGTGTGTGTGTGTGTGTGTGTGTGTGTGTGTGTGTGTGTAACATATAAGAGGGAGGCACAGACTACGGAAGCCTCTTAATATAATAGGAGATGTTTATTTTACCTGTGAATTACTTAGAAAGGATTTAGTATAGATATAATATCACTATTCATGACAATGTTAGTATTTCAATGTGTGTAATAATAGTCTTATACAACTTCGAAACTTGTTAAATAAATTTCAGTACAAATTTTTATTTTTGATTAAGAACTAAGAACTTGTGACTAACACGAATATTTTCATTATACTTTTCATCCAGCTTGAAGTGCCTATTACATTTAATAATGAACAACAACCCATAGAACTTGCAAAGTCACACGATAGTCTCAGAGAAGGTGAATTGATACAGATTTCTGGTTTTGGAGACAGAGGGGTAAGTTCTTATCCCTCATAGAGAAAGGTTTTCTTTTTTTCTAGAATTTCTTTAGTTAATTTAATTAACTATTTTTAGTATCATCTGGGCCTATCTGATACTTTGAAGACTACATATGTACCTGTATTGAATCAAGAATATTGTGAAAGAATTTTCAGGTTAGGTTTCATAACCGATAAAATGTTTTGTGCGGGCAATGCAGAAGCTAATGCGTGCCCCGGTGATTCTGGTGGACCTGGTGTTATTCATGGTAAACTCTATGGAATCATTTCCTCTGGTAAAAATTGTGAATCGAAAATATTTCCTACAGTGTACACTAGGGTGTACAAATACTATCATTGGATTGAAGAAAAAACTGAACTCAGATTCTAAAATTTATAAACCTAATTAGGTTTATAAATTTTTACAGAAACAGAAAAAAAACATTAATTTTAAATAAATCATATAATAAATACATACATATTAATTATATTTATTTAATATAATTTATTTTGATATCTTTAATATAAATTGTATAAGTATATAAATGAATATTGACTGTCTTTATCAATGAGTAACAATATAAATTATTAAAGGATACTAAGTTTAGTATAAAAAATACTTGTTTTACGTGATAAAATAAAATGTTTTACATACAGAAAAAATTAAGCTTGCTTCTTCCTACGAATAACGTCACACGATTAGAGATACTGTCAAAGTCAAAAGAAGTATGTGGAAAATACACCCAAATTTTACGGTTTACGGTAGGTCCAATTAGTAAAAAAAATTTCTTTTCAAGACACCAAATCTACCTTCTGTATTTGATTTTTCTACTGCTATATATCATATCGAACAATTCCCACTTATGGCGTAAAGTTATACTTTATGCCCTTGACACGAAAACTACTATTTAATAATCATCGTTTTACAAAAAAAACCTGTGTTAATTTTTTTATGGTTGAAAATTGTTCTAAGATGTATGAAACCAATAACTCAAACTGAACAAATTATGAATAATATTTAAATTTCTCATATAGAATACTATTTACTACCAAGGGGAATGATTGTAACTTTCCCACAGAAAAGTCTTGACTATTTTAAAATAGATACACTTTACGATTATTTTGTATGTTCAATATTATATATAATCTCAACATTTGCACATCTATTTACTTGTTAGATTGCTTTAATGAACATAAAATCGAAAGTCCGCGGAGGAGAAGGCCGAAGGAATAAACCGTTTCTTATGTACGTGCTGAAACATGTGGTCCATATTTTTACTCATATAGTGAGGGCCTGTGGAACTCGTTTCTCTCGTCTCTAATCGATCTGTATAGTGTGGGAATATAATGTGTATATAACATGGGCTCGCCCACACTACTTTATCAAGTAATGACTTTAATCGGTCATTTATTGTATTCTAGCATTATTGTTTATGCATTTACTTTATTTGGTCTTATCTACCTGATTTTAATAGAAGGATTCTAATTTATTATATGAATGAATGCATAGATATATGATTAAGTGTGGATATTTTCTTTTACATATTAATCTGCATCGTACTGATTGATTAGATAAGTATTTCTCTATGATTTATCATTTAATCAACTTATTTTTTGGAATATTTTATGTGCAATTTCGACAGCTATACACATGTATGTGTATAGGTAATGCATATTACCATGATTGTAATAGTTTTCTAAATACTGAAATAAAAAGCTATGCTATTTAGCTTATCATAATTTTGCTTCCTCCTAGAGGAAGCTTTGTGATAGTAATTTTTTGAGTTATTGTAAAAACATGTTATAATTGTTTTTCGAGGTGTTAGGAATCAAAATACATGACTTTTGAAAAATGCTGTATGGATGTGTGTTCTTTTTTTGTGTGATGGCGGGTTAACAATTCGTTTTTTGATTCGCCGATGCACTTTTGTTTTATTTCAAATTTTCAATTTTCTTAAAATTGATTTTTTCTTTTTTTTAATGATAAGATCGAGATATTTGAATCGAATGGATAGCATTCGAAAGAGCATTAAAATACCTATATTTTCTAAACAAAAAAAATTTCTTTAGCTATCACGGTTCTTTTGTTATTAACGAAAACGTATTTTTTTTAAAAGCTTATAACTCCTAAACTAAGCGGACAAATTTTCTTGAGAAAAATCATGATAATGCAGAATATAAATAGCTGTAATCTGTAAAAATTTGAATTCATTTTGTCGACTAGTTTTTGAGAAAAAAATTGAAATGTGAAAAAAATGAGTTTTGTATGTCCAACGATTACGGGAGTAAATTGACTTAATCGCTTTGAAATTCTTTGTAGAGGTAGATTTTGGATAGCTCTCGGTCGAGTTCTTTGGGCAAAATGATTAGTTCAGAAATTTCAGAAATATTTGAGGTTAAAATTTTGTTAACCATTTCTTCAAATCGTAATTTCTCGAGAATGGCACCATATATCAGCTCCAAATTTGTAGATTATTTTGTATGCAATATAGGCAATACCTGTGTGAAATTTCATCCAGATTATATGGTTATTTTTTGAGGTGTTTGATATTTAAAATTTTAGTATTTTTGAAAATGACTTTCTTTATTGTCGCACAATATAACTACATTAAAATTGTTTTAATTTCTTTGAAATTTGGTGGAGATGTAGAGTTTGTATATTATTTATTAGAAGAATTCTTAGGGCAAAATAATTCGTTTATGAATTTCAGAGATATTTGAGGTTAAAACTATTTTAGCCCTCTTTTAAAATCGTAATTATTCGGGAACGTATTTATGTATACTAAAAAATGGAAATGACATGCGCTATGCTCTATGCGTCGATGCGCGCGTGTTGTATATCTGCTTTTTTTGTAACAGCCATTTATTATTTTTAAGGTTAGAACCTTTTTCTTACATCGGAAATTCCAGAAAGAACACACAAATACGGACAGGCATACTACTAGAGACAAGTACCCTACGTGTGAAATTTCACAACGAAAATATAATTTTTTGCCTGGCGGGCCAAAAGTAATACTTTTGCTCCCGGCACTCGATCGCGAAGGTTGTATTTTCGGCCTCGCCAGGCAAAAAAATCGTATATGCACCTCGGGAGCAAATAAAGAATGCCTCAGATCGCATGTTTGTCACCCTCGCCTTCGGCTCGGGTGACAATTTCCATGCGATCTGGGACATTCTTTACTTTTACTACCTGGGTGCATAATATACTATTGAAGTAAAGGTTATTTAGGAATTTTAAAAGGTTTTGACGATAATATTACAATCAATTATTTTATTTATTTTCAACACATAATTAAAAAAAAAAATCATACCTATTATTTTATTCATATTTTATACATAATTTAAAAATTAATAATTTTTAATCTTCATAAATGAATTTAATTATAATTATGTCATAAATTGTTGCAAAAAATGATAAATTTTGTTATTAAAAATTCATTAAAGGAATAAGCAATTTAAGTTTGAGGAAGCCACGGGCCAATGAATTTGCAGCGGTTTTTTCCTTATATTAGTTCTGGCTTGATATAAACCTATTTCAATAACTGTTAGTAATACTTGTGTTCACCTAATATTATTTGACTTTATGCTAATGTTCATAAAGTGGAACGTATAAATAAAAAATATAGGTCTTACCTTATAAATCTTACCTTAGAAGTCTTTTTTCGTCACCATGAAGGTTTTTTACTTTTTATCGTGTTTAGTTTATGCAAACGGCTTTTACATCAGTAAAATTACAATTTCAAATCATGGAGAACTTCAATTATTGAGATTTGCCCGAACAACAGCTAAAGTTTCTATAAAAATACTTTGAAAAATTTTATTGTTTTTTTATTTAATTTATAGAAATTATCAGTTTTAAAATAATAACCTCATTATATACTTTTTTAAAATAAATGTAAATTGTTTAACCTGCTTTCTATAATACAGATGATAATGGGACAACCAAAGATAAAATGGTTGGAGGAGACTATGGAAATAGAATATGCGCCCTATCAAGTATTGTTTTTAATAAAAACATGAATTAATAAACTCATAAAAAAATATATAAAAATGAAATTTTGATATCTAGGCAATGCTGTACTCAAAAAGTGTTTCTATATATGCGGTGCATCAATCATTGCAGAATCTTTGATTCTATCAGTGGCGCATTGCATGGGTTTCATTGAAAGGTATTTATTATTATTAAACACCACTTCTTCTAATTTATATTTATGAAGCGCAATCATTATATAATTTTATTTTTTCTTTGACAGAAACAAAAAAGGTTTGGTGGTGCGCGTAGGCACTACAGAATTGGTAGGCATAGGTGAGAAAATAACGGTCCAAGAAATGATTATACACCCTCATTATAATCATGAAAATTTTGACAATGATATTGCACTTTTAACGGTAAATCCAATTGCATTATATATTTTTCATGTAATGAAATAATAATTTTCGAACCACTTGTGTGAACACTATGTTTTTTACAGTTAAAAAGTAAGATCGAATATAGCTCTAAAAGAAAAACCAATTCCTCTGGCTGGACCTGATGATATTCCAGAAAGTGGACAATTGATGCATATTACGGGTTTTGGTAAAACATCAGTAAGTTAATAGTTTTTATTTAATATGGGGCGTTTCACGTTAGATCTTACAGGCTGACGAATTAGTATTTTCAAAGATTAACTTTTTTACGCCGATGTAACTTTTAAAATATGAAAGTGTTTTATTTTCTCGAGCGTATAACCGGTAAAAATGTCTGCCATACGAATGAAAAAAGGAGCAATCTACAAGAGGTAGTCATGGTTTCTTTTTTCATTTGTACGGCAGATATGACTTCAGACATGCTGTTTTTCGTGAAAATATCAAAATTATAATATAACATCAAAATTATAAACTAATCTCATCATTAAAAAGGTGAGAAAAAATTACGTCGAAAACATATGTTAAAAGTTTTACAAAACATTTATTGTAATGTTAAAAATTAGCATCCAAAACGAAAGGTTTTCGCATTCATGGACCGGTCTTGATCTCATATGTTCTTCGTAATCGCCTAGTATAGTACTTTTGTTTATCCCCCTACAGCTTATTTAGTCCAGCAAGTGACCTATATATCTTTTCCCATATTCGCTTTCAATCCATACTTTTATCAAGTAATGCCCAGCCTCCGGTGGTTGGTTGGGCCTAGGGATCTTTCCCTAGGGCAAAGACTTGAAAGGTTTTTCTGCATTGGCTTCAACGGACATCCGGTGACCAAATTTGTTTTAAATCATATTTAATACACTGTCAACGATCATAGAAGTTGTATAAGTATACATGGGTCTGAAGTTTGCAACGTTGGAGTGCAACGAAATAAAAAAAAATTAATTTTACTTCAAAGTTATATTGATTAATTTTAATTTTGACGGAAGATTTAGTATTTTATAGTATAAAATAATTTTATGACAAAGGTTTAGATACAAATTTTTACTGTCTAGTAACTTTAATTAATCGTAAAAAATTATTTCGTTGCATTCCAACGATGCAAACTTCAGGCCCATAAGTATACAGCGGTCACTCATCCTAGTACTAACCGTAATGAACGGTACTTGACTTCTGTGATCGGTCGAGGTGCAGTTGCGCTATCCCACAGATGTACCGGCTTTGGTCATTATATCTTTTTAATGTCATTTTAATGTCAAATTCAATATCACTTGTTTTAATATAATCATGAACATAACTTTTATAGGTTGATGGAAGTCCATCATATCGCCTGAAGTCAGCATATGTGCCAGTGTTAGAACAAAGTGAGTGTGAAACAGCGTACAAGCATGATCCTGTAACCGACAATATGTTCTGTTCTGATGGCGGAAACACTGATACCTGTCAAGATGATTCAGGTGGTCCTGGAGTCGTCGATGGAAAAGTATATGGTATATATAGTTTCTACTGGTTCATCGTGTGGTTCAGCGAAATTCCCAGGATTTTATACAAGATTTCACAATTATTATGATTGGATTATAGACGTTACCAATAACTTAAATTAGATACTTAATTTCATAAAAATAAAATTTACAATAATTTATATATATATGTGTGTGTGTGTGTGTGTGTGTGTGTGTGTGTGTGTGTGTGGAAGAGGCTTTCATGCAACTCAACCCCTCCCCCCCTCTCCTACTCCTCCTCATAAAGTTATTCATATTGTATATCTAATGAAAGATGAATTGTAAAACACAGGGCCAGAAAGGCAGAGCTCTGTAGATAGAGATGTACAGACAGAGATATATACAGACAGGGATATACAGAAGATATACAGACAGTGGTATACAGACAGAGATATACAGACAGAGACAGAGTGATGATGGCAATGGCTTGGAGAGATTCGCACAACGGTGCTTTAAAATACTTTTATCTTGATACAATAAAAGAGAAATTCAAATTTATTGAGAGAAATCCATGAGATGAGACAGAGACAAAACGTCCGAGGCAGGGAGACATCGACAGGAAGATCAAGACAAAGGGACATAAATAAAAAGAGAGATGAGGTGAAAGAGATAGAATCAGAAACAGAGACGGAAAAATAGAGATAGAGGCAGAGACACTAAAATGAAGAAAGGGCGCTATAATCAATGAAAGGCAGAGGGATAGGGACAGATAAAGTTAGTTAGACAGATACATAGAGATAAGAGCAGAAACAGAGTGATAGAGGCAACGACACACAGATACGGATATGGACGACATATAGACACAGAAACAGATACAGTGGCGGAGACAGAGAGGAAGAGGTAAAGAGTCAGAGACAGCGGCTTAAAGAAAGAGTCAGAGACGCAGAAATAAAGTGTCATACACGAAAAGGTAAACGCGGGAATCAGATACAAAGAGACAGAGTAATATTGGGATCTGATATGTGGGTGTGTCCAATATATCTAGCAGACCAATTGCTTGCGACGAAGAGCTTGGTATTAACATTGTGATCATAGGAGATAAGTTGGTTTTTAATGAAAATCTTTTTAAGTAGGTATAAGTCAAATTTGTGAGTGGGTAGGTACACATCGTACAAAAAGGAAGTTTATTGAAGGAGAGTGGGTTTTTAAGGCTGGACACGTTATCAAATGCGATAAAAATGTGGCTGAAAATAGGCAGGTGTCGTTTGCAGCACTCTGCTTACAAACCACCAACATCAAGCTTGCTGTGTACGTAATTAAAGGTGAAGTAGTTTAAAAAAGGGTAACGTCGTGTACCTGTTCGTGCAAAGCAGGATCAGTAAGACTGCTATTTATTACCGTTAACCGGATATTGTAACTGGTAAACTCAAACGACGCATCAACGTCAAGCTTAGAGTAGTTTTACCTTTCGGTAGCAGACGGCGCCACTCAAAATATCAGTGTGGGGATCCTAGCCCCACGGCTCTCCTAGTTCCAGGAAAGGAAGGGGAGAGGAGAGAGTAATGATGAGTCGAGGAGTAACAGCAACGAGGTTTATTGAAAGTACAAAGGGGGTGTACAGCGGACACACGTCCGCACGCTCGTAGACTCGAGCAACGACTGCGGCGCGCAGGCCGCTTCTCGCCGAGCGCAACATGGCTGCTTCCCCCACTCTCGCAGTTAGAGTGAGAGGGAAGATCGCAGTCCCTACACACTCCTCCCCAAGTGCCAACGAAGTACATAAATTTAAAAATATAATATAAATATGACTATACCTAGAGCGCTCAATAGCACTTACAGACTAAGAGTATTGCTGTACATCACAGTTGCGTTACGCTTTGGTTGCAGGAGCAAAAGATACCTTTTTTCTAGAGTAAGGCTTTAATACTGGTCGATCAACAGTGGAGAGCTGATTGCCATTTAAGATACCACCGGCAGGCACTTCAGGGAGA
This sequence comes from Torymus aiolomorphi, assembly GCA_036365515.1. Lineage (NCBI taxonomy): Eukaryota > Metazoa > Arthropoda > Insecta > Hymenoptera > Torymidae > Torymus > Torymus aiolomorphi. Next base: position 108,182,959 of record CM070874.1, read on the forward strand.
TCGTCACGGATTACATAGGCAGGTTTTAAAAACGCCACGGATACACTGCGTGACGCGCCATTAATTTCTATGTCGAAGACGCGATCAGACGGACGCTTTAATACTTTGTAGGGGCCAGTGTAAGGCTTCTCTAATGACTTTTTGGCCATATTACGCATAAATACATGAGAGCAAGTATATAAATCTTTGAAACAAAATGCACGTTTCTTATAGTTATGTGCAACAGGGACTGGACGGACTTGACGCATATATTCGCGGAATTCTTCAATAAAGAAATTTGGATCAGGCGTGAAGTCTTCAGGGAGGAAGAACTCACCTGGTAGACGCAAGGTAGTGCCAAATACAAATTCCGCAGGAGACGCATTCGTGTCCTGACGGAGATGACAACGTAATCCTAATAATACTGTACTAAGCGTACGCGTCCAGTCCTTGTCCACATGACACATGATCGCCGCTTTAAAGGTACGGTGCCAACGCTCGATTAGGCCATTCGCCGCAGGGTGATACGCGGTAGTGCGGATACGCTCGCAACCTATTAGGGACAAAAGGGCCGTGAATAAGCGCGATTCAAATTGAGAACTGATCAGAAGTGATGACCTTTGGAGCACCATAGCGAGAGACCCAGGTGTCATAGAGTGCTCTAGCAACCGTTTGTGCAGAAGTTTCGCGTAGGGGAGTGGCCTCAACCCAGCGCGAAAAACGATCAATCATGGTGAGAATGTATTCGAAACCATTACGATTAGGTAGGGGACCGACTAGATCAATGTGCACATGGTCGAAACGACCATCGGGTGCGACGAACTTGTCGGGTACAAGTTTGACATGACGAGAAATTTTTGACTGCTGACAGTCTAAACAGTTTTTACAAAGAGGCGGTATGTCACGGTGCATGTTTGGCCATACGTAACGTTGCCGAATGAGTCGATCGGTGACTTTCGGGCCTGGATGAGCAGGCTTATGAAACATGTTAAACACCGTTTCACGAAGGGACTCAGGGATGTACGGGCGAATGGCTTCACCAGTGATTTCGCAAAAGATGGTATTATGAGCAGGGCCCCATTGAATACGCTTCAAAGAGAGCGGGTAGTCTGAAGACTCGCGAATGGCCTTGAGCTGCTCATCGGCTTCCTGTTTCTCAGCAAGCTCATTAAGGTTGATCTCTACGGGGAGTCGGATGGACTCTACCCGAGAGAGTGAGTCAGCAACTGTGTTTTCAGTGCCTTCGATGTACTCAATTTGGGTGGTATATTGTGCGATAAGGGACAGCTGACGAGTTTGCCGCGGAGACGCCTTATCGGACTTTTGCATGAAAGCATAAATGAGGGGTTTATGATCTGTTAAGATCTTGAAGTCTCTGCCTTCAATCAAAAACGAGAAGTATTTTACAGATTCGTATATGGCCGTGAGCTCGCGGTCATATGCACTGTACTTCCGCTGAGAAGGAGAGAACTTTTTCGAAAAGAAAGCTAAAGGTTCCCAAATTCCGGTGAGGGAAAGCTGTTCGAGAGCAGCACCCATTCCGGAATCGGAAGCATCAGAGACAATGCGTACTTCCGCACCAACGCGGGGGTGTACAAGCAGAGCTGCTGCTGATAATTCCTCCTTTACGCGGACAAAGGCTTCCTCCGCTTCAGGCGTCCACGGAACGGGACGTTTATCGTTCTTGCGAGAATCGCTAAAAAGAGCGTTGAGAGGGGCTTGTGAAGTCGCGGCGCGAGGCATGTTACGGCGGTAAAAGTTTACGGTGCCGACAAACCTACGAAGTTCTGCTATAGTTTGGGGTTTGGGGAAGCTTAAAATAGCTTCAACCCTACTAGGAATGGGGCGAACGCCTTCACCATTCACTAGGTATCCTAAGAATTCTAATTCTTCAACAGCAAAGGTACATTTTTCAACGTTCAAGCGAAGATGAAACTTCTTAAGTCGTTCGAAGACCATGCGAAGATGAGAATAGTGTTCTTCAAGAGAAGACGACGCAATGAGGATATCATCGATATAAAGATATACAAAATCCAAGTCGCCTAGCGCGCTATTGATGTAACGCTGAAAGGTCTGACTGGCATTGCGGAGACCAAAGGTCATATACATAAATTCAAAAAGACCGAACGGGGTTATAATGGCCGTTTTCGGAATGTCTTCAGGGGCAACAGGAATCTGATTGAACGCTTGGTGAAGATCAAGCGCCGAGAAGATCTTCTTACCATGAAAGTTACTGTTACAATCGTGAATATGAGCAGTTGGGTACTTATCTGGGACTGTGGCAGCGTTTAAGCGCCTATAGTCACCACAGGGTCTCCAACTGTTGTCCTTTTTCAACTCCATATGGAGGGGACTTGTCCAAGGGCTGCTGGAGGGGCGGCAGATGCCAGCCTCAATCCAAGCATCAAATTCGGCTTTTGCCGCTTTGAGTTTGTCCGGGGCCAGCCTACGTGGACGTTCTGAAACAGGGGGGCCAGAGGTTAAGATATGATGAAAAACGTCGCTGTTTCTGGGGACTGTGGGTTTTGAGACGCCCGTGATCTCCGGAAAATCAGCGAGAATCTTTGCGCACTCTGATCCCGGAACAACTGCAAATACAGAGTCAAATGAAACGTCTTTTACAACCGCGAGAGAGTACACATTCGTGGTCGGATCGACAAGACGATTTCTCTTTAGGTCGACGAGAAGGCCATAGTGAGATAATAGATCGGCACCGATGATGGGATGAGGAACATCCGCGATGCAAAAGCTCCAGCGAACGGGGCGTCGAATGCCCAGATTAAGCGTGAGCATCGATTCGCCATAAGTACTAATTAACGAATTATTCGCTGCGAAAAGCTTGAAGGAGCTGGGCTTGCCGCAAGCCTCAGGATTTGCTGGAACGAGCGATATGTCCGCACCAGTGTCGATAAGGAACGACTTGCCCGAGATACGATCACGCACATGAAGACGTTTGGATAAACGCGGGCCTTCTGAAGACGTCTCCTCAACAGAAGGTTGAGTTAGTTTTTTGGATTTTCTTTTTGCCAATCAGAAAATTTGGAACACCAATCCCTGCATGAGCGCGGGCTGTTGGGATATTTCCTATGCGCGAGGCATAAGCCTGAAGAATCACGACTGGAAGAGCGATCGCGCCTAGACCTGCCCTTGGATTCCAAGCGGGGTGAATCTTTTGAAGATCCTTTCTAGCAAATGCCTCAAACTTCTTTTCGAAGCGATTAAAACGCTTGACAAGAGCTTCAAGGGAAGCCGGAGTCGACTGATTTGAAGAAACAGCGTGAATTTGGGGATGAACAGCACTCGAGATCTGCATTTGATTTGCGTCAATTACTTCTACGATTTTATCAGCCATTTGTGCAAGTTTATGGAGCTCTGTTACCTCCGAGATTGCAAGTGTGGCTTTGCACTGCGTAGGTAATTGGTCTAGAAAGACGGAGCGTATCATGTCATCAGTCGCGCCTGTATTAAGGGCATGTAAGCGACTTAGAATGAGAGATGGCTTACCGATTGTGGAGACTTGACCTTTCATAAACAAACGCAGGCGCGCTTCGGCGGAGGCGCCGTAAGTATCGATTAAACGCTTCTTTACCTGCTCGAAAACATCCGCGGGACGAGTTTCCGCAGTGACAATATTCCTAATGATCTCGAATGCTTCCATGTCTAGTTTTTCGGCAATGAAATCCGCTTTGGTCGCACCCGCCGTAATACCAGCGTTTCTGAGAGTAATCTCAGCTTGCGCAAACCATGCTGCGGGATTATCGCGAGAAAATGAAGCGATCTTTGGTTGCCGGTAAATCGCATTTACCGTCGGGGCGGGGGCCGCGTTGGTCGGCGGTCGTGTGTTGAGCCCCGAGAACTGTTGCCTGAGAGCTTGCAACTCCTGCTGCAGGGACTCCACAGTAATCTCTGTGTTGTCCGGCATCTTGATGAAAGGAAGAACAAAACGTACGCGAGCCTAAATTGCCTTACGCCGCTGCGTATCACAAACTCCTAGTTAGTGCTCGCAGGCACAAACAATGGTTTTAAAGCTAACCTAATCTAAAATTTAAAACTAGGTATTAAAGTTTTCATGAACTGCGTAAAAAGCTAAAAGATCACTTTTCCGCTTAAAAAAAAATTTTAAGGAATTTTATTAAAGCATGTGACTAAGAAACGCATGAATTTAATAAAATTGAAAAAATATAATTCGCGTGCCTCAAAAATACTAAAAGGTTTTTCGTGTCACCTTGCGCGAGAGCGGGCTTGAAAACACGATAGCGCGCGAAAGTCAAAATGGCCGCCAAGATGGCCGCCCGTTCTCAGAATACGAGACCGTTGCGCGCGAATTCGCGGAATTCGAAATCTCGCGAGTAAACACGCGCCGCGCGACGACGATTCCCGGAAGGCCGAGAGAACGTAAACACTTCTCGGAGATCAGAAGGCGCACGCACGCTAATTACCCGCACGCATACCTTAACGCAATGATTGGGGACTGAAGATTGCCCGCCTCGGAGAAGACTCGACGAGGTGCTACGGCTGCAGAAGCTCACCTCCCGGTGCTCGGCGGGTGCGGTAGAAAAGGCGCCGGTGACGGTGGCTTCACGCAAGGCCGCACCCGGAGATCTGACTTACGTTGCTCAACAGGTGCGTTTGAAGGCGCCGGTGACGATGGCTTCACGCAAGTACGCACCTGGAGATCTGCTGAAGAAAGCTGCGATGCCTCGGAGATGGCTCGACGAGGCACGATGATTGCGCAGTTGCGCTAAAGGCTCTAGGCCGTTGATTTTTCACGTGTGCGCCGGCGTGCCAGCACGCATAGGGGCGAGAGAAAAATTCTCCTGTGCGGCGAAGTGCCGCAAGACTCGCCGAGACTTGTGGTGCGGCACTGGATGCACGTGCCACGGGCGAAAGCAGTGGCGGCGAGAACACGCCGCGGCAGGCGCCGACTTGCCTTCTCCTCGGCTGATAGTCGGGGTCACCAATGTGGGGATCCTAGCCCCACGGCTCTCCTAGTTCCAGGAAAGGAAGGGGAGAGGAGAGAGTAATGATGAGTCGAGGAGTAACAGCAACGAGGTTTATTGAAAGTACAAAGGGGGTGTACAGCGGACACACGTCCGCACGCTCGTAGACTCGAGCAACGACTGCGGCGCGCAGGCCGCTTCTCGCCGAGCGCAACATGGCTGCTTCCCCCACTCTCGCAGTTAGAGTGAGAGGGAAGATCGCAGTCCCTACATCAGATCCCAACAGTCATCCACAAAAAGATATAGAAGGAAGATTCGGTTCATGGGCTCCGAAGCGAGTGGTCGCCTATTCTCTCCATCTTTCTTCAGATCTTTTTCTACTTTTAATTTTCTCCTACTCGGTTTGGGGCTCACCAACCGGGTTCCAACAATGAGTTTTGTTTGAAGAATTCTGAATTTATTATTATAAAGCTTTTCTTATTGTGTTTTCCGAATTGATATATTTAGTTCAGCATATATAATTAAAGCCGCATATTTAATTGGTAGTGTGTCCGTTACTGATTAAGTGCACGTGCTGAATAAAAGTGCATATTCAAGGCTTGATTGACTATCTCTCTAAGGAATATAATTTGGACATTATGCAGTTAATGTATAGAAACACGTTGATATATATGAGGCATTTTACGTCAACTGTCCCAGCGCGGCGAGCGAGCGCCAAATCGTGCTATATCCAACTCATGTTTACGATACTAAAATGTACTTGAGAAAATTTTATGATAAACATTTTCAACGTATTTTTTCCTCAGCTTTCCAATGGTGTAGGCAGTTTTCCCGAAATTTTCTATTTTTACCTTCAAAAAGTACAAAACGTCTTATATCTCGAAAACGATATTTTTAATATTTTGTTGACCCTCTAGATCGAAAGCTGAGCATTGTTTACGTAGGAAAGGATATTTTCCAAAGAGTGCCCGAGATGTTTTCTGCGAGAAATAGAACGCGAAACAGTAGACGCATCGCCTTTCCTGGGCGCGGTACTACGCGGTACAGCGCGCGAACTGCGCCCGCCTCGTTGCCTATATAATAATCTTTTATAATCTTTAATTCTTTACCTGTTCTTCTGAAATCTTAATAATGCATGGAGTAATATTTTATTAATTATTTTATAAAAAAATAAAATTTCAAAATTAACAGCAATATAGTAACTCTTGTACTAACGTTTTTTTCAGTGTATATAATATTTTTTTGTTTTTTTCGCAGTTTTTTTCGGGAAGATTTTATACTCTGAACTCAGAGAGGTTTTTTTGAGCTTCAATGTCCTTTCATCTATTGAAATAATAGCATGGTATTGTAACGTACCTGGTATAGATTTAGCCTTGTCCAGTCTTGGTTTTAGTTTCAAAACCGTTTCTTCATACGATTCTTTACTGCTATAAAAAACTTTGGTTTGTTTGCAATAATCTTTAGCCCAGTTATACAGCTCTTCTGGCATTAAAATATGATTACTAGAAGAAACTTGTAGACTAGCTCGTTTTGCATCTCTTTTTAGGTTCGCACCTATACCATCGCACGCACCTTTGCCGTGTGCTGTGGCATAAAAATTCCACTCAGCAGTAACTCCTAAATCTTTCTCGTGAAAAAGAAGATTTTGAAAATTGGATTTATTCTTAAAGTGACGACCTGCTCCATCAGTCAAATAATAAACATTTTTGACTGCAAAATTAGTTTTAAGGTAAGATATTACAATTTTTTGATATTCATAAACGGCTATGGTATCATGATTTAAATTGTCGGAAATTACAGCAATGCTTACATGTTTAAGTTCATTATTTTGTTTATAGTACACTACAACTGTAAAAACTGTTGCCTGGTTATTATTTCAGTAGAAGGACTGAGTAGATAAGCTATGGGGATTCACGGCCAATGGGGATTCTGGGCCAGGGGCTTTCTAGGCCAGGGGCTTTCTAGGCCAGGGGGCTTTGTAGGCCCGAGGCTTTGTAGGCCCGAGGCTTTGTAGGCCAGGGTGGCCTAGGCCGCGTGGGCTGGGCAGGAGGCTTTCTGGGCCATCGGCGGGTGGGCCGAGGGCTCAGGCCAGCATTGCCGTGAATCTCTCCAGAGGCCGTGAACCCCCATAGGGGCCTGGGCCGGCAGCAGCTGACCGTCGACGGCGAGCAGCCCGCGGCGAGCTGCTGGCGGCTTTCTGCCCTAAAGTCTATCTACTAATAAACATTTAGAATTTTTTATAACCCTTTTGTTCAGGGAAAGAATGGGTGTTTGTGGAAAATTTTTCCGTACATTTTTTCCACTCTGACTTTTTTGTATCGTTTTGTATCAGTTGTTGTTGCTCAGGAGCAACGGTCGAGCTGGTTTGACCCATTATTAGGGAATGAAAGCCTCTAACGACTTCATCACGCTTATATATAACCCATGTCTCGACTGACTGCTTGCAGGAGTACCGCCGCCACATAGCGGGCAGCTAGGTAACTATTAAAAAAAATTTAAAGGGGGATAGGAGCCCCACCTCGCTCCCATCCTGTGAGGCTCTACCTGTCTATCAACCCCTCCATTACCCCTCAAATTTTATTCTCCTATGTCTTTCCATTCCATAACGTCTTCCCACTCCATGTTAGGATCCTTGCGGTAAAATTGCTTCATGCGCTTTACGTTGTACAGGGCACAAGTAGTTTTACACGCTCCATTATGGTTAGTACATATAGTCACTGATCTTGGATAGTCGAAAGATGGATAGTTCATTTCATTGATATCGGTAACATTAAAATTAAAACGCTCTAACCACAACTTTTTTATTTTGCCAATAACGAAAATTCTTTTAGCATCTTTGAATGCATCTTGAAGAATTTTACCAATTTCAGTATAGTCATAATCACCACTATTCCACGATAGTCCATGATAGCAAAGTTCTAACCACAAATTTTCACGTTTGTACTTGTCTGTTAGTTTTCGCCAAGGAAACGGTGGTTTGAAGAGGTGCACTACTGGCACATCGACGTCGTTGAGAGACACAAAAGCAAACTCTTTTAGAACGAAATCATTGCCAGGCTTTTTAAAGCCCTGCATGTCTACTGCGTAGTCCATGGCTGTACACAATTTCACTTCGAATTCCAAATGACGAATGACAAGGAGCCAGAGGCTCGCTCGCCTTATATACTCCTTAAAGTTTCTGCACGTCGCCGCTTACGGGACTATATTGAACTATGGGATCGTGCAAGATCAAGCAGTAGGCTGAAGTTCCAGCAGGAAAATTTTCCTTTGCTTCAAATTCTAGACGAATGTCTACAGGAGCGCTCTTTAATGATTCGTTTTGTTTTGAGCAGTCTATCACTATCAGCGGTATGTAAGTGAGATATTGTGACTTTTTCAACATAGGTTCTGGATCTTTACCATAGTAAGAATTTTGAAAATTAGCGTACATATCGTAGAGCATGGCAAATTGATTACGATTCACATCCAGGTTAAGATTGCCATACGGATATGACTGAGAATTGAGAAAGAGTTTTACATTTGTAAGATTGCAATGATCGAACTGACTAGCATTTGCAGCTCTTCGATCTTTTCTATTAGTTTGAAAACCTAAGACGACGAAGCGTGGTTTTTCAAGTTGATTTGATGTTTTTACAGTCCATACCTGCCTTGATGTAATCGGAAGTAGTGGATACTCGTACAATTCCCACGTGCGAAAACTCATGGCAATAGGGCGATCTTTCCCCACGAAATCGAGTAAGCGAATTTTGTTAGAGTTCGATGCAACTACGTATGGCATTAGCCATTCGATTCTAGTTATTTCAACATTAAAGTCCTCGTAACCCTCTGCATTGTCTACTCTTATAGTTGTTTGTTTAACGGCGTTTAAGTCGTTTCTCGATCTCATGAGAACAAGTTCATGCTTTGCATTTACTACAATTTTACGATAGTCCTCTGCGAAGCCAAAAATTAGGCTCAATGGAATCGATACATTGAAGTAACCAGCATCATCAACAATATTCTGTGTTTCTTCTACATCGATCCAGCCCGCATTTTCAATGATGAAACTCTGAGTCGGATTGAGTGACACCCAGACTTTCATGAGAGTGGTTAAACCAACATTTTTACACTTGTCTATCTCAATGGCATTCAACTCATATCTGATTTCTTCAAACAAATGGCAAATGGCATTATTCACAAGGTTTGTATTTGTAGTGGGAGTATTATTAGTTTTAACCAATCTTCCGCAGATATGTAGTGCACTGCGGGAAGGTAAAAGACATAAATCTTGATGTTGAATAGATATGCGAATTTCATCGCTGTTGTTGAATGATGCTGTATACGGTTGATGAGCGTGAACCTCGTAGTGCGCTACGGATTCATCGAAAGTTACAGGTGTTTGTATGCTTAGAATTTCTTCCATTTCGTTGAAAGCAGCAAAAGATGATACAAGTTATTTTCCACCAAGTACTACTTTTAATCCTACACTTTTTAGTTTTTTTATGCTCTGACGTGTTAGCGCATTCACAGTTGGTTGATGACTGATGCGTTGTGGGCATATTTCTCTGCTTATATAGTTTTTGTTGTAGACGATTCCCATTATGATTGACGAATATGCAATCTTATAGTTATAACTTCTCCGCGGAAATTTACTAAATCCCCGTCTTGATCGACGATGCGTACTTGTAAATGATCTATACGCTTTACGGCAATCGGTAGGTAAATGACGTGCGAGGGAACTTCGATGATTTTATACCCCGGAGGTACTGCAGGGAAAAACTCGTGTATCGTGTGTACTTTTTTGTCGTTTATGTACGCTTCCGAAGTGATATTACACTCGACTCTCAAAGCGTTGATTTTGAGAATTGTAACAGGTAAGTCAGAATTATGGACAACGTTCGGTTCGAGAGTACGTCTGGTGAAGCCCAGTAGACGACCGAGTGAATTTTCAGATCGAAAATCTATAGGTTGGCTACACTTGATTGTTCAGCGAAGAGTATTATTATTTGGCTTTAAATTAAAAGTAATGTCGTTGTGCGCTAATTTTTTACGAAGAAATTTGTCAATATCTTCAATTTCGTAACTTCCTACTGAAAGAGGGACAACGTTTCCACCTACGTAAAACTTATTATTGTTACTGTCTATATTGGGGATTGAATTAAATGTTAAAAGTTCTACAAGCCCTAAAACGTATTTTTTATTTGGTGATAGCTCGATTGGTGGAAAATACTGTGCTTCTAGTGTAGATGATGTGCCTGAAAGCGTTACAGTCAATGAATCTTCCATGACAGCTTGAAGCAGAATGACACAATGGTTCCCCTACCTCTCCTTATATAGCCCCGCACAAGAATTTTAGACAGAGGTGACCACAATTGTATGTATCAAAATCTTGATATCTTTCATTATTATATTGAACTTCGTCTACTCCGAGGTATAATATTAAATCTAAAGGCGGTCGGAGATCGCCATAACTATCGAAATATATAACATTTTTGCCTCTTCTTCTATATGCAACCGAGTGTGTCCCAGAGCCGCTAGCGTCATCAAGATTAACTACAGCGGATTCACTATAGCGCGGCCCAGAAGCCGGTAATGCATTTCTCATAAATACTCCCCGAAAATTAGATATTTTTAAAAGTTTTGCATATTTTAATATGTCTGCATCGGTAAGTGCTCGCTGAGGTAATTTCATGAACTTTTTTTTTTTTAAATGAAGACCTAACCCTACTTTGTGTGGTTTAAGATATAAGCCATTGCCCAACGCTACACTTTCCATAGTTTTATTATGCCTTTTATTTTCTTCCAACTGCTCCTTAGCGGCTTTTGCGTCGTTTACGGCTTTTACTATTCCAGCAGCACCACCAGCTAGAGCGCCAGTTGCACTCAAGCCTGCAAATAGAGGTATGAGAAATGGCAATACCCCTCCTGTTTTCGTGGGGACTGGTAAAATACGTGGAATTTTAATATTCTTTTTACCTCCAGCTTCTTTAACAGCGCTCCGAGCTTTTTTCAAAGCTGATCGTATGACTGTTAGAGCGCAGTTACTTGACGTTGATTTAACGGCACCAGCTTTGATAATTTTTTTCAAGGGAACTTGGGTTCTCTTCTTAGCTTTTAAACCCATTCCTAATTTTTTAGCGTTCTTTCGCTTTCTCTTTTTACTGTTTTTCTTGTTCTTCAAACCCATACCAAATCTAGATTTTAATTTCATAGTATTAGTTATAGCGTATGCAGCCGCTTTTTCGCCAAAATTAGCGTCTTTTGATTTAACGCGATTCCAAGCTTTTTCAGCTAAAATTTTATCTGCGACGTTTCTTGCTTGAACGTTTTCACGATTTCTAGAATAAGCTATATCGTGCTCCTTGCAAGCAGCGTCTAGCGGATTAATTCCAAGATCTCCTCTAGCTAAACGTTTTGTCAACTTAGTGCCTGGACCGCAGTACTGATAACCGGGTATGTGAAGTTCAAATGGAAGTTTATTGATAATTTTATTAACTAAACCGCGTCCACGTTTGTGAATGATCATCACTCTTCGAAAGTCAACGGGTAACTGATGGTGAAAGCTATATAAGACTGCTATTTATACTCATAGCCATCAGTCATAATTTGATTGTCATAGAGTAAAGATCATGAACTTTAAAGAACAATCGGTCAAGCTACCAATAGAAAATTTTGATGCACTTGTAGAGCATGATAAAAGAGCAAAGCGACACGGCGATCTACTTCCTGATAGTATACGAGCCGTCTTCTGCGGCCCCTCAAACTGCGGAAAAACAAATAGTCTACTTGCTCTCATAACACACCCTAATGGCGTTAGATTTGAAAACGTATACGTCTACTCAAAGTCTCTCAATCAACCAAAATATAAATTTTTAAATAAAATCTTAGAACCTATAGAAGGTGTACAATATTTTCCGTTCAGTGAGCACGATTCAGTTGTCGATCCTGACCACGCACTTCCAAACTCTATCATAATATTTGACGATATAGCTTGTGAAAAACAGAATAATGTTAGAGCTTTTTTCTGCATGGGCAGACATAAAAAGGTTGACTGCTTTTATCTATGTCAAACTTATGCTCGCATCCCCAAACATCTTGTCAGAGATAATGTGAACTTACTTGCTATTTTTAGACAAGATGAAGTAAATTTAAAGCATATCTATGACGATCACGTAAATACTGATATGACTTATATTCAGTTTAAAGAATTGTGCTCCAAGTGTTGGAGAGATGATAAGCATGGTTTTCTAGTAATCGATAAAGATAGAGGAATAAATGATGGCAGATTTCGCAAGGGCTTCGACAATTTTGCTATAAATATAACATGCACATAGGTAACAATCACCAGTTTCTGACTGAACGTTGAAACGACAACATGGCTGACTTTCAACGAGAAAAAAACGTACTTCGTCAACTCGTTAAGGCACGAGCTGCGATTAAACGCAAATATAGAATATTAAAATTTGGGAAAGACAATGTCGAAAAGATTTTAAATGAAACATTCAAACCAATAGTTGATCCGCTTCAAAAACTTGTAGCTCAGAAAACCGATGAAAAAAATAGTGTCGAAGATAACATCGTCGAACAAAGTAGCGTTAAACAAAATGAAAGTTTTGACAGTGAGTTTAATGATACGATACAGAATGCCCACGAGACATCTTTCGAAACCGCAGATAGTGATATCGACGATGACTCTGATTTATACGTCAAGGCCCTGAAGCTCAATCAACTCCAGTATCTTGACAAAATTTATGGAGTACGAAATGAAAACGGCAAATTTTTTATTGGGAATTTGCCGATTAGTTTTCATAATAATAAAATTAAAATTAATGGAATAGCATACCCGAGAACTATAGGATTACTCGAGTTACTGATAGCAAAACAACCAAGTAAAAATAATATAAGTTCACATGATATAAAAAATTATCGCAAAATTTTAGTACTATCCTCTGCTCATAAAAGGCGATATGACAAGAACGAAAAGATTTCTTTAGTTTGTGGAATCAGAGAGATACGCCCTCGGAAACACTTTGCGATTTCTCGAATAAAAAGATGTGAATCATATCCGCTTAAATTGTGAAAAATAACAGGGATCATTTTTGAATCATGAAAAGCGATGTTGCATGCGTTATGCGCGGGCCCTCGATATCTGTAATATTTATAATTTAGTAATTAATTAACTTTAGATAATAATATGAATACTTACTTTCCTGTGAAGTGACAGTGATCACGAACTTTTTTGTCTTTCTCAGTAAATGGTTTTTCACAAATGTGACATACTCGAGCAGTATCAAATCTGAATTGTTCCAGTGCTGTGAGTTTATTCATAGCTTTCGGATTTTTGTATTTTTCACTTAGTTGCAAAGCCAGAGATTGAAGGCCGAGCACAAACCAGTTTGCCGGGGATACGTCGCTTTCCTTCTTTTGTCTATAGCTCTTGTACTCTGATAAACTATCATTGTAACTGCATTTTACAAAATAACCAACACTAAATGGTTTATGATGCTGATAAGCACGTTCACTGTCCTGCACTGGCTCCAAAATACATTCAAAGTCGGCATACACGACAAACGGTACACGATTTTTAAAAGCAAAATTTTTAAACTTTAAAATTTTGTTTTCTTTTGTAGGGAGCGTGATTTTACATTCATTGATTTTCTCACAATCAATAACATGAGCAGATAATTTTTCATTCGACCAAAAATGATGCAAACATCTATCGCAGATAAATGCTTTACCTTTATGCGAAGAAAACTGTTGTCGACAAAGTCTTGATAAATCTTTTATGCATACATAATGCCACTTGTACACCAAATTTTCTTTCTCTTGTTGAGGCAAGACGTCAGAATTTTCATTTTGAGAGACTTCTTCTATTTCACTCTCATCTATGTAATAATTCTCAACGATAAGTAAATTAACGTGTTTTTCTTTCTTTAGCGTCGTCAAGTGTCGCGGCAAAACGTCAAAAACTGTTCCTCGCTTCCTTAAGAAATATAGATTTATCGAAACTTCATTTTGTTTTTCGAATACTCCAATTTGTTTTGGAGTCACAGGAAATTCAATTCCACTGAAATTATACTTATCTTCATGTTGTAAGTAAGATGATACGCGATATGTGTGTTCTGTTACAGGATGCAACGCTGATATAATGGCCCATTTGAAGCATTGATCATCCGTATTTTTCACATTTACACAAGCATGTTTTCTTTTAATAAAGTCTGGTAAGTCGATAAAAGAACTTCCCGTCATAGGATTATATTTATAAATATTAATAACTAAGTTTAAAATTGATCTAAGCGACCAGCCCGATTCTCGCTCTTGGAACTCTTCCATCTCAGTGTCAATCGGATTTTGTACGTTTATGAGAAACCATTCATTTAAATCAGTCGTCGAAAATATTGGAACTGTTTTTGTATTAAAATATTTAATGTCGATAATTTCTTCGCCATCTTTTACTATCGCATATTCAGCCGCTAATACTGCATTAATTTTCAGCGGTTCTTCAAGAACTTCACTCACTTTTGCAACGAATTCCTTTTGAGCATCTTTCATAAATGGCAATAAATCGAGATGTTTTCTATTTGTAATTACACCGGTCCTTATTCGATTCGCAAAAGCCGATTGAATGTCATCCAAAAATACTGACGGGCCATTATCACTCATTTGCAGTCCAGCGCCTACACGATTTTCACTTAAAAAATTAATAACAGTTTTGATAAGAGCGATACTGGCTTGCAATTTCTGTCTTTCAGCCACTGTTAAGTTTGTTGGTGCAGCCTGAGCTAATCTTTGAGCTTGCACTAGGGCCTCACGTCCCATCACTATCCACCTATTTATATCATCTTGACTAGCCACACCATCCAAAACATGTTGGTATGATTTCCGCAGCATTAGAGCTGCATCTTTGAAAGAGTTAACCATCTCGACAACTGATTCAGACTGCTTGAGGAGGTCGACTGATTTTTTTGTCGCGTGCGCACCTTCTTTTATACGCAATTTGCAAGAGGTGGTCGCTTCTGATTGGCCGGGGGGCAGCATGGTGGGGGAAAAAATAACGCGGTTGATTGTGGTGGGAGAGAAGTGCATCGCGGGCTATAAAAGAAGCCACAAGACGTCGAAAAATTCATTCGATTCTTCGCTCTCGTTGGAGAACGGTCTCAGCAGCAAGATGAAGTACATTGTCGATGTGCAAGGCTTAAAGACTACCTTGAACGAATTTATCGTCAAGGAAGTATCTATCGTTCCTCTCGAAGAAGACCCTACGCCGTCGGTTTTTCTATTCAAGCCGCCTTACGCGTGGGATAAGTTGTTGCACAAAAACAAGTGCGAAAACCGATGGCTTGAGGAAAATTTCCACGGAATAATGTGGCGAGCCAGCAGTATTCCGTATGAAGAATTAAGCAGCACTCTAAGCAGTGTACTTCTTTTTGCAGAGAAGATATATGTGAAGGGGTTAGAGAAAAGTAAATGGTTCAAGAAATTTTTTTCTGAGAAGTAAGCTATTCTTTTTTCTAAAAGTTTTACTTGAAATTCTTAATTTAAAGTTTTATAAAATTATTTGTTAATTTCCAGATTGGTTGTCAACATCGAGGATCTGGAATGCCCACCATTAAAAATGTTACCATCGGAGCCAATATCGTGTACTAATCACACTGCTTGCGAATTCCCCGTGTGCGCGCTCCGAAATGTAATGGCTCTGAAAAAATGGATGCTCGAGCAACAGCACCGCAAAAATATGAATGAAATGATAGAATCGTTCCACTTTATGTACATTTAAGTTGTAATTATTTTATGTTTATAGTTTATGAAAGGCAAGATAATAAATTTATATTTTTTCGTAATCATTGATGTTTTAATAATTTTATTTAAAAACTTTTTATTCAATTTGATTGCTTTGCATCGTGAATTAATATCGGAAAATGTTTGTATCCATATACAATAAAAATTAATTGAATATAAGTTAATATTAAATTAAACAAGTTTTTACATGAAAGATATCAAGGTTCAAGACTTTAAGCTTCCATTGTAAAGAAAAAAGATTTAATTATAAGTATAAACAAAAATAAACGTATCAAAATGTGCTTAAGTGAATAAATTTATATTTTCGATATTTTAGTAATTTTATTTTAAAATTTATTATTAAATTTAAATGCTATGTATCCAAAATACAATAAAGATTAATTGAAAAGTTTTTAATTGTATAAATTAAAGATATTCATGTTCAAGATTTAAAGCTTCCATTGTAAAGAAAAATTAAAAAGTATAATCTTAAAAATAAGCATATAAAAATATACAAACGAAAGAAAGTACTATACCGATAGATATCGAGGTAGTATATACATATATAGCTCACGAGTGGAGCGCGCGCACGCACACACATACCCAGACATCTACTCGAATGTTTACATCGAGGACGAGCGCGTGTCGACAATAAACACACGACGCGCGACCTGCCCGTGTACTCGCGCGACGCGTGGCATGCACGTCTTCTTGCACAACGAAAGGAGGGGGGATGTGTGTGCGCGCGAGAAAGAGAAAGAGAGAGAGAGAGAGGGGGAAATTATTTTTGAATTTTGATGGCCCTGAAAAGGG
This sequence comes from Torymus aiolomorphi, assembly GCA_036365515.1. Taxonomy (NCBI): domain Eukaryota; kingdom Metazoa; phylum Arthropoda; class Insecta; order Hymenoptera; family Torymidae; genus Torymus; species Torymus aiolomorphi. The sequence continues at coordinate 108,199,449 of CM070874.1, forward strand.
CCGATTGTGAAAAAAAAGCATCTATTTATAGGCATCCAGAAACTCGACAAGACGGCATCTCGCGGAATCAAGCCTCCAACGCTCGTCCGGCTTCGCGAAACGTCCGTTCGATCGTCGTTTTCGCGCTGTTACATGAATGCTGGGTTCCAGCGGAATAGGGAGCCAAGTCCCGCAGTCTTTCGCAAAACCAACATCTACGGGCGCGCTGCCACCTCCCGCGTGATGTTGGCTTTGCGAAGGCTTCGGCGTTAACGGCGTCTCAAATAGACGTTTCGGCGGTGGGCTCTTGAAGTCAGCCGGACGAGGTTGGGGCAGCTGATCTGCCACGCGCGGCGTCTCCGGCTTCGCCTCGGCGGGAGGCAGCAGATCACTCTGTGGTGTCTCCTGCTTTGGCTCTGCCGGAGTGACAAAGTCGCGTGGCCGAGGATGCGGCAGCACGGGTGACAAGCCCAACCGATGCCGTCGCTGCGACATCCCCGGCTCCGACTCTATCTTCCACCGCTGATTGCGCTTTATGCGCTGGGCCTCGGAGCGTCGCTTCTTCCGCACCATGACTACGATGCGAGTGATGCCTGGTGCCGCGAGCTCGCTGCTTTTATAAGCGAGCGCTTCGAGCAATGGCAGAGGCAAGAGAAGGGGGAAACACGCGCGCGCACACAGCATGGTTAGCTGTGATATCATACGTCCGCATAAAAAACGTATTTTGCCCCCCTCGTTAACATGAATAGAAGAAGAATTTTTTATAATTTATTCCTCTCTATCTATTTATATATATCCACCTATCTAGCTATTTTATGCAATTGTACGCTCCCTTCTTTAAAAAACGTGAAGATTGAAAAGGGACGCCTTTATAATTTTGATTTCTAATTGATTCTTCAATTAAAGGTGTGCAAATTTAAAATTAAATATACATAATTACCTAATGAAATGAAAATGATTAAAGGAAAAGTACTAAATAAAGAATATTTAAATTCAAGATAGTTGTGGCTTACGAAAAAAAAAAATATTTTAATTATTTCTTAAAGCAAATATAAAAAAGTATTTAAAACACAAAACGATTTATTTACATGGCAAATTTCAAAACAATATTTAATATGAATGACGAATTAAAAGTAAAAGGTTTCTGACTTACAATAAATTTTTTTTTTTGGAAGCACTTTTGATAAAAGGAATTTGGTTATGAAATAAAGAGCGCTCGGAGCGCGCCTGGATTTAGTCAATATTAAAATGTTAAAACTTACGTATCAATACAGCAGCAAACCTAAAAAAACATAGCTCTTGGCTAACATTTTATCAATTCTCTGTGATAACAGAGAATGATATATATATCTCTCAGAAGCCCTTCAACTTTCATGAGAAAAGCATATGCGCGCGAGAAGAAAACGATCGTTGACTGCAACATATCGCGATACCACGTGGTCGAGAGAGCGCGCGCGCAAGAAAAGAATGACGCTCGGCTGAATAACACGACGCAAAAAAATTAAAGGAATTTCCCGCTCAATAGCAATAATACAAATTTTTCAAACGTTTGGTGAAGGGCGACTAGAGTTTCCGACTTTTACGTCCCAGCTGTCAGTCAAGCCCTTCTCATGCCTTCTCATCAAAGAGGCATGCAAATAGCGTTTGAAAAATATTATTTATAGTTATTGAACGAGAATGAAATTTTGGACGCGCGCGCGAGAGAGACAATGACGCTTAGTCGAATCATACGACGCGAAATTAAAAAAAAAGAATCCCCCATTCAATAAGAATAATTAAAATAAATATACACTCTTTTTCAATAAGCTATTCGATGAAGGGTGACTGGAGTTTCCGACTGTTACGTCCCAGCTGTCAGTCAAACCCTTCTCATGCTTTCCGATAAGGACGCATGCAAACATCATTTGAAAGAGAGTTTGAGTTATTTCATTATTGTTATTACATGAGTGAGAGAGAGAGAGAAGAGAGATTGACTCGAAATTCTTTGTCATTGATTAAATCGCAATACTTTTTCGAAGTTTGGTGAAAGGTGACTGGAGTTTCCGACTTTTACGTCCCAGCTGTCAGTCAAGCCTTTCTCATGCTTTTTGATAAGGAAGCATGTAAACAACGTTTGAAAAAGTAGCGTTAATTAATTAGTGACAAGGAATAGAGAGAGAAATTTTCACTACACACGCGAGAGAGAGATGTCGAAAACCAGAGAGAAAGCGCGAACAACGGTTATCGCGAGGAGTTTAATTATTGTTATGGAACATGTGAGCAAGAATGAGCGAGAGAGAGTGACCGTTGGCCTGAAACACACATGACGCGACGACACCAACAGGCTCTCCTGAGCCAGACGACGCGAAATGTAACGGTCGCACGTGTTCCGCATCACGACGCGCCAAGGTGTGGTCGAGAGCATCTGAGCGCGCGCGAGAGAGAGAGAGAGAGAGAGAGAGAGTGACGGTTGGCATGAATCACATGACGCGGTGGCGCAAAATTAAGATCTCTTGCTGCTTGTCGCTAATTAAATCGTCTTACTCTTTTCCAAAACATTGTTCGGCGAAGGACAGCTGGAGTTTCCGACTTCTACGTCCGAGCTGTCAGTCCGTCCCTTCTCATGCTTTCCGATAAGGAAGCATGCAAACAACGTTTGAAAGAGAGTATGGCGATTAATTAGCGACAAGAAGCGAGAGAGAGAGAGAGAGAGAGAGAGATAGAAATTTCACTGCACGAGCGCGAGAGCTATCGTGGACCGTAGTAGACAACACTCGAATGACGATTATCGCGAGAGAACTATAGTATAAACGACCGCGTGAGAGGTATAGGCGCTATAACTGAAGAAACCGTAACGGTCGCGCGGCCGACGTGCGCGCGAGAAGGGCCGCGCGCGAAATGAGCGCGGCGCCCGCGCCCCGCTAGTTTTATGTCTCGCGCTCGGCTTCCCCCACTGCCTTCCTCCCCACTCACGCCGGCGGAGCAGCTCCGCGGAGTTGCATAAAATAGGCGACGTGTCGCCGTTTCAGCACACTTGTTCTCAAGCAATTGAGTCATCAAGACCTCCTTCAAGATGAGTTTCGAGAGAGTAGACTACAGCAACGACGAGATTCTGGACGAGATCGAGAGAGATCTCATATCACTTCGAGATTGGGGAGTGGAATTTGAGATTCCGAACATGTCTCCGTCATTTTCTCCCGGACCACTGTCGCCGACTCTGGAGCGGCTGCCTCGTCCAGTATGGGCCGCTTCGACACCACTTCCTCAAGAAAGTCTGTCACCGTTGCCTGCCATGACATATGGCTAGTGGCTATTCGGCGAGGAGTCGTGGAAACTGCTGTGTCTGCCACTTACACAGCCAGAGTGGCCTTCACCACCGCCGCTGTTTCCCTCGACACTCGAGGACTCGTTGACGGTCCACGCCCCGTCTTCTCAGCTGACCTTGTGTCCGAAGTCATCGCCCTTGTATAAGGACCCACGGCCGTCTCCTCCAGCTTCTCCAGACTATATGGTTGTGCCCGTCTATCTAGACGAGCTGAATTTGACTGTTCAGCTCGACGACGACGATGACGAGGAAGAAGACGAGGAGGAGGACGAGTGCGACGACGAGGATGAAGAGATGGTGGAAGACGACTGCGACGACGAGGATGAAGAGATGGAGGACGATTCACCAGAAATCGTTTATGAACGATTGGCCAAAAAAACTAGGCCGGTGGTCGACAGGAGTCGCTTCAACCATATACGCAAGCGATTATTTTAAATCGGTCCTTTTCAGAACCACAAAACAATCGGCCCTTTTCAGGGCCACAAAATAATTCAAACGTCGATACAAATTATTTAAAAAAAGAAAAAAAAAATTCCTCCTTATGTAATAATTTATATTTTATTTTATTTCAGATCGGAATTTATTTATGCACTTAAAAAATTTTTTTTAGCATCAATGTAATTTAATTTGTGACGCTTCTAGCCATTGACAGCCGACTGTCTCGTCGCAAGCTGACTACTGTTATTTCAGATAGAAATTTATTTATTAATATATACACTGAAAAAAATTTTATTGGTATCAAAGAAATGTTGATTTGAATAAAGAAATATTTTCTTGAAACAAATAATTATTTTTTAATTCAAATAAACCTTTTTGTGTCAAATAAACAGTAATTGTTTCAAGAAAATATTTCTTTATTCAAATCAACATTTCTTTGATACTAATAAATTTTTTTTAGTGTATATTTCGACAGAAAACCGCGAGCCACTGACAGCTGGCTGTCCGCCGCTAGCCGCCAGCAGCTCGCCGCGGGCTGCTCGCCGTCGACGGTCAGCTGCTGCCGGCCCAGGCCCCTATGGGGGTTCACGGCCCCTATGGGGGTTCACGGCCTCTGGAGAGATTCACGGCAATGCTGGCCTGAGCCCTCGGCCCACCCGCCGATGGCCCAGAAAGCCTCCTGCCCAGCCCACGCGGCCTAGGCCACCCTGGCCTACAAAGCCTCGGGCCTACAAAGCCTCGGGCCTACAAAGCCCCCTGGCCTAGAAAGCCCCTGGCCTAGAAAGCCCCTGGCCCAGAATCCCCATTGGCCGTGAATCCCCATAGCTTATCTACTGGACTGTGCAGAATTTTGTATAACGAAAGCATAATTTTCTGCGAAATCGCAACACACGAGAAATTCTCCTTCTTGAAGATTGCTTTTTACGTTATTTATAAAAAGTAATTGTTTCTTAGCGAAAAAATCGTGAGTTTTTAATTTTATTAATTTTTCCCCCAGTATGTCCATAAATTTGTGCACATTTACAGTTTTGGAAGCTATTGTACACCGATCTGTTTGAAACCATGACTGATACTCGATTTGTACAAGAGTTACTATATTGCTGTTAATTTTGAAATTTTATTTTTTTATAAAATAATTAATAAAATATTACTCCATGCATTATTAAGAATCGAGAAGAACAGGTAAAGAATTAAAGATTACAAAAGGTTATTATATAGGCAACGAGGCGGACGCAGTCCGCGCGATGTACCACGTACGTAGTACCGCGCCCAGGAAAGGCGGTGCGTCTACTGTTTCGCGTTCTATATCTCGCAGAAAACATCTCGGGAACTCTTTGGAAAATATCCTTTCCTACATAAAAAATGCTCAGCTTTCGATCTAAAGGGTCAAAAAAAATATTAAAAATATCGTTTTCGAGATATAACACGTTTTGTACTTTTTGAAGGTGAAAATGGAAAATTTCGGGAAAACTGTCTACACCATTAGAAAGCTGAGGAAAAAGTACGTTGGAAATGCTTATCATAACATTTTTTCAAGTACATTTTAGTATCGTAAAGATGAGCTGGATATAGCACGATTTGGCGCTCGCGCGCCGCGCTGGGACAGTTGACGTGAAATGCCTCATATGTATATATATTGGGTTTTTAGTGGCGGATGTCAAAGATATTAGTAGATTAAAATTTTCCACGTAGTGCCTCGTGATGTGGTGAATTTCTAGTGCAATTATTAGTTGGTGTCTATTGTTAAGTGGTCCTACTATTTCAAGAATGAAGCCATAGTCTATTTTACCTTTACAAACTTTTGCAAGCAACGAGAAATTCTTTTCCAAAACCTTTACAATCACTTTACAAAAACTTTTACAAACGATAAGAATTTTTTCGGAAACCATAAGAATTATTTTTCGAAACCTATACAATATCCTAAAAAATGATTTACGTTTTATTTTATGAAAAGGAATTCTACGAATAAATAATAAATTTTTGCTTTCTAAAGTCGAAATAAATTTCTTTCACGCGAATACTGAAAGTCAAACCCAAAAAAGTTGTGAAATCAATTAAAGTGTAATTTTATACTTAACAAACATTATTTATAATGTACTTTTACTCTTAAAAAGTTGTAAAATCTCTCTAAAAAATTTGTTTACAAAAGTAAAAACTTATAGGCAAGAATAAGTTTGGTTACTAATCTACATAGTTTTATACTTAACAAACATTATTTACTAAACTCTCCCACCCTCTCTTTCTTCCCCCTCTCTCTCTCCCTCTGTACCAAAAACTTTAATAAGAGCTTAAATATTTTTTCAAAACAATCAACACGTTCTTTAAAAAACTAATTTTTTAAATATATTCTAACAACACAATTTGTCTACAGTCCTTTTATTTATTCTGATCTCATCTATTCAATAAGCACTCTCTACAAATGGTAATAATTTTTTTCATGACTGTACAAATAATAATATTGTTAATAAACTTTCTACGAAAGTATAAAATAAGGCAAGTATAGAAATTTTTTCTGTATAATCTATAAAATAATATTTATGATTTTTTAAAAGAAATCAAATAAATACTATAGTAAAAAAGTCTTTTACTTCTTTGAGTCAATGTATGCTCAACAAATTATATGTAAGTACATTCAAATTGTTCACTACAAATCAAACAAACGAAAGTTGTGAAATCAATTATCGATAGTCAAGTAATGCAAACCATTCTCCGAAAACTGTATGACTATATTCTCAGAAATGTATTCAAATTTCTTCATTCTTCTATACAAATTAAACACAAGAAAGTACTGAAATCAATTAATTATAGTCAAGTACCGGCCATAAGAACTTTTCGTACTTCGTGTGTAAAATTACATTTTATGCCCACGTTGTAACTTCAAAATTATTCAGCCAGCGGGCATAAGTACTATATAATGCCCAAGAGGCCCAATAACTCACACACTCCTACAAAACTTTATCGTACCTACGTACTTTACGCCCGTGTGGGCGAAAATTATTTTAATTATATAACTATAATGCCTTCTTTTTATTTCTAAAATTCATAAAAATTTTTTAGGTATTTACGAAAAGGCAAAGCCTATATAAAAAAATTACATAGTTACCAGCACATCACTATATTTCATTATTCCTCCTTCATTTTGAATTTTCTATAATATTATGCATCTTGGAAGGACAAGAGAAGTCTAGAGCTAGTCTAGCAGGGGTGGTCCTCCGATCTCCCGTACATACTTGGCGGGCCCGACGGTTTGCAGTTACGTGGGCTACTTAAATGTAGAATACTAAATTTTTGCATAAATTCATTAACAATATTTATACCTATAAGTCCACCATAAATAATTACATTGGCTCTAATTTTTAATTGATGCCGTTAAGTACAACATATCCGTACATGTGCAGAATCATGATTTATATTTCATTACTAAACATATTTTTCCTTGTGTCCGTCCTTTTTAAATGAGAATAAAATAAAAAATTCATATAAATTTATAGCCTGCTCAAAAGTCCTTTACATTTTACTAACCATTTTATAAGCAACATATGTTATATCCTTTTCCCCCGTGTAAATATCATATAAGATCTCATATGAGAATTCCAGACAGCGCATATCTCGTATGAGATCTTATATGTGATGTGATATGCAATTTTACATATTATGGGATCTCATATGAGATCTCATATGATATTTTCACGCGGGTGTGTACTTTCTATTTAAAAACAGAGTGATAGATTCATAGATCAGTAGTTAATATGTAGAAGTAACCCATTTATACATTTTATCTGATATTTAAACATACGAATATTTATATGAAAATGACCATGCCTTACACCTTGAACTGCAAACCGTCGGGCCCGCCAAATATGTACGGGAGATCGGAGGACCACCTCTGCTAGACTAGCTCTAGACTTCTCTTGTCCTTCCAAGATGCGTAATATTATAGAAAGTTCAAAATGGAGGAGGAATAATGAAATATAGTGATGTGCTGGTAACTATGTAATTTTTTTATATAGGTTTTGCCTTTTCATAAATACCTGAAACAATTTTTATGAATTTTAGAAATAAAAAGAAGGCATTATAGTTATATAATTAAAATAATTTTCACCCACACGGGCGTAAAGTACGTAGGTACTATAAAGTTTTGTAAGAGTTTGTGAGTTATTGGGCCTCTTGGGCGTTATATAGTACTTTATGCTCGCTGGCTGAATAATTTTGAAGTTGCAACGTGGGCGTAAAATGCAATTTTACACACGAGGTACGAAAAGTTCTTATGGCCGGTACTTGACTATAATTAATTGATTTCAGTACTTTCTTGTGTTTAATTTGTATAGAAGAATGAAGAAATTTGAATACATTTCTGAGAACATAGTCATACAGTTTTCGGAGAATGGTTTGCATTACTTGACTATCGATAATTGATTTCACAACTTTCGTTTGTTTGATTTGCAGTGAACAATTTGAATGTACTTACATATAATTTGTTGAGCATACATTGACTCAAAGAAGTAAAAGACTTTTTTACTATAGTATTTATTTGACTTCTTTTAAAAAATCATAAATATTATTTTATAGATTATACAGAAAAAATTTCTATACTTGCCTTATTTTATACTTTCGTAGAAAGTTTATTAACAATATTATTATTTGTACAGTCATGAAAAAAATTATTACCATTTGTAGAGAGTGCTTATTGAATAGATGAGATCAGAATAAATAAAAGGACTGTAGACAAATTGTGTTGTTAGAATATATTTAAAAAATTAGTTTTTTAAAGAACGTATTGTTTTGAAAAAATATTTAAGCTCTCATTAAAGTTTTTGGTACAGAGGGAGAGAGAGAGGGGGAAGAAAGAGAGGGTGGGAGAGTTTAGTAAATAATATTTGTTAAGTATAAAACTATGTAGAATAGTAACCAAACTTTTTTCTAAGAAGCTAGTGAGTTAAGTCGATCTGACGGAGGCGAGGATTAGAAATCAAAAATTCAACGATTTCATTAGAAAAGGCAACGTTTCGTTGGCTTGGTCTGCCAACCTCTTCAGGCTACAATTTTTTATTAAACAGAAAAAAAACAATTAATACAATGTAATTAATAGAAACTAAAAACACTCGCGTAATACAATAATTAATACCTTAAATTATAACGTGTGTTACGTAGTACACATGAAGTCGATGTTAACGCAAAACATGAGATTGGTCAGTATTTATAGTATACACAGTAAAGGGTTGGTGTCTGTGTTTACAAACAAAACGCAGATACATATAGAAAGAAAAATCAAACGACAACAAATTTAATTTAAAAGTCTCAATAAAGGAAAATAAGACGTATTTAAAAATTTAACGTCTTCTTTCTTATTTATGTTATTACTGTTGCAGTTAATGTGGATCATTTCTGACAATATACGTTTTTTGTAATTAGCTTCCTGATCTAGAATTTTGGTATTGTCCCAGTCAAAATCATGGAGAAATTTATTCCTATGTTGTGGAACTACTGATTCTATGTTGTTATTTTTTGATGTTCGTTAATTCTGATTTTTATTGTACGTTTAGTTTCTCCTACATATGACGCAGGACACGATTTACAAAAGAACTTATAAACTACGTTGGTCTTATCCCACTTTTTTGTAGGGTCTTTACCTAATTTTATTACAGAACTTAGACTCTTATTAACAAGAGGCAAAACACGGAAGTTATAAGGTTTGAGAATGGTTACAATTTTTTCAAAAATGTCATTGAACGGTAATGAAATATGGAATACAAATTCGTGTTGTACAATATTGTCTTTTTGGTTGTTCTCATATTTAATTTTGTAAAATCTTTTGTATGCATATTGTTTGATGAATCTCCGAGGGTAATTATTATTTTTGAGTAATGTAGTAACAATATTTAGATTTTTCCTATGAAATTTTTTATTTGATAATAAAATTGCTCTGTCAACAAGGTTGTACACAATATTGATCTTCTGTTGTGGTGGATGATAGGAATGATAATTAATAAGTCTGCCGGAAGAAGTGGGTTTATTATACCAATCTGTAATAATCGTATTATTATGGTGGATTAAAAGAATATCTAGAAAATTGATTTTTTTGTCCTGTTCTAATGTGTATCGACAAAAACATATCAATACCGTAATAAATACGTTCAATTCCTATAATAACAAGTTACAATTTACTTATGAATTAGAAGAGGACAAAAAAATCAATTTTCTAGATATTCTTTTAATCCACCGTAATAATACGATTATTACAGATTGGTATAATAAACCCACTTCTTCCGGCAGACTTATTAATTATCATTCCTATCATCCACAACAACAGAAGATCAATATTGTGTACAACCTTGTTGACAGAGCAATTTTATTATCAAATAAAAAATTTCATAGGAAAAATCTAAATATTGTTACTACATTACTCAAAAATAATAATTACCCTCGGAGATTCATCAAACAATATGCATACAAAAGATTTTACAAAATTAAATATGAGAACAACCAAAAAGACAATATTGTACAACACGAATTTGTATCCCACATTTCATTACCGTTCAATGACATTTTTGAAAAAATTGTAACCATTCTCAAACCTTATAACTTCCGTGTTTTGCCTCTTGTTAATAAGAGTCTAAGTTCTGTAATAAAATTAGGTAAAGACCCTACAAAAAAGTGGGATAAGACCAACGTAGTTTATAAGTTCTTTTGTAAATCGTGTCCTGCGTCATATGTAGGAGAAACTAAACGTACAATAAAAATCAGAATTAACGAACATTAAAAAAATAACAACATAGAATCAGTAGTTCCACAACATAGGAATAAATTTCTCCATGATTTTGACTGGGACAATACCAAAATTCTAGATCAGGAAGCTAATTACAAAAAACGTATATTGTCAGAAATGATCCACATTAACTGTAACAGTAATAACATAAATAAGAAAGAAGACGTTAAATTTTTAAATACGTCTTATTTTCCTTTATTGAGACTTTTAAATTAAATTTGTTGTCGTTTGATTTTTCTTTCTATATGTATCTGCATTTTGTTTGTAAACACAGACACCAACCCTTTACTGTGTATACTATAAATACTGACCAATCTCATGTTTTGCGTTAACATCGACTTCATGTGTACTACGTAACACACGTTATAATTTAAGGTATTAATTATTGTATTACGCGAGTGTTTTTAGTTTCTATTAATTACATTGTATTAATTGTTTTTTTTTTTGTTTAATAAAAAATTGTAGCCTGAAGAGGTTGGCAGACCAAGCCAACGAAACGTTGCCTTTTCTAATGAAATCGTTGAATTTTTGATTTCTAATCCTCGCCTCCGTCAGATCGACTTAACTCACTAGCTTCTTAGAAAAAATTTGGGAGTGCGATATTTTACTCATATTCTACAGTAACCAAACTTATTCTTGCTTATAAGTTTTTACTTTTGTAAAAAAAATTTTTAGATAGATTTCACAACTTTTTAAGAGTAAAAGTACATTATAAATAATGTTTGTTAAGTATAAAATTACGCTTTAATTGATTTCACAACTTTTTTGGGTTTGACTTTCAGTATCCGCGTGAAAGAAATTTATTTCGACTTTAGAAACAAAAAATTTATTATTTATTCGTAGAATTCCTTTTCATAAAATAAAACGTAAATAATTTTTTAGGATATTATATAGGTTTCGGAAAATAATTATTATGGTTCCGAAAAAATTCTTATCGTTTGTAAAACTTTTTGTAAAGTGATTGTAAAGGTTTTGGAAAAGAATTTCTCGTTGCTTGCAAAAGTTTGTAAAGGATTGTAGAAGTTTTGTAAAATAATTTATTAATGGAGTTTTTAAAAGATGTAGTGATGGACCATTTTTGGAGATATTTTGTAGAGAAAATATAATGATGAATAATTTACGGAAATGATTCTGTTATTGAAAGTACTCAAATTTAATTTAATGAGTAATACTACAGATAAGAAAAATGATTTTTGTAAGAAAAAGAAAATATTTTCATAGCAAATACATACAAACAAATATTGTCAAGAGATAAAGAGATAATTTAAAAATGAGAATAATTACTGCTAATAGCAAAAATCAGTTTTATGAGAAATAGAAAATGTTTTTATAAGAATTATAGAAAATACTTTAAAAAATAGTTTTTAAAAGTGTTTATTATAATTGTTTCAAAAAAACATTTAAGCTTTCAGTCAAGTTCTTTGTAGAGAGTTGAACAGTTGTTGAGAGCAAGATTGTTTGTATAAAAACATTATAAAACTTTTATTAGTATTTCAACCCTACTGAAAAATCTCAGGTGAGACCTCAGGTGATTTCTCAGGTGAGATCTCATGCAAAATCTCACCTGAGATTCTGCTCCAGATGCTGCAGAAAACTTACGTTAATTAAAAATCAGCTTCTTCAGTATTGGGAATGGCCTTTTAGGATGTTTTACCCCCCAGATGAGCTCAAAAATACATGTTTAAAAGCATTTTACACAATTTTTCAATTTTTCAAAATTGATACATGATATCTCACCTGAGATCTCACATGATATATCACCTGAGAAATCACCTGAGATCTCATGTATCAAATTTTATAAATTGAAAAATTGTGTAAAATGCTTTTAAAGAAGCTGATTTTCAATTAACGTAAGTTTTCTGCAGCATCTGGAGCAGAATCTCATGTGAGATTTTGGCGTGAGATTTTACATGAGATCTCACCTGAGATTTTTCAATAGGGAACAGAGAATTTAAAGTTGTTAAAAAAGATAACAATAATATATCTTTTCTTTGTAGCTATCGCAAGGAATAAAAGAAAAAAGTTCAAGTTCTCAGAATTACAATTTAAATCTCTGTATCACCTGATTCTCTTGCTTTTATAAAACTCGAAGCTCAAAGTTGGCTGAGAAGTTGAGTTCTCATATCAACTGCCATTTCCATAGCAGCAGGCGGTACAAAGTTTTTTAAAAACTATTCTTTTGCATCTATTTCTCTGAAATCACCTAATCCTCTAGCCTTTACAAAATGCGAAGCTCAAAGTTTGCCAAGTTAACTACCCTTACGTAACCAGAGGCGGATTAAGAAATTCGCCGCTCTACGCCGTCTCTGACACTGCCGCCCCTTTAAGGGCAGTGATTTTACACAAAACTAAAAATTTCATTGAAATAAATTTAACACACATTTAATTACAAAATTATAATTACATTGTTATTTCTACATTTACAAATGAATAGGTCTGTATCGAAAGTTATAAAATTATTGATAAAATAATATATGTGTATTTACTTACAAATTAACTTAAAAGTTATAGGTACTTACAAGGAGAGTACTTACAACACTCTCCTTGTTAGTCTGTGGTCGAGGTTTCTCTCGTCGAATCTTATAACCTAAAAAATTAACCACTAAAAATTTGTGAGAAACCCACACTAGACAGCCGTCATAATCAACTGTAGCCGGGGGATAGGAGGTCCACGCATAATAGGAAATTACGTACACGTACAACAATAAGCAATACTATTATTTAAACAATTTTTAAACTCAAGTAGGCGGGGGATATGAGGTCCACGCATATTAGGGAATTATGTAGACGTGCAACAATAAGCAATACTATTATTTAAATAATTTTTAAACCCAAGTAGTCGAGGGACGCGAGTTCCAATCATATAACGGAGTTACGTAGACGTGCGACGTAAGCAAGACGATTATTTGAATAATTTTTAAACCCAAGTAGCCAGGGGACGCGAGGTCCACGAATATGAAGAAGTCATGAAGACATGAAACAATAAGCAAAATGATTATTTAAATACTTTGTAAACCCTACTAGCCAAGGGACGCGAGGTCCACGCATATAAGGGAGTCATGAAGACATGAAACAATAAGCAAAACGATTATTTAAATAATGTTTAAGCCCAAGTAGCCTGGGGACGCGAGGACCACGCATATAAGAGAGTCACGTAGACATGCATGAATAACCAAGAGTATTATTTAAATAATTTTTAAACTCAAGTAACCGGGGGACGCGGGATCTACGCATATAAGGGAGTCATGTAGACATGAAAAAATAAGCAAAACAATTATTTGAATAATTTTTAAACCCAAGTAGCCGGGGGACGTGAGGTCCACGCATATAAGGGAGTCAAGTTATAGAGGTTAAGAATTTTTGAAATAAAAGTCTTGCTTACGTCGCACGTCTACGTAACTTCGTTATATACGTGGAACTCGCGTCCCCCGGCTACTTGAGTTTAAATAGTACATTATGTAATAAAGGGCTAAAGTCGCAGATTGTTCCCGCCGGTGAGTTCACTGCCCGAGCGAGCGTAGCGAAGCGAAGGCAGTAATCACCTAAGGGAATGATCGACTTTAGTCCCATGTTACGTATAGTACTTTATTTCCATCTCCACTGTGGCCATTTCATAGATTTGAAAAATTATTTTGTATATTTATGTGTTATATAATTTTGTTAGTTTTAACCTAATTCATCATAAATATAAAAAATTAGACTATGTTACTTTATTCTCGCATATGCAGGAATAAAGTACTTTATAGAGAGAATCAGACGCCACTTTTGCCCCGCTTTTCAGGCTATAAAATGGCCATTATAGTAAAGATGGGAATAAAATTATTTAAATAATTGTGTTGCTTATTGTTTACGTCTACGTAATTCCCTAATACGCGTGGACCTCATATACCCGGCTACTGAGGTTTAAAAATTATTTAAATAATCGTTTTGCTTATTTTTTTCATGTCTACATGACTCCCTTACATGCGTGGACCTCATATCCCCCGCCTACTTGGGTTTAAAAATTGTTAAAATAATTGTCTTGCTTATTGTTGCACGTCTACGTAATTAATTCCCTAATATGCATGGACCTCATATCCCCCGCCTACTTGGGTTTAAAAAATTATTTTTAAAATAATTCGGGCTCCTTGGGGGCCCTTGCCTACCGTGGGGCCTGGGGCAGTTTGTTCCAGTTGCCCCCCCCCCCCACACCCCCCCTAGTGGCAGGGCTGGCTGATCATTATTGCCAGGAAAAATGTTAAACTCCGCCCTTGGTCATGGATACCCGTGTCGGTAAATAGCTTAAAGTCTCACTATAGCGTTTTATTCATCGCTTTCAATTTCTTTTTAACATTAGCAAAAACAATAAAATATCTAATGTTTTTGGAGTCTTGCCGCCCCTTGATGACTCCTTCGAGTGCCGCCTATACGCCATGCCGTACTTGGCGTATACCTTAATCCGCCACTGTACGTAACAGCACCTGATACTAAGTTTTTTTACAAAACGCTCTTATGTATCCATTTGCTTTTGTTTTTTTGACAAATTATTATTACAATATTAAATTTGTGCTAAAATTTACCTTTAGCCTTCTATTGCACATTCTAAAGCTGGAATTCGTTTCATTATTTTGATATCCACATATTTCTTTTTCATAATATTTTATCAAAGACTTGATATTATTTTCATAATATTTTATCAAAGACTAGATCTAATAATCATACTACTGCATCACAGTCAGCTAGCAAATTAAAATGTTGGTTGCAGATTCAAAAAGTAGCCATTACAGTAATTTATATTATGGTTTCATGTACTGTATATTCACAGAACAAATGGCTCCTCTGAAAAATTTGGCGCCCAGAGAAATGAAATGGCTTTCGATTAAGACTACATGTTAATATAGTTCAAACAAATCTAATACGTATATAGGCGCATTGAATTTCTCGCACACCCATTTCAATGTCTAAGTAGCACAGGTCGCTCCTTCAGGCTTCTTCTATACTTGCCTTTGGAGCGTTCCCGCGCTCCTTGATATTTTTTTTTGAAAATGGAATTTACTAATGCCAGATATAAAGATTAATGAGGTCAACAGATATTAATATGTTGAAAAATCCTGGTTTGAATATGACTTTAATCAGTTTTGGAATTTCCTATTTTTGTGGAAAATTTGGTTTCTGATTATACACGCTTTTAAGGCATTTTCTATTCTTGATTTTTTCCTTTTATATTCAGTTGCTAAATCTTCGTGCATAGAATTATAGATGATATGCTTGTTTTAAGTTTTTTGAAAGATTTTTGTTTAGTATGTAACGCTTTTAAGAAGACCTATAGTCATCTTTTATGTACTTACAAAATTATCATAGTATGAAAGTTGGATATTTTTAAATAATTTGGTTGGAACAAAGTCAGAATCAGTAAGGAGAAGAATATATTATACGAAGATTTATTAAAAGAAACCTGAGGACATGGCCTGGAGCTGATACCTCTATAAGGAAGAAAAAATATAGAAGGAAAAAGGGAGATACATGCAGAGAATAAGAGAACATTTTCCAAATTTATATCTTCAAAAGATTATTTTTTACTTTTTAATACGATTTGTTTTTTAATAAAAGAGTGTTTTTAAAAATTTGTTGGTATCACTTATTTAACTTATTGAGTAGTATATTATGTCAAAAATTCAAGAGTTTAGCTCCTTTTGTTCTTGATAAAAAAAAAATTATTTTAGAGAAAATGCATTTTCATTGTTATGAGTAAAAATACCCTATCATGTAATCCGGAGTCTATCTTCGTTGCTGGTTAAAATTGACAGCCGTGCTGCAGTTGATACTATTTTATCATGTAAAACTAAGTTCGCTCGTTTTAACGCATCAAACCGTGATCTCTCTCCACTTGGTAACATAATCCGAGCATAGTCACAAAAGCCATTAAGTTGATCGTGATTTTTATCAACAAATTTTTAGCCCTTGACAAATAAAAAAGGCATCGCTGGCCTGCGGCTTTTTGGAATTTTAACCAAGAGTTAACTTGCTACAATGTACAATTTCCATAGTAAGTTATGGAATGGCTGTTGATATTTCACATTATCTTGAAACGTCTATTCTTTCAAATGAAATGTAATTGTTATTGATGAGAAATTCTGTATAATATATGTATCTTATTTCATTATTAAACGTAAAAAATAAATACAGAATTTGTATAGCAACATCATTTTTATATCAATTAAGAAAAAATGTGATAATTTAGTATTGTCTTCAAACGTAAAATTATTTTTATAATTGATTATAGAAAAATACGATATAAAAAAATTAATTTTCACTCATGTACCTACTGTAAATATGTATTTAAGGACGCTCTTGCAGGCAAATTTATGAACTTAGCAATTACATTTTTAATTATTTACGATATGCTGAATCTTGCGCTATCCTTTCTAAAACCGGTTACCATGAAAAATTTGATGAAATTAAAGCTTTAAATTTTACTGTTTTCATAGGCTCTTATGCGACAGAAGGAAAAAACTCGTAAAGTTGAATATTTACGGAACATAAACAATTTTTTGTTCAATATAAAATATGTGAGTTAAAAGGAAAAAGTTTTTTCTTTCAGATCATTATTCGTAAATCCATTCGTAACCGTGGAAAATACTATCAATCAAAGTGATAACGCGTTGTTCGCAAGAGAGAAGTTTCATTACCATTACACACTCTCTCTCTCTCTCTCTCTCTCTCTCTCTCTCTCTCTCTCTCTCTCTCTCTCTCTCTCTCTCTCTCTCTCTCTCTCTCTCTCTCTCTCTCTCTCTCTCTCTCTCTCTCTCGTTCACTTTCGCGACATATATTTGGCTTTGTAGCGTGTTTCGAATTCACGTTACACAATTTTATTCTTCAATTTTTAATGAACAACTGTACATAAATAAAGGGTAACGGAAAATCATAACCAATTTAGAATATAACAATATAAAATTACTCTCAGTGATTTAGTTATTGATTTACTATCAATTGTATACATATAGCTTCTAGATTATTAAAATATAACTTTAACATAAATGTTGATGAATGCATATTATATTTTACAATGTGTTTTTATGTTGTTCACTACCTTTCTAAGTCCTATAAAAGAAGTCGCTTAAATGGGGCGCGCGAAGCACGCCTCATGTCCCTCGTCGAAAAAAAGATGATATTGAAATACCTACTTGAATGTTTTAAATTACATAATTCTTAAATAAATATTTCACGATTTTTAAATAAAAATTTGATCATTTTAATAATCTTATCGCGCAAAAACTTTTCAAGAATTTGTTGTATGGAAATACATCTGGCGCATGACACGCGCAAAGGAGATTATCTCTACGAAGGCTTACAAGCTTGCGCGCGGACAACTGAACTTTACTCACGCAATCCAGAAATAGTGTATCACTTACTAAATAGATTATACTCATCCAGGGAAGAAAAGAGAAGTCCAGTCCAGACCACCTGTAAATTTCGTACACTTTCTCTGGGGTAGCCTTCTTTTTTCCCATGGCGCGTATGCTATTTTTCACCACACCCGAGTCGCCAGTATACCACATTTGACCTTTTTAATCAGGAGAAAATATGGTACCTTCAGCCAGGGTATGGCGAAAAATAAAATTTGTATGTAAACAGTACCAATCATTCTTTTTGTAGCATAAACTATATCTTATGTTCACATAAATTTCCGCTTATCAGAAAAACCAAATCTAAAATGAACTAAACTTCACATGCTCGTGGATCCCGGACATCTGGTGTACTCGCAGAAGTAAGGCAGCAGATTTGTGCAATCCCAACTGTCCATGCCGGATTGCATGTAGGAGCCGCAGCTAATACTGTCCGAAGGAACTTTGTTGTTTAACCAGTGTACGTAGCAAAAGGAATCGAGTTGTTCGTCCAGAACGCTCACCCATTCGTGATCCTGGAAATACGAGTGAAAGCCTACCCAGGCCCTTGTTACGTTCTCGCGTTGTAGAACGTTGCGTACAACCAGCTCGTCCTCGGCTGACCTGATGATGGCAAGGTGACCTGTAACACGGTCAGATTCATGTTCAGCTTATGTAAATGCAATTTGGTAATGTGATGGATTGCGAATCCAATGGATTCTACTGTAATTATAAGGAACCCATTATATATTAAAACCGAACAAGAAGCAAGGAAGTTTACTATGGCTTTAGAAAAATTTCTTCAGTTATTAATATTTACACACGCAGTGTCACAATTTATTAGAACTAATTTTTTTGTGAATCCTTCAATAAATCGTATTCATTATAACAGATTTAAATAATAATAATAATAAATATTTTCAGACGATGTTTATCTCACTCTGAAGGATCATCTTATAAAAAGCAAATTAAAATAGAGATAACTATAGCTAAGCTTTTTACCAAGCAAAAATGTATCATCAAATTCTTTTTACAAATGTCTATATAATGTCAATTTTCTTCTTCTATATTACTGTGGAGACAATTATATTTCTGTTTTAACTTCTGCGCCAAAATAACTTGGATTTTAAGTAAAAAAGGTAAGTGAAAAAATGCTGGGAAATAAAAATACGATTTATTAGTAATTAATAGTGACAGAATCTTCTCTTAGTTAATCGATATGAGGTTTGTCTCGTTAATGTTGCTAATGCGACGTGCGGCATTTAACTTTCCCCAGGATTCAAGCCTTGCAAAAATGATCGATTTTACTTTCTAGTCATAAATATAATTATTTCAATTCCTTAAAGATGTTTATACTAAACCATATCTATCAAACTAAGCATTTAATGAAAAACATAAAAATAGATTCAGTCAAACAAATTTTTAAATGTCAAACCTATAATGTGTCTTATTATTTTAAACTCCAGTCATCAGGAAATATTCATTTCACATAAACAAGTCGATAAGAAATGAGTACCTAAATATTATATTTCTTATCTATTTTTCAATAAAATTGGAAGCTTTCACATTAAATCCTAAGAATCGATTAAGCGTCGCTTATTAACAAAAAAAAACATTGATCTAACGTAAAATATTGCACTCACCTCCATTCATCACGCAGGACCTTCTAGCATCAGGCCACGACTTTCCGGTAAAGAAGAATTTGATGGGCCGGTCTTTGCTCGCGGGCTCGATGCAGGAACCGCAGATGGCCTGGTTCTCCTGCTCGTTAAAGCACGCGCCTAGACTTGAGTGCTGCTCCAGCATTGCCCGATGGAAGTCTAAGATGCTAGACGCCGATCTATCACCTATGCGTAGATTAATATGTGTATCAGATTGTTGTAATTTGATATGATGAGAAAAGCGAAAAGTTCATTGCTCAATATTGCGAAAATTACAAAAAATATAGTGAATGCTTAAAATACAAACTTAAAATTTTTACGTTTGTGTTAATGAAATTTTTATTTAAACTTCCTAGTAAAATAGAAAAGGTATAACTTGTTACTTCTAGATAATTAAATGTTTAGGTCAAATCGTAACAAATTACTATTTGTTAAATCATAAAAAACGTTTTTGACACTACGTGCGCAAAGCTTTGTACATGTCGTGTCAAAAAATACCGATTGATACGCGTGCGAGGAGATATTTTGAACCTCGTATGACCTTTTCATCCTCGCTTCGCTCGGACGCAAACGTTCACAGCAGGATAAAATCACTTTCATGCCCTAGTATAGAAATGTACTATTCGTTAAAAACTTTATGTAAGTATACCTTTTGGCTGTCCAGAAGTGCTGGCAAACAAGATCGAAGAAGAGATTAGGTGACACAAAAACACCACCAGCATGAGGAAAAGACCAGTAAACATGATTTTTAGATGATTTTGTGCAGCTGTGCTCTATGATTCCGATTCTGTAGAAAGTAGAATCACTTAATCAAGTATGGGCAATTTATATACCTCGCACAATGATAAGATAATTATCAGTCCATTCGGCGGTTATGATTCCTACTATGAAAAATTCAATACTCTTGACTGTTGTTACTTCATGAAATTAATGAGGAATTTAATAATTAAAGAAGTTCTATGTGAATAAATGTATCAGAAAAAAGTTATTTTGACCCTCCGAGCGCGAAATTCGGTCTCTTGTGTCTATCTAGCAGGCACAAAATAGTACATACATTCTGGCTCTGGGGCGCGAAATTCGCGCATTCGCAGGATGTACTATTTCGTGCCCGTCCCTATTCAAAATATTTACGTAATTAATCACGTACTTACTCACATATTAAATAATATCATAAATCAAATATTTGATAATATCGATGGCTCCTAATAAGAAACCACTATCTCACGGTAAACGATTATAACCGCGTATCTCTTAACAGTAGATGATAAAACCCGTATGTTTTATTATACGGATTAAAAAAGCTATATCTTTGACGTTACGATTATATACCTTGTACCTTTGAACCTCCTTTTAAAAAACCTTTTAATTGAGTTCTCATGATTTTTTTATTAAGCTTTGTAGTAATTAAAAAAGAAATAAGCTCTATTTTAGTCATACTAACAATAATAAATAATAGTTTTAATAAATTAAAAAAAATAGAAATTGAAAACCAGTATCTCGCATGAGCGTCAAAATTTCCCATTAAAATACAAGTAACTCGGCGTACGATAACACCACCTTGATATTTAACTTATTTTTGTAAACAAATACATAGCAACGTCGCGGCCTCAATGAGACGCGAATGGTTCGGTTTTGAGAGTTTCATGTTTCTTTAACGTTTTTTAAGAGGTTCAGGGATTTCAGCTGCGGGGCGAGGTTAGGGATGTCCAAAGTCTGAACTATCAAATTACACTTTATTTTAAACGGATTTTAAACGGACTTTTTTTGCATTCTGTCTGATGGATGAAAAATGAAACCAACCTTTTTTTCACTTTCGATTTCATTCTCATTAAACTAATTAACATGACTTTTTTTATATATTTTTTAGCAGAGACTAGAAGTATTTTTAATAAGTGGAATAAAAACATTAATGTTATAAAGTTAATCAAACAACAATTTCGTCTCTTTTCTCGCTCTCTGAGTTAAGACACCTACTTTTAATACGCTCCTAGCGTGATCGCCGCGACATCTATACGAGCAATTCCTGGGAAATTTCCCTTTTACGTCGCCAAAAAAATTAAAAATTTTTTTGAATGCACACTTACCAAACAAGGTTTTTCTCGTTTCTTGAACCTTACAGAACGTGAAAAAACGTGTGTTCCAAGCCGATTGAGTGGTATCATTTTTTTACAGCACTTTTAATTTTTCTTATGGAAATTTAACATGGGAAAAATGGGTGAAAAGTTGTCATTGATGATGAACCAATAACAAGCTATTGAAGAGGCCAAACCAAATTCCACAAAAAAGCGATTAAAGTTGAAGAATCGCGGTGAATGAGGGCACAGACGGTGAGCCTGACTATTATGGCACGGCCTAGAGCTGTGGAGACTTTTCCGTGCATATACATACGCCCGCAAGGACGCGATACACAACGCGTCTTCGACGCGCTCCGTTTTACAAGCCGAGATGGAGTCGCGCGTTTTTCCCGGCGTCTGCGCGCAGGATTTGTTTTTGCGCCGCGGGACCGGAACGTCAGCAAATTCCCTGGCTCTTTTGGCGCCGCCTTCTTGGCAAGCATATCGCTGGACTCTGAAGTGGCTCTCGTTAAACCTGCGTGAGACCGTCGAGTAGCGAGTCGGCGTTTTGGGTTTTCTGCGCAATTTCAATTCAGGCAACTAGTCCGATTCCAATAGAAGCTTGCGGGAGAATCAAGAGTTACCGGCGACAAAGAGGACGATGAGAACGACGAGAGGGCAGAAAAATGGCATGCGCGCGATACCCCATCAATTTTTTGTTTCGCTTTCTATCCAGGTCTCGAGTTTATCAAATCTCGTCTACCTTGCGCGAGCGCTCAGTCGAATTTACCTTTCGCGCAAAATCGTAGCGCGATTAAATTACGCGCGAACGATTACTGTCACAAAATATATTATTAAAAAATACATTTATTTTAATAATATTTGGTATTATTGATACTCATCTAGTTAAGTATTACATACACAACTTAAAGACAGTATCTCGTCGCGAACATTTTTTTACTAATATGCATGAAACGATAGTTCGTAAGTCATCATAATTTAATAGTGTATTAGCAGTTTTGCTAACGTCTGCGATGTATGCGTAATGGTGATTATCAAAATTGAAATTATAAATCGGGTACTCGCGAAATATTATTTTCCCTTTTACTTTATAAATTTTATAAAGTTTACCAAAATTTGAACCATTGTCTTCACCAATCTCACTAAGAATTATAGCACCTTCACGATACATATAGCCCATTACTTCTACATATTTTAATCTTGAAAATCATTATCTTAAAAAAAGGATGAGCTTAAAAATGAGCAGTTTATCCATGATTTTGTTTAGGGGAGCATGTAAGTATTATATTGTAAGTTGTTAGGTTATGAAAAGCCGCGCAGGGGTAATATTCCAAAATATTTTATATATAATATTCTTTTCAGAAAACGTATATGAAACTCCATTTCATAAAAAGTAGAAACTCCATTTTAGAAAAAGGAGAAACTATATTTCTTAAAAAGTAGATACTCCATACACTTTAAAGCTGTTTTAACATATATTAAACCATAATGCCGATCTGATTAAAGTAAAAAGTAAATTCTACATTTCTTTAAAGCTGTTTTTACAGATAACTTGTGAAAGTAAAATAACTTGCCATTTTACAGTCAAACATTTTTTATCGAATTTTGATATTTAAAAAAAGCCTTGCAATACTTCTTTTTCGCCACCATGATTTCGATGAATTTTCATGTTATATTTTGTTATTGAGTCGATACTTATGTGATGAAAGGCAAAGCCCATGATTATTTGTTATTGTCACGATACATGCGTCATTTGGTAATCTATTAATAAAAACTTCCAAGGAATAATGATAGAAAATGTTTTAAAAATTCTTTAATGTATAACAATGACAGTAACAAACATTGTTGTTATAATCATCGTAAAAATAATATAAATAATAGACTATGTCTCATTTGCAAAATCTATATTTTAAAGATTCGACTTTCATAAAATATCAAATAAAAATCCTATTGAAATACTTACTTGAATGTTTTAGATTACACACTTTCATTTCTCGTATCAATTTCTCAATTTATTTACTTACATAAATTAGATAATAAATATTTCATGATTTACAAATTAAAATTTGCTTTTTTTAATAATTTTGTCGCGTGACTAACTTTTCAAGAATTTGTTGTATGGAAATACATCTGGTGCATGATACGCACGAAGGAGATTATCTCGACGAAGACGTAATTGATGAGACTGCGTGCGAAAAATCGAACTTTGCTCACGGAATGTAGAAATAGCGTTTCCTCACTAAATAGTGCATACTCATACTAGGGAAGAAAAGAGAAGGCCACTCCAGCCCATCTGTAAATTTCTTACACTTTTTCTGGGGCGGCCCTCTTTTCTCCCATGACGCGCATGCTATTTTTCGCCACACCCGAGTCGAAAGTATACCACATTTGACCTTTTAAATCCGGAGAAAATATGGTACCTTCAGCCAGAGTGTGGCGAAAAATACAATTTGTGTGTAAACAGTACCAATCATTCTTTTTTGTAGCTCATACTATATACCCTACACATTCACATAAATTTTCGCTTATTAGAAAAACTTCACACGCTCGGGGATCCCGGACATCCGGTGTACTCGCAGAAATAAGGCAGTAGCTCGTTGCATCTCTGGTTTTGCATGCCGTACTCTTTATAGGAGACGCAGACGTTGGACGACTGACCAACATTGGGCTCATTGTCGCGCCAGTGTACGTAGCAAAAGGAATCGAGTTGCTCATCCAGCAGGCTCAGCCACTCGTTGTACTCAAAGCTTGAGTGAAAGCCCAGCCAGGCCTCTGTTAGGTTCTCGCGTTTCAGAATGTTGCGTACAGCCAGCTCGTCCTCGACTGACCTGATGATGGCGAGGTGACCTGTAACATCGTTAGGTTCATGTACAGTTGTGAGTGCACTTTGGTAATGAGAGGAATTGCGAACCCATTCTACTGTGATTATATATAGGACCCCTTGTACAATATATTAATCGAATGAGAATCAAAGATTGCTATTTTTTAGAAACATTTTGTCATAAGGTAAAGGATCCAGTACTGGGAAAGTTTTGACAATACTTTTTGTATAATCTTTTCTATCACCAAAAATAAGCATAATACGTGAAAACTACACGGAGAAAAATTTATTTGTTTATTATTTTTATAGTACCGCTGAAACACACTCGACATCTGGGATTTTTACTTTTTTTAAATAGTCATTTTTATTAATTTTGTAGTAAATGGACTGATACTATGATATTTCGTTTCAGCAGTCATAAAAACTACTACTTCAAATAGTAAAATTTGCTACAAAAATAATAAAAATTATTATTTGAAAAGTAAAATTTGCTACGAAAATCGTAAAAATCACTATTTAAAAAGTAAAAATCCCACATGTCGAGTGTGTCCCAGCACTACTATGAAAATAATAAATTTTCTTATAAAAAAAGTAAAGTTTACAAATAAATTTTTCTCTGTATAATCACCTTAGCAGATCTCTCGTGTCTCAAGGTTTATTTTAAGAAAAAAAATGCATTCTTATTTCGTTGCTGGTGTATTAAAATAATCGCATTAAAAGAAAATAATTATCGACTGGTGTAGTGGGACACGCTAATTTATTTGGAACCAGTACAAGTGGGACGCCCGTTCGGAACCAATAGTGGGACTATACTTTTAAACGTGTCCCACTACTGTGTTATAGGAATTGAGAGGCACCTAAAGTGGGACATTAAAGGTTTTGCTATACGCACTTCTGAATTAAACATGATCTTGAAAAATTTGTATCTTGTTATACACTAATTTAAGAGTAAATCAACACAATAACGAAGTGACTGCGTAATTAACATCATAAAGAATAATAATGAATGAATGCTATTATAGTCGTAACAGTTTATTGTAATGGTCTTACTGTTGTCCCACTACTGATTCCAAAATTGGCTGTGTCCCAGTACTGGGTCCTTTACCTTATATCACTATTTATACACACGGTGTTATAATTTATTAATGGAACTAATCTTTTTGCGCTACTTTAAATACATCACATTCATTTTGACGGATTAAAGTATTAATAATAAATTATGTTTTCTGACGATATTCGCTGTGAAGGATCACATTATAAAAATAAAATTACGATATAGAGATAACTAGCTAAGTTTTTCACTAAGCAAAAATGTATCATCAGATTTTTTACAAATTTTTTCGTTCTTAATTTCGTGTCAATTTTTTTGTTCTATATTGCTGTAGAGAAAATTATATTTCTACTTAATCGTCTGCGCCAAAATAACTTGCTTGGTAAGTAAAAGAGATAAGTGAAAAAAATGCTGGGAAATAAAAATAAGATTTATTAGGGGGAGGGGGGTCCAAAGTTGAGACGATTCACTTTAAAATTGAAGTCAACTATAGACGTTTTTCAGTTCAACATATGGTAATGCAGATTATTCTTAATTTCGAAATTCTAAATTACGAAAGTCATATTTTCGAATCTAACAATTCACCTACTGTCCGTAAAACATCGAATTTCGATCATCAATACAATTTCAAAGCAAATATAACTTGTTTCTAATGATGTATTTCGAAATATCTTTATTGCATCCCTATTAAAATTCTCTTTATGAAATTCGATGTTTTGTATACATTGTAATGAGTGAAATTAATAAACTATCATATAGAAGTGCCCGCTGTTATGAATATATTTATTTCAATTCCTTAGAGTTCACACTAAACCATAGCCAGCGAACTAAGCATTTAATAAAATACGTAAAAATAAATTCAGTTAATCAAATTTTTAAGGGGGCTAGACACCTTTTTTCTCTGAAATAAGAAGTCACATTTTAATACATAAATGTAAACTAATTATTTCATACTTTTTACATATAAAAGTGGGTATATTTACCTTACCTTAAAACTTTCTCCGATGGGCCTTTTATATGGTCCAGAACCATAGTCATCAATGAAACAAGTTTTTTCACTAACCGTAAGCTTTGAAATTTTCCTGTGGATGGATTAACTCCAGATTTGAACTAAATTACTCCTGAATAGTATAATTCTCATATGAGTGTAGAGATCTAGGATTAAATGTCGGAAAAAATTTTTACATCAGAAAAATTATGAAAAAATATAAAAAATTTAAAAAAATTTAAAAAAAAACTCTTGAAAAACAGCACAATTTTTTTTTTCTCATTAGATCAAAAATCCCTACACTCGTATGAGAATTATACTATTCAGGAGTAATTTAGTTCAAATCTGGAGTCAATCCATCCACAGGAAAATTTCAAAGCTTACGGTTAGTGAAAAAACTTGTTTTATTGATGACTATGGTTCTGGACCATATAAAAGGCCCATCGGAGAAAGTTTTAAGGTAAGGTAAATATACCCACTTTTACATGTAAAAAGTATGAAATAATTAGTTTACATTTATGTATTAAAATGTGACTTCTTATTTCAGAGAAAAAAGGTGTCTAGCCCCCTTAAATGTCAAACCTAGCGTGTCTTATTATTTTAAACTCCTGTCTAGTGATCAGGAAATAATCATTTCACATAAACAAGACGATAAGAAATGAGTTCCTATACATACTATATTTCTTATCTATTTTGCAATATAAACGGAAGTTTTCAGATTAACTTCTAAGAATCGATTGAGCACCGCTTTTATACTTATTACGAAAAAAAACATCGATCTAACATAAAATTCTATACTCACCTCCATTCATCACGCAGGCCCTTCTAGCACCGGACCACGTCTTCTTGGTGCGAAAGAACTTGATGGGCCGGTCCTTGCTCACGGGTCCAATGCAGGGACCGCAGGTCGCCTGGTTCTTCTGCTCTTCGAAGCGCGCGCCTAGAAAGTCTAAGCTGGCGGACGTCAACCGGTCGCCTGTGCGTAGAAGAATGTGTATATCAAATCGTTGTAATTTGACATGATGACAAAAGCGAAAACTTCATTGCTCTTTGTTTTATCATTGCTCATTATTGCAAAAATTATGAGCATATATCTGTGGCTTCCAAGAATAACGACCTAACCCACTTGGGGGTCAAAATTGAGTTAGCACCGGAATTTATACCTTCTAACTACCCTTTTTCATATAGACTTGGTCCGGAAATCTGAAACGCGTTCAAAGAGTAAATATCAGCTAAGTGCATAACCACTTAACTGCACCTGTGCCCGGAAAAACGACTTAACTGAATATTTATATTTAAGTAAAAGCACCGTTTTGAAGTTAATGCTACGCAATAAACAGATTATGATATACCTATTTTTATAGCAACAAAGATCAAAGGCAATAGATAATAGCAGGTAACACAACAGCTTTGATTGCCGGGCGATGGGACGAGTGTGCATAAACAGTAACCAAGTAACGTTCGGTATTCGGTTTACCGAATTCCGTTGACTTCAAGCATATTCCGTTGGGAGGCACATGCGTGCGGATGAATATTTAAAAAAGAATTGGAATTCTATGTTTTAAGTGTAGAAATAACTATGTTATTTATCTTATTTGAACAATTTCCCTAAACCGCTTATTAACTGCACAGTTATTTATAAAAAGAATAAAAATGTATTCTAGCAGCTGATAGTAGGGTTCGAAAGATATTCGATACCTTTGTAAATGTCTACATTGTTATGACTCACCTCGCGCATTTCGATCTTACATATGAAGTGCCATGACAGAAATTTTAAAACGTCGTTTTCTCGAAAGTGGCTTAGATCGTTATTCCTAGAAGCCACAGATATAGCGAATGCTTGAAATATAAAGTTAAAATTTTTACACTTTTGTGTTAATGAAATTTTTATTTAAACTTTCTAGTAAAATAGAAGATACTCATACGACTCGTTATTTCTAGATAATTGGATGTTTACGTCAAATTGCAAGAAAGTACTATTTGTTAAATTATAAAACACGTTTTGTTAAAAATCTCTTTGACTTCGCGTCACTTCCAAACATTTGATAAGCTTTAAGTAAGTAAGTACCTTTTGGCTGTCCAGAAGTGCTGGCAAACGAGAGCGAAGAAGAGATTAGATGACATAAAAGCACTACCAGCAGGGAAACACCAGTAAACATGATTTTTAGATGATTTTGTTCAGCAGTCCTCTATAATTGCGATTCTGTAGGAAGTAAAATCGTTTAATCTAGTATGAGCAATTTATATACCTCGCAATGATAAGATAGCTTGGGAATTGTTTGTCCATTCGGCGTTAATGATTCGATACTCGAATGGAAAAATGAACAGTACGATAGATATAATGTAAATTATCGCATATTTCCGTACGTCTGCGTCCAATTAGGTACGTTTCGGTATGTTTGTGTACGTTTTTGTATACATTTACGTACGTTTTGATTACGATTGGGACATTTTGTAAGGAAACGTACCGAAATGTACCGAATTGTACTTCCTCTCCTCTTACCCCCACCACCATCCACCTTCTCCTCTCCAACTTTCCATTCTCACTTAAATTAATAAAGAATGATAAATGTTATCTAATTTACTTGACTCTACCATTAAATTTACATTATTCCGATTCCTTAGAATGTGAATACTTTCAAGGCTTTCCCTCTTATATTTATTCTTAATCCCTTGTTCCAAAATATCTACACTCCCAAAATCGAAAGAATGCAAACTATTACAAATTTTACATCGGGTTTGAAAGAACATTGTTTAAACAGTTTGGGGTGATTATAAACAAGGGCAATCTGACTGCCATAAATATTAATTATTTTAATTTAATTTATAAGACTGTAAGACCGATGGAAAAATTCCCATCAGTTGATAGTAAGTTGCATTCGACATAAGTAATATTTTTAATGATCATTCTACTTTTTTTTCAATGATTTAATTATTCATTAATATTTAAAAAATTTAACATTTTTTTCTTATTATTGAAATTATTTGTTATTTGACACTTATTTTATTTAAAAAAATGTAATATTTTAAAATATAAAATTAAAAAATTGCTATCTACCTTGAGATCAACTTGCTCACATTTTCAAAATCATATATAATAACTCCATTTTTTACATTATAAATATATTATTATTCAGTAATTGTGTATCTTTATTATAAATAATTGTGTACATATTATAAAAATTGAAATTATACTTCTAATTTTGATTTTTTTAATGGTCCGTTATAATTTTCGTCATCCTCTTCTTCTATTTTCAATAAAATATCGTTGATTGTTGATTTTATCATTTCTTACACCATCTTAATACAAAAAAGCAAATAAAATATTATGTAAACACAAATATCAGTGGCAGCCAATAAAAACATTTACATAACTTTCTGAAAGCAAAATGAGTGTATATATAAGTTTATACCCGTGAACCATAAACGTTTAAACTTTAAAATATTTATCTCAAAATCAAGTCAGGGTAATTCTTACTATATTCACTTCTTAAATCGCGATTATTCGAAAAGTTAGTTCAAACTCAAATATAATTGAAGGTAGTTCACCAGGAAATTGATTTTCTTTAAATTTTCTTAAAAATTAGTGTATACGCAACAGAAGTTAATTCTTTCCGAACGTGCCTAGTGAATCTTAAAATCCTGCAATCTCATTGACTGATTCCAATTTAGGGTTAATGTTTACACAATAGTATACAACGATAAATGAGGAGTTTCCACCATACATAATATGCTTATAGCACAATTTTTCCGATATTGCGATTTTTATGACGGCATTGTCCGGTCAACTTAAATTTACTTATCCCTTAAATTTAATTATCCCTTGTGGTCAGTTTTACCCGAGTAAAATTTTAAATTTATTCACATTATCAAAAAATGAAAAATTACAATAATTTTACTCCAGTTATTTACACCCGAGGGAAGTTGATTCTTTCCGAACGTACCTAGTCAATTTTAAAATTCTGCAATCTCATTGGACGATTCCAATTACTTTTTCAATGATTTAATAATTTATTAATATTTGTAAATTCCATATTTTTTTCTTATTATTTAAATTTTTTGATATTTCACACTTATTTTATTCAATTTGATTAAGACAAAATAATTATTTTTAATATTTATGTAGAATGTAAATTAGAAATTGCACCCCAGTTGTGTGTGGATGGTGAATATATATAATCGATTTGATGGAGGCAAAGGAACGAAATCAAAGGCGTGATTTCATTTTTAAGCGACGTTTCGTCGGCCTGGTCTGCCGACCTCTTCAGACTTATTTAGAAATGAATGTGTTATGCATCAATCAAATATCTCAAAAAGTATTCAAACGATCTTGATGAAAATTCGCCCATATATTATCTATATCACATACAAAATTGTCTATAAATTTGGAGCTGACACATGGAGCCGTTCTCGAGAAATTACGATTTGAAAAAAAGGTTAAAAAAATTTTGACCTCAAATATTTCTGAAATTTCTGGACTAATCATTTTGCCCAAAGAACTCGACCGAGAGCTATCCAAAATCTACCTCTACAAGGAATTTTGAAGTGATTAAGTCAATTTTACTTCCGTAATCGTCGGACATGCAAAACTCATTTTTTTCATATTTCAATTTTTTTCTCAAAAACTAGTCGACAAAATAAATTCAAATTTTTACAGATTATAGCTAGTTATATTCTGCATTATCATGATTTTTTATCATTATAAGCTTTTTAAAAAAAAACACGTTTTTGTTAATATCAAAAGAACCGCAATAACTAATGCAATTTTTGCTTCCTCCTAGAGGAAGCTTTGTAATAGTAAAATTTTAAGTTTCGTTAAATCGCTCTAAAATCACGAATATAGAGATGATAGAAGTTTGAATGACATGATTTTAGACAATGTCTGTATGGATGTGTTGGTGTGTGTGTGTGTGCGTGCGTGCGTGCGTGCGTGCGTGTGTGTGTGTGTGTGTGTGTGTGTGTGTGTGTATGTGTGTATGTATGTACACCAATTTATCTCAGGATCTATTTGATCGATTTTAACCGGACAGGTCTCTTTTTTTTGTTTTTCTTGTGTGAATGGGGGAAGGAAATCCTCTTTTTGATTCGCCGATGCGTTTCTGTTTTATTTCGAATTTTCGATTTCCGCAAAATTCATTTTTGCGTTTTTTTAATGACAGCATTGAGATATTTGAATCGGACAGATAGTATTCAAAAGAGCATAAAAAACCTATATTATAAAAAAAAATACATTAGTTATTGCGGTTCTTTTGATATTAACAAAAACGTGTTTTTTTTTAAAAGCTTATGATGATAAAAAATAATTATAATGCATAATATAAATAGCTATAATCTGTAAAAATTTGGATCCATTCTGTCGACTAGTTTTTGAGAAAAAAATTGAAATATGAAAAAAATGAGTTTTGCATGTCCAACGATTACGGGAGTAAAATTGACTTAATCACGTCGAAATTCCTTGTAGAGGTAGATTTGGGATAGCTCTCGGCTAAGTTCTTTGGGCTAAATGATTGGTCAATAAATTTCAGAGATATTTGAGTTTAAAATTTTCTTACCTTTTTTCAAATCATAATTTCTCGAGAACGATTTGATGAATCAGCTCCAAATTTATAGACAATTTTGTGTGTGAGATTGGTACTATATCGGCGAATTTTTATCAAGATCGTTCGATTACTTTTTGAGATATTTGATATTTAAAATTTTCGTATTTTGCAAAGTCATTTTCTTTGTCGCATGATAACTAGAGAAAAAAATTGGTTTAATCATGTTAAAATATTGTGGAGATATAGAGTTTATATGTTTATCGTATAAGTACTTTAGGTAAAATAATTGTCTCATAATTTTTAGAGATATTTAAGGTTAAAATTTTGTTACGTATTTTTCAAAATCGTAATTTCTCAATGACGACTTAATGTGTCAGTTTGAAATTCATAGACTGTTTTGTATGCAATATAGGCAATACCTATGTACAATTTCATCCAGATTATATGGTTAGTTTTTGAGATATTTGATATTTAAAATGTTGGCATTTCTGGAATGTCGCACAATTACTATAGAGTAAAATTTAATTACTTTGAAATTTGATGGAGATCTAGATTTAATAGAGGTGGAGAGTTTGTATATTATTTATTACATAAATTGTTAGGGTAAAAGAATTAGTTTATAAATTTCAGAGATATTTGAGAAAACTGTTAAAACTGTTTCAGCCATCTTTTCAAATCGTAATTTTTCGGGAACGGCTTTATGTATATGTTACTAGAAAATGGAAATGACACGCGATACGCGCGCGTGTTGTTTACTTGCTTCTGTTTTTTATTGAAGTTAATTTTACAGCGAGCTCTACAGAAACTTGAAATTAGTCAGATACGCTGGTCAATTATTTTAAGTTTAAACTAATTTTTCGAATAATTGCGATTTAAGCAGTAAATATAGTAAGAATTACTCTCACTCAATTTTGAGATAAATATTTTAAAGTTTAAACGTTTATGATTCACGGGCATGTAATTATATACATACTCATTTTGCTTTCACAAAGTTATGTAAATTTTTTTATTAGTTGCCACTGATATTTATGTTTACATAATATTTTATTTGCTTTTTTTTTATTAAGATGTTGTAAGAAATGATAAAATCAACAATCAACGATATTTTATTGAAAATAAAAGATGAGGATCGATGACGAAAATTATAACGGACCATTAAAAAAATCAAAATAATTTCAATTTTTATAATATGTACACACTTATTTATAATAAAAATACGCAATTATTGAATAATAATATATTTAAAATGTAAAAAATAAAGTTATTATATGATTTTGAAAATGTGAGTAAGTCGATCTCAGGGTAGATAGCAATTTTTTAATTTTATATTTTAAAATATTTATTTTTTGTTAAATAAAATAAGTGTCAAATAACAAATAGTTTCAATAATTAGAATAAAATATTCAATTTTTTAAATATTAATGAATTATTAAATCATTGAAAAAAACCGCTGCCAATTCATTGGCCCGTAGCTTCCTCAACCGTAATTTATTGATTCCTTTAATTAATTTTTAATAACAAAATTTATAATTTTTTAAAAAATTTATTGCATAATTATAATTAAATTCATTTATGAATATTAAAAATTGTTAATTTTTAAATTTATTTATTTATTTATTATTTATTTATATCAAATTTATATAAATTTTGAGCTGATAAATAAAGTTATCATTTGAAATAGAAGTAAAATATCTATATTTTATAATAAAACAAATAGCTATCACGGTTGTTTTGTTATTAACAAAATCGTGTTTTTTTTATATTTCATAATTCATATTTTTTAAGAAAAAGAAAATTATAGCTATCATTATTCTTTTGTTATTAACAAAAACGTGTTTTTTTAAAAAAGTTCATAACTCACAAATAAATTATAATAATGCAGAATATAATGCATTCATAATGCATAATTCATAATTATAATAGATATAATTTTTAAACATTTTAATTCATTTTGTTACACATCATTGGAGTTATGAGTTTAAAAAAAAAACGTTTATTTTTTTTATGATAACTAAAGAACCGTGATAGATAGAAAATTAATTTTTTTAGAAAATATAGGTATTTTAATTCTCTTTCGAATGCCACCAACCCCATTCAGATACATAGAGCCGTTCTCGAGAAATTACGATTTTAAAAAATGTAAAAAAATTTTTAACCTCAAATATCTCTGAAATTTATGGACCAATCATTTTGCCCAAAGAACTCGACCAAGAACTATAACAAATCTACCTCTAAAAGGAATTTTGAAGTCATTAAGTCAATTTTACTCTTGTAATCGTTGGACATACAAAACTGATTTTTTTCATTTTTCAATTTTTTACTCAAAATCTAGCCTACAGAATGTATTCAAATTTTAACAGATTATAGCTATTTATATTCTGTACTATCATGATTTTTCTCAAAAAAATTGACCGTTAAGTTTAGGAGTTATAAGCTTCTAAAAAAACACGTTTTTGTTAATAACAAAAGAACCGTGATAGCTAGAAACTTTTTTTTTTTTTTAGAAAATATAGGTATTTTAATTCTCTTTCGAACGCTATACCCATCAGATTCGAATAACTCGATCCTATCATTAAAAAAAATATCAAAAAACAGTTTTGAGAAAATCGAAAATTTGAAAAAAGAAAACAAAAACGCACCGCCCCAATCAAAAAACGGATTTTTGACCCGCCATCACGCAAAAAAAACAAAAAAATGAGATCTGTCCGGTCAAAATCGACCGAGTAGAAGCTGAGAATGCTGAGATCCAGGCGTACACACACACACACACACACACACACACACACACCACACACACACACACACACACATACACACACACACACACACATACACACACACACACATGTATTTCGATTCCTAACACCTCGGAACAGAATTATAACATGTTTTTACAACAACTCAAAAATTTACTATCACAAAGCTTCCTCTAGGAGGAAGCAAAAGTATATTGAATAAACGTATTTTATATTTAAAATATATACTATACAAACGATATATTCATTTGGAGGAAGCTACGTGCCAATGAATTGGCAGCGGTTTTTTTTGTAATATAGGTTTTTTTATGCTCTTTCGAATGCTATCTGTCCGATTCAAATATCTCAATGTTATTATAAAAAAACGCATAAATGGATTTTGCGAAAATCGAAAATTCGAAATAAAAAAAAACGCATCGGTGAATCAAAAAGAGGATTTTCTTTTCTCATTCACACAAGAACAAAAAAAAATGAGACCTGTCCGGTTAAAATCGATGGAATAGATCCTGAGATAAAAGTATGAAACGGTATACGTGTACACACACACACGCACACACACACACGCACGCACACATGCGCACGCGCGCGCGCGCGCACACACACACACACACACACACACACACACACACACACACACACACACACACACACACACACATCCATACAGACATTGTCTAAAATCATGTGATTCAAACTTCTATCACCTTTATTCGTGTTTCTAGAGCGATTTAACGAAACTTAAAATTTTACTATTACAAGCTTCCCCTAGGAGGAAGCAAAATTATTTTGATTGTATGTTACAGAAAACTAGATTTAAAATGTTTTTTTTTGTTATTTTGAAATTGTCAGGAAAATCCTAAAAATTAATAATTTGAAAATATCTGACAAATAATCAAAAGACCAACGAAGACATATCTTCTATATCTATAACAAATGATGAAAAGACCAACGAAGAAATCATATATTCTCAAGAGTTATTCTTTTGATAAGAAAGAATCCTCGCTGATTTTATCGTGATAACAATGAGCAGCCTTTTCTAGTTTAAGAAAAGTAGTGTGCATTAATATTTTCTTGTTAAAAGAATAAATAATAACTACATGTAATTTTCACATACTTATACAAATTTATGAATTCAATTGTTAAAGGACGATGCTCACGGGTTCCCTAGATAAATATCAATAAAGTATATAAATGATAAAAGCATCAAGAATCCATCCAAACTTAAGCATCTCCATACGAATTTACCTGCGTGTATAAAAACGTAAATATTTAAAAAGTTATTTTTTACAATTTTTGCGACTGATTGTCGTAAGAATCTCGATTTTTCTACATTGATTTTTTGACATTGGTTTTGTTCGTCGACCTGCGTGTCTGCTCCATATCCGTGTGCTTCGTCCCTTATTACAATGACAAAGTTGTTTTATTCATATCCCAATATGAAAGTAATGAAGTAAACAGTTTTATAATTTAAAAATATTTAATTCATTTATTTTGTTAATGTACATATATTTTAATGTTTATAAATAAAAAATTAAATTTACTATTTATAAAGAAAGTTGATAATCATCATAAAAATAATACAAATAACCTATGCCTGATTTGAAAAATCTATAATTCAAAAATACGATCTTTTATAAAATATATTAAATAAAAATGATATCGAAATACTTTTTTTTTCTCTCAGTGTACTTGATTATAATTATGTAGTGTTTTAATCTATAACTCTTCAATAAGTATATTACAATTTTTGAAATAAGCCTACTTACTATGATAATCTTATTGCATAAAAAGCGACTAATCTGTCAACAGTTTTTTGTATCAAAATACATCTGGTACATTATACTCACACATTAATCTACGTATTCCAACGCCTTATATTCGAATATAATGCGTTAATAGTACATTTCGACACGGGTGGGGAAGTCGACTATTTAGCTGGTGTGACTTTTTGCACGAGCGAAGCGAGTGCGAAAAAGTCATACCAGCTAAATAATCGACTTACGCACTAGTTTCGAACGGTATTTTATACCGCGAGCGCCGAAAAATCATATCAAAGTTGTGATTTTGAGGTTAGAGTGGTATTTCGTTAAAAAAACGTCATCCATGTAAACATGGTACTGATCAAGTGGTTAAGTTCATCTTATCCTATTATTACAGTTATTTTTGAACACATTTACAGTCTGTTGAGTATTCCAGTAGTTATGCTAGAACACTCGATCTTGATAGCTCGTGTCAGCCATACTGGAACTTGGTTTGGCCTGTCCACCAGGAACTTGGTGATGTGGATGTCGCATGTGACCTGGCCTTCTTGGTGGCGCTAGGTATTCGAACATACTTTGCGTGTGCTGAGCTAACATTTTGCTCAGATCACACGGCATAGGATCAGTCCAAAAAAAGTCATGGTTAAGTGCTGAGTCTGAGTCAAACCTTTTGCTTGGATCAAGGATCAATAATTTGTCCAGTAAATCACATGCGTATGGGTCTTTCACATATGGCCTTAACCTATCTTTTACCTACATACATAATTAGTTACTAAACTTATTTCTAACATGGTATTGGAATTATTAAAAATAAAAAATGTACCTTTCGTTTTTGTCCTTGAATTAGTTCCATTTTGTTATATAATTCTAATAATTCAACACCAGGCCAAAGATCTGCGGTAATAGATCCACAGAGCTGGGATATTAATGTAAGTTGCTGTTGTTCTGTATTGCCTTGCATAATTGGAGATCTGTGATTAATATAACATTTGTATTAATTATTATGCTAAATTTAACACATATTTAATAACATGCTATATAATCTTAAATATACCTTGTCCACATTTCTGCCATAATGCAGCCAGCACCCCACAAATCGACTGGTGGTCCATAGTTTCTATCACCTAACAGTAATTCTGGTGGCCTGTACCATAAAGTTACAACACGATTTGTATAACGATTTACTTGTCCACTTTTATTGGCGCTAAATGCTCTAGCAAGACCAAAATCTGCCAATTTCAATATACCATTCTTCGTTATTAAGACATTTGCTGCTTTCATATCTCTGTGCAAAATCTAAAATAATTACAGTAAATTATTTTGAACAGCTCAATTTCAGCCAGATAAAAATACATGGAACGACACAGTAACCTTGTTACTGTGTATATAATACAGTCCATTCAACAACTGCTGCATCACTTTCTTTATCTCTCCCAAACTAAATTTGACATTTACATTTGAAAGCAATCCAGCTAAGTCATGTTCACAGAAATCAAACACAAGGTAGAAAGTAGAGCGATATCTATTGTATTGATTCGCTGTGCATGTAAAAACAAAGTATTAATATTGATGCTCAAACCAAAACACTGGCATCTTGACACATGATATACCTTTTGTCCTGCATATTTCTATTAGATTGACAATATTTTCGTTCTTGAGCAGCTGTAAGATTCTTATTTCACGCAGTGCCGTTATTGGAAACTGCAATGGAAATCAGTATTTTTTTTTTCTTCCTTATGAGGTATCAGCTTCAGGCAACGTCCTCAGAATGGAAATCAGTAAGGGTGCGATCCCATGGCGTTCCGAAAAATTAGACGGAACCATTTAAACCCGTGAGAGCGAGACATTCACGGAAGAATCTCTCTCTCACACTCACGGACTTAAATGGTTCCGTCTAATGTTTCAGAACGCCATGGGATCGTACCCTTAGAGTGTGCCCTAACAAAGAGGAATAGGTCACCTTACGGCATCATGTCAATAGTCACTTACACCCTCCTTCTCATTGTCCATGAGGACCTTCTTCATCGCCACGAAACGCTTGCTGTTGCTCTTGTCTCTCGCCTTGAATACCTCTCTGCACAAAATATAACAGTAAGTACGAGTGAAACATCATCCTAACGTAGCACACGAACTAACCTACAAAATGATAAGGGACTCACCCGAAGGTACCCTGGCCGATTTTGGCGACCTTCTCGTACTTGGATGACTCATCGCAGTACGGGAAGTCGAACTCCTCGATGTACTTCTCCTTCTCCTTGAGGTTCATCCTAGTGAATCGGGATGATTTGCGCTTTCAGGAAGTACACAACGAAACAATTACGTTGAAAATGGGGTTATCGCGTACAAGAGAGACGCTGACTCGCGGGTGGACGTGCAGAAGACAGAGTTGGCTGCGATTGGCTCTTGGCTGTGTTGCGTCACTGACGTCACTGACACCATACAACGGATAGAAGCGGTTTCATTCGTCAGTTAATCGTTTGGAGGGAACTACGTGGAAGTTCAAATTTAGTTTTCTGTGATACCTACCTATATTATTAGCATGATGTTATTGCTTACAAGTATGTTTACAAGTAATATAAATTAAGTACGTTAACAGTAAAGAGAAGAAAATAGCCTAGCCAAGTCTTGGCTGCCAAGAACTTAAGGACTTTTCGTATACATTATATATAAAATTATATACGTATTCACACACATTATAAAATACGTTTCGCTAATACATACGAATTAGTGAATTATTTTGCTGCAACTTTATTTATTTTTCATGAAATTGATTAATTTTTCGTATTAACTCGTTTAATCAATAACCAACTTCTCATTATTTTATTAGTAGAAAGTAGTAACTAGTAACATTCAGATGATTCACTATAAGTTAATTTCTAGAAAGTATATCAACGATTGATGTCAATACAATCTAGGGAAGAGTTGCATCACGCGTATCTCATGTCTAACGATATTTTTTTTTTCTTCCTTATGAGGTATCAGCTTCAGGCAACGTCCTCAGGTCTGACGATATATGTGACGACATCGGACAACTAAATATTATATTTATTAATCATCCTAATAAGCAAAGATTTAAGGTAAAAGAGTTCTTTAAGTAATCATGAACATCCTATCACAAAAATTACTTTAAGTAGTCTTCAAATTTTCAGAATGATTACTTTGTAAAAATATTTAAAAAATATTTAAAATAAAACAAAATAATATGAATAAGAAGTAAAATAATATGAATAATAAGTACATAAAGTTATTAGGTAAAGAATTCTTTGTATTACTTTGTATTAAGAATTGTTGCAATTCAAAATTTCGTGAAAAATTAAGGTGGTCAGCGCTGGGGAAGACTTGATCGTAAATAAAAATCAACTTTTTTTTATTTTTTCAAGTAACTTCTTATATTATTATAATAATTGAAAAAAAAAATAACTCACCTCTTTATAATAGGACCTTCCAAGGATCTTTTTTTTTTTTTTTTTTTTTCATTTTAATTTTGACCCATAACACCAAATCCTATGGCCGAAAATGCTATGGGTGCCACCAATCGGCAACTCTCCTCTATACTACATACACATACATATACACATGATGTAACAAGTATATATATATACTCATAATGAAGTTCATAGCTTTTGCCTACAATAATCATAAATTTGTTGGAAGAACTTCGCCTTTTTCTATTATTATTGGAAAACTTAAAAGCGTCACAAAAAATAGTCATGATAATTCAATAGTCAAGGAAATTTCTAATGAAATGGAATTTTTCATCTCTGAATTTGGATATTAAAAAATATGTCAAAAGTATATTTTCTTGAATAAGTTTAGTCGCGTTGTGAATTACGAATAACAATCAGAATAAAAAAGATAGCGAGCTAAGTAATTTACATGAGTTGAACAAGGACAGAAGATACTATAGGTATATATGAAACACGTCTTATAATGTGCTATAAATATGATATTACAAATAAACCGTGGGGTCTTATCACTTTATCTGGTTTTACTATGATATGAAAAAAAAAATTATCAACTGGCAAAATTGAATAAAAGTACACAATTAACATATTTCACTAAAATTTAATTGTTAAATTATATACCCATATTTTTGTGTTCAAAACGATTTCCAGAACAAAATATGCGATTTTCATCGTTATTCAAACGCATACACTTTTAATCATTTTATGATTTTACTCCGAAATCACTATACAAAAATATCAATTTTCATTCGCATATTAAACTCTATTTCGTCATAGCTTTGACAAAATAACAACATTGGCTCGTGCTCATCGGCAGCCCCTCTAAGCGTAATAAACCGCTTTCTCTCTCACTCTCTCTCTTCCTTTCTCTCTCCCTCACCCATCCCACTCCATCATCAACCCATTACTCCGAAAAATCCGTCCATGGCACATCACGTTGCACGCACGCGCGCGCGCGCTGCAATTTTCCGTGACACCCGCGCGCGCTCGGCGAAAAGTCATCAAGCGCGCCGAACACAGCTCTCGTTTTAACGAATCCCGATTGAAACGCGCTCTTTCTCTCTCACGCGCACGCATCATCGATTAAACCGGGGCGTTTACGTATCGCGTTTCGCACTCGAAAACAATAAACGACAATTCCCACGTGCACGCGCATGTATGTATGTATATATACGCACACCTATATGCGTCTGGCGCGCGACCGCGCGCGTTCACGGGAAGTGCAGAGAGGGGCTGGAAGTCGGGTACTCGAAATCAAGTGACGCGCTGAAAAAGAAGAGAGAGAGAGAGAGAGAGAGAGAGAGTGCGACGGCTTGTATATATATATGTGCGTATGTAGGCGGGGGACGGAGCGCGCCGAGCGCGTCTTCAGTCTTTACTTCTTTAAACGCCGGTGATGGAGTGGTTGAAGGCTGAGAGGGGACCACTCGAGAGCCCGCGCCGGAAGATGTAAGATGGTGCGCGGCGTGTACCTACGTATGTGTGTACGTGTAGGTGGAGAGAGAGTGTGAGAGAGAGAGAGAGAGAGAGATGTGAAAAGACAGGGAGAGGTAGGGAGCGGAAAGTAGAAAGGTTGTTGTGTAATAGCGTTAAAAATCGCGATGAATTTTCAGAGTTTAGCGGAAGATTTGTTATTTATTTTAATTGATTTTTAGTAGCTGAATTCTTTTGCCACTTCAGTTTCTAAAATGAGGAGAAGTATTACCAAATCGTGATAAATATACACTCACAGCTTTTTTTAAATTAGAAATAGTTTATTTCTTACATTGTTTCATATATATGCCTGTTTATTACGTCTATTTACACTGGACAGGAGTTATTCTTTTTGTTTTCGCTTACACTATACACTTCGAAAAAATATTTCTTTTTTTGTAAAATTTAATTTTCTTTTGTTTTATAGCGATTTTTCGATTTTTGTAATTTTATTTTATCATTTGAAATAACGTATAAAATGAAACGATTTATATCTAATTAAATTTTCAAGTGTTGATCAATAACTAGAAATAAAAATGATTCAATTGCTTTGAAATTTCGTGGAGGTGTAGAGTTTAGTTTGTATATTAGACGAGTTTATTGAATGGAAAGAATGGGTAATAAATTCTAGAGATATGGTAAGTATGGGAGTTACCGTGGGTTTAACATAACCAGTCGAATATTTTATCAAATTACATATAGATTTGAAACATTATTTTATAATTCTTGCTATGAAAGTTAAGCATATCTTTTATCTAAAAAACCAATCCTTTCAATTACACATGTAATATTGTTTTTAAAAACTATTAATAACATGAAAATTAATTTGTGTGGCAGTTACTGGGCTGTTGAACTTCCAAATTTTTAGATACCGTGCGCCGATTATTTTGCGTAGATGTCGAACATCACTTACTGTTCCCTAGCTTCAAATACTGTGCGCCAGATACAGTGCCAGGCGTTATTTACTGTACTGTAAATATTACATTTTACAAACTACATCTAGTAATTGAAAATTTTTTTGAATGGATATTTTACAATTATATCTCATTTTATTCTTTACTTGCAGAATTCTCTTGCTCCGATTTAACCCAGCCTTGAGTCATGTTATGAACATAAATAAAGAATTATTGATTTAACTTGTACATAAAAATATGTTGAGAAGCGCAGAAATTGGAGCGGGTACAGTATTTAAGATTATTTCTCGTGAACGGCTTTATGCAAAAGGTTTAAATAACCCCGTACAAAACCAATGGGAAAAATCAGTCGGTCCAATCAACTGAAACTTTGGGAAAAGATATAGTTCAGGTGGTCCTGAACAAAAGTTTTAGCCGATTTGACCGAATGATTTTTTCTATTGGTTTTGTGTTGGATTCTTTAGAGGAGATACTATACATGATACCAGGGGATACTATAGATGATATACGAAATACGTGTAAAATTTCATTAAAATATAGACAATTATTTTTTGATATTTGAAATAAAATGCTTCTCCAAAATTATTGGCATGTTGACCACCAAGATCTCAAAACCTGTCGGCGATTTTGACCGGATATCTATATGGTTTATTCTTTTTGTTTTGCCTCGCATACTTTAGTTAAGCAAAATATTTCCCTGTGCAGTTGTCTAATTAGATTTTCAATTGTTTTATAGCGATTTTTGGT
Source organism: Torymus aiolomorphi (assembly GCA_036365515.1). Lineage (NCBI taxonomy): Eukaryota > Metazoa > Arthropoda > Insecta > Hymenoptera > Torymidae > Torymus > Torymus aiolomorphi. The sequence continues at coordinate 108,242,550 of CM070874.1, forward strand.
ATTTTTATTATTCCATTTTTTAATACTTTGAAGTAAAAATATTACTCATGTATTACTAATGCACTAGAAGCAGGATGAAGTTTTCTATCATTTAAAAGCTGTATTTATATGGCCAGTCTTTCGTATTAATAATTAATACTGAAAACATGATTTTTCGTAAATAGGTTATTCCTCTTTTCAAAAATTGATGGATGAAATCAGTCATCACACTAAAACTGATTTGATTGGTTGTTAAATACAAGATGGCGATACGGCACCAAAATTTGAAATTTAAAATTTTATCTTGTACTTTTGTTAAAAGGGTAAACTTAGAATTTACTCCAAAAATCAAAATATAAGAAGTTGTCATCAAAATATAAGAAGATACTTTTTAATAAACAAAAAGGGCAATTATTTTAAAATTTTTATTTGAAAATATTCTGAACAGAAAAATAAAGCGCGCGAAGCACGCATGATATTGCTCGTGCATATAGGTACCGATTACCAAACGCATCATTTATGAAATTGCACGAACTTCCTAACCTCTTTGCGAGGTTGCCAAGTCGTGTGTGCAATGATCGACTGAGCGTGAATAATTTTATTCATTTGCTTATATTAACTCTAAAAATTGGTGTATCATTGGATCTGTGCATTATATTAATGGGATATTAAATATACATTTCTCAAAGTTTCATCAAAATCTGAACAGCCGTTCCCTACTGAAAAATCTCAGGTGAGATCTTAGGTGATTTCTCAGGTGAGATCTCAGGTAAAATCTCACGCCAAAATCTCACCTGAGATTCTGCTCCAGATGCTGCAGAAAACTTACGTAAATTAAAAATCTGCTTCTTCAGTATTGGAAATTGCCTCTTAGGATGTTTTACCTCCCAGATGATCTCAAAAATACATGTTTAGAAGCATTTTATGCAATTTTAAAAAATTGGTACATGAGATCGTAGGTGATTTCTCAGGTGAGATATCAAGTGAGATCTCAGGTGAAATATCATGTACCAATTTTTAAAAATTGAAAAATTGCATAAAATGCTTCCAAACATGTACTTTTGAGCTCATCTGGGGAGTAAAACATCATAACAGGCGATTTCCAATACTGAAGAAGTTGATTTTTAATTTACGTAAGTTTTCTGCAGCATCTAGAGCAGAATCTCAGGTGAGATTTTGACGTGAGATTTTACCTCAGATAAAATCTCACGATACCTGAGATAAAACCCTGAGACGTCACCTGAGATCTCACCTGAGATCTCACCTGAGATTTTTCAGTAGGGTTTTCATCAATTTCTTAATTAAAACTGTCAAAAACGTGATGTCCCATAAGACTACGTATTAATGGCACAAACATAAAATTATTAATAACCTTTTCCTGGGTTGGTGTAGCTTTCCAAAAATTTATATGAGCCAGTTTGAGGTAAAAACATACTAGTATACAAAATTTCGTAATTTTATGAACACTAATTAAAAACCGATAGCAATCCCTTAAGCAGTGATCGGAAAATAAGTACGTGACTTTTTAAACTAATATGAAGTATAATTATTTAATTTTTATTAAGCGAATGCTTCACGCAAACTAAATTATTCTCAAAAAGGAACAAATGCGTAAGCATGTATCTACAATCATTTTTTTTCAAAATTGCCGCCACGCAGCGTTGGCCCCGCGAGGATTCTCCCGATGAAACGGAATCATTTGATTAACTTCAGAGCGAACCAGAACGGAATCATTTGACTAAGTTCAGAGCGCTGCTCCGGCAGACCGCGGCGAAGAGAGCAGATACTATAGCAAAGAATCAAGTGTTCTGTTGAGTTTTCCTTTTTACAAGAGTAAATTTGTGGAAATTATGATGTTAACATACAAGAACATATTTTAGCAGCGATGAAGAGAATTCAGATATGTATTATATACTTATTATATTCTAATAATTTTTTAGTTTTTGCCTTAGCGGAAATATTTTTGTTCTATAAAGTTTTAAAAACTGTTGGTAAGAGTTTACTATAAACTGTTAATTACCAATTATTAATTCATTTTAAATGTCATTAAAAATTATTTGAAAGTGTTTCAAACTCGTATAAACTATTTGAAACTGCGTTCAAAATCCTATATTTCGTAACATTTATAAACAGTTACAAATAGTTTTAAGTAATTGTTGACAATTATTAACTGTTATTGACATTAATAATTTAGTACAAGGTGAATAAAAATTATTCGAATAGATACTTTGTGAGTTTTATTTTTCATTTCAGAAAAACGTGTACATTGCAATGCCAGCCATAGGACTAAATTTTGGAGCTGAGAACTGATTGAAAATGATTAATGGCAATCATATCTGGACTGGTGCAAATAACTTTGATCAAGATAAAAGTTATTATGTTTAAGGGAGGTGAATAATTATGTGTTATCGGGTTCATAAACTTTATGGAACTTTATGTAAAAGCTTTTGGATAGAAGAAAATATTGATGAGTGACCCGTGAGCATAAATAAATAATATAATTTATGATGCTGATTTGACATATTGGTCTGAGCTTTGGTTTGACATCTTCAACGACATTAGTTGATATCAGTGCTGGGCTATTGTCCACATTTACTGAAGCACCCGTTAAAAGATTGTGTTAAATGAATATTGATATACTGAAAAAAGAGAAAATGATGTGTTATTGTGAAAAATGTAGTGAATAAAAGTGTTCAGTTAATCTAATTTATGATTTTGTCAAGGTGGGAGACGTCAAAATGTTTCAGAGGAGATCTTTGTAAATATTTTTCTACACAAACTTTAAAAATTCTCAGTGATTCTTAGTTCCTAAACTGGTTGTGATTCTTAATTTTACTAGATTATGTGTGACAATTATGGGTTATTAATTTAAGTTGATTCAATCAATAATAATTTCATATGTACTCTATAGTGTTTGCAACTGAATAATTTTTTCACGAATTGTGGATTTAGAATGATGTTTTACAAATGGCTATAATATCTGGGCTGTTGCGAATAACTTTGATCAAGATAAAAGTTATTATGTTTAAAGGAGGTGAATAATTATGTGTTATGAGGTTCATATACTTTATAATAAGCTTTTGCATAACAGAAAATATTGGTGACACGTGAGCATAAATATACAATATAATTTATGACGCTCATTTGAAATATTGGTCTGAGACTTAAATTGGTTTAAAAAGAATTTGTCATCTTCAACAAAATTAGTTGATATCAGTGCGCTGTGCCATTGTACATATTTACTCAAGCACCAGTTAAAAGAATATGTTAAATGAATATTGAAATATTTTAAAAAGCGAAAATGATGTGTTATTGTGAAAATTTTAGTGAATAAAAGTGCTCAGTTAATCTAATTTATAATTTTATCACAGTGGGAGACGTCAAAATGTTTCAGAGGAGTTCTTAGTAAATATTTTTCTACACAAGATTCAGATAATAATTTCAAAAAGTGATATCAATTCAAGAATGTCAAGAAAGCTTTAATAATTCTCAGTGATTCTTAGTTCATAAACTGGTTGTGTTTCTTAATTTTACTAGATTATTTGTGACAATTATGGGTTATTAATTTAAGTTGTGAAACTTAAAGTTGTGAAATCCATAATAATTTCAAAAGTTCTCTATAGTGTTCACAACTGAATGATTTTCTCAAGAATTGAGGATTTAAAGTGATGTTTTATGTACATAAATGGCAATCATATCTGGACTCTTGGGAATAACTTTGACCAAGATAAAAGTTATCATGTTTAACGGAAGTGAATAATTATGTGTTATGAGGTTCATATACTTTATAATAACCTTTTGCACACAAGAAAATATTAGTGAGTATAGTGACACGCAAGCATAAATATTATGAGGTACATAAACTTTATAATAAGCTTTTGCATAGAAGAAAATATTGGTGAGTGACACGTGAGCATAAATATACAATATAATTTATCACGCTGATTTGAAATATTGGTCTGAGACTTAAATTGGTTTAAAAAGAATTTGTCATCTTCAACAAAATTAGTTGATATCAGTGCGCTGTGCCATTGTACATATTTACTCAAGCACCAGTTAAAAGAATATGTTAAATGAATATTGAAATATTTTAAAAAGCGAAAATGATGTGTTATTGTGAAAATTTTAGTGAATAAAAGTGCTCAGTTAATCTAATTTATAATTTTATCACAGTGGGAGACGTCAAAATGTTTCAGAGGAGTTCTTAGTAAATATTTTTCTACACAAGATTCAGATAATAATTTCAAAAAGTGATATCAATTCAAGAATGTCAAAAGCTTTAATACAAATGATAATCATATCTGGACTGGTGCGAATAACTTTGATTAAGATAAAAGTTATTATTAAATATTTTCGATTTAAATTGGTTCCTAGATTGGAGAAATATTAGAAATTTGGAGCAAGGGATTTCTCAATTGAAAATGACCAAAGCTGAGCTTTTTGTCAAAAATAGCTAAATATGAGGCAATTGGAATTGGTGGCTTGGGCTTAAACGAGAAATAAATTGATTACAACACTCAAAAGCTCTGTTAGCATCTAAAGAAGGTCACTTAAGGTCTCAAGTAGAATCAGTTTAAATGTTTAAATAAAATTGGAAGGTATGAAACAACGTCATGAAGAACGAAAAAAGACACTTGCAGATACAAATAACTCGCATGACAGAATATCTAGATTTATAAATAGGCTACAGAAAAAGATGCAACTTGTGACAAGAGAAAGCAACATGTACAGGCAACAACTAGATACATATGAAATAGAAATATCTGGATACCAAAATAATAGTTAAGAACGAAAGCAAGTTAGTAAAGAAAAGCAAGAAAGTTAACTAACGAGAATGGTAAGAATTCTGAATAAATGGTTGACGTGAATGAAGCTCCTTAATATAATACAAAATAAGGAACATTAAAATTTCATTTACTATTTTGATCATGGCACTTGTAAATTAAATATTAATAATTTTAAGTATAAATAAATTTCTACAAAAAGTTGCATAAATTTTTTCCTTTTTCTAATTATAATTTTTCTATTCTTACATAGTCTCTTAAAAAGTTGTGGAATCCACAAGTATTCTACGAAAGTCATAACTTATAGACAAGTGTATATTATCATTCCTTGCCAATTTTTTAATTTATTAATAAGAATTAAAAGTTCACGCAAAACCTACGTGTTTGGAAAATAAATTATTGTTATTATCTCTCTTAACAACTGCAAAGTTTCTTTTCGAAAAACAATAATTACATAAAACATATTTAAATAAGAAAAATGAAAAGTTTATGGAAAACTTATATGCTACCTAAAATAAATTATTTTTATTATCTCTCTAAACCACCGTTAAGTCGCTTTGTAAACAAAAATTGAGCCCCGCCGTCCCCTCCTTTTCTCTCATCTTTTCTTACTTAACAACTGTATAACGACACCACGAAAAACTTTCAGAAGAGCCTAAATATTTTTTTGAAACAGCCAACAAGACATTCTGTACAAGAATAATATACTAACAAACTTTATTTGGAAATTAGAACTACAGAATGTTTGAAAAATGTTTTTTCTAAAAAGAAAGCATTAACATTTTTTTCTCGAAAATAATTTTTGATATATTCATTTATCTAAATTAAAGTAGAAATAATAAAACTTTCTGCGAAAGTATAAAATAAGGCACGTATAAGGTTTTCCTGGAATCTATAAAAATAAAAAGAAATATATTTTCATATGACTTTACAAATTAATAGTATTGAAAATTTATTATCGTACATAAAATACAGGTTTGATTATATTATTTCAAGAAACGTTACTAATGTAATCATTGTATCGAGCTCCTTATAGAAACATTCAAATTTAAAACTTTTATTGTGACTAACAATACTTCTATTTAATAATAATATTAAAAATGTACTATATAATAAACTCTCATAACATTATACAAATGTTTAAACTAAGGCAAGTATTAGCGCCTCTCTCTCTCTCTCTCTCTCTCTCTCTCTCTCTCTCTCTCTCTCTCTCTCTCTCTCTCTCTCTCTCTCTCTCTCTCTCTCTCTCTCTCTCTCTCTCTCCCCCTCTCTCAACCAACATTCGTCAAACTGAATACCAAAAACTTTAATAAGAGCTTAAATATTTTTTTTAAACAATCAACACGTTTTTAAGAAGAAGAAATTTTTTAAGTAAGTTTTAACAACACAATTTTTAAGCAGTCCTTTTATTTCTTCGAATCTTATCAAGTCAATAAGCACACTTTGCAAATGGTGATAATTTTTTCATAACTCTTCAAATAATAATATTGTTAATATAAAACTTTCTATGAAAGTATAAAATGAGGCAAGTATAGTATATTATCCTACGTTTAAATCGATTTTTCTGCTATACCCGTTTCCGAGAAACGTGCTATCTGCTAGCTTATAAAATTAAGCTAGCAGACCGCTTTCGGGTAACTTTGCCAGTATTCGATTTGGCGATTATGGAAAAAGGACATATTTTTGTGCTTATTTTCTGCTGTCAGATAGCCGAAACTAAAAATCACAAAATCATTTGGGAGTCCCAGTACGAGACATATAAGGGAGTTATGTAGACGTCGAATAATTAGGAAAGATAATTATTAAAATAATTCTTAATCGCAAGTAGCAGGGAAAAGCAAGGTCCCCGCGTATAAGGGAGTTACGTAGATGAGTCAAATTAGGCTACAAAATTATTTAAATAATTATTAATTCTAAGTAGCGGGGGGGGCGTACGTGTGCCCAATTAGTCAAGAAAATTATTTAAATGATCCTAAAATCCAAATAGCCGGGGGAAGCGAGGTCCACGCGTATAATGAAGTTAGGTAGACGTGCAAAATTAGGCAAGATTATTATTTAAATAATTCTTAATCGCAAGTAGCCTGGGGGAACAAGGTCCTCGGGTACAAGGGAGTTACGTACTCGTGCAAAACTAGGCACAATCATTATTAAAAAATTCTCAAACCCAATTAACCGGGAAGCAAGGTTTACGCATATAAGGAAGTTACCTAGACGTGCTAAATTAGAGAACACAATTATTTAAATAGTTTTGAAACCCAAGTTGATGGGGAAAGCAAGGTCCACGCTTATAAGAAAGTTACGTAGACATGCATAATTAGGAAAGACAATTATTTAAGTATGTTGAATGTATAACGCCATCCATTTTTATATTAAATAGTTGAGGACGATCTTTGGAGGCAAAATGAAATGATCTTATTTCTTTATGGCAACGTTTCGTTGGCTTATAGTACGCCAACCTCATTGAGTCGAGAATAACATCTGATCGACGTATGATATATACGTTTATAATTTCGACCTGATGAGGTTGGCGTACTAAGCCAACGGAACGTTGCCATAAAGAAATAAGATCATTTCATTTTGCCTCCAAAGATCGTCCTCAACTATTTAAATTATTTAAATAGCTCTAAGACCTAAGTAGTCGGGGAGGCGAAGTCCACACGTACAAGGGAGTTACGTAGATGTGCCATATTTGACAAGACAATTATTTAAATAATTCCAAAATCCAAGTAGAGGGGAAAGCAAGGTCCGCGCGTATAAGGAAGTTACGTAGACGTGCAAAACTAAGCAACATCATTATTGAAATTATTCTAATACACAAGTAACCGGGGAAGCAAAGGCACCGCGCAGAGCAAAGTTACGTAGATGGACCAAATTAGGCAAGGTCATAATTTAAATAATTCTAAAACCCAAGTAGCTGGGAAAGCTAGGTCCACGCGTATAAGGAAGTTACCTAGACGAGCTAAATTAGGGAAGACAATTATTTAAACAGTTCCAAAACCCGAGTTGCGGGGAGAGCAAGGTCCACGCGTATAAGGAAGTTACCTAGACTTGTAAAATTAGGCAAGATCATTACTTAAATAATTCTAAAACTCAAGAAACCGGGGAAGCGAGGTCGTCCCGTATAAGGAAGTTACCTAGACGTACTAAATTAGCGAAGACAATTATTTAAATAGTTCCAAAGCCAAGTTTCGGGGAAAACAAGGTCCACGCGTTTAAGGGAGTTACGTAGATGTGCATAATTAGGAAAGATTATTATTTAAATAATTCTTAATCGCAAGTAGCCTGGTGAAACAAGGTCCTCACGTACAAGGGTGTTACGTAGACGTGCAAACATAGGCAACATCATTAATGAAATTATGCTAATGCACAAGTAACCGGGGTAGCAAAGGCAACGCGCACAGCGGAGTTACGTGGACGTACTAAATTAGGCAAGGTCATAATTTAAATAATTCTAAAACCCAAGTAGCCGGGAAAGCAAGGCCCACGCGTATAAGGAAGTTACCTAGACGTGTAAAATTAGGCAAGCTCATTACTTATATAATTCTAAAACTCATGAAACCGGGGAAGCGAGGTCATCCCGTATAAGGAAGTTACCTAGACGTGCTAAATTAGCGAAAACAATTATTTAAATAGTTCCAAAGCCAAGTTTCGGGGAAAACAAAGTCCACGCGTATAAGGGAGTTACGTAGATGTGCGTAATTAGGCAAGATTATTATTTAAATAATTCTTAATCGCAAGTAGCCTGGTGAAAGAAGGTCCTCACGTATAAGGGTGTTACGTAGACGTGCAAAACTAAGCAACATCATTATTGAAATTATTCTAAAACACAAGTAACCGGGGATGCAAAGGCAACGCGCACAGCGGAGTTACATAGACGTACTAAATTAGGCAAGGTCATAATTTAGATAATTCAAAAACCCAAGTAGCCGGGAAAGCAAGGCCCAAGCGTATAAGGAAGTTACCTAGACGAGCTAAATTAGGGAAGACAATTATTTAAACAGTTCCAGAACCCAAGTTGGCGGGGAAAGCAAGGTCCGCGCATATAAGGGAGTTACGCAGACATGCATAATTATAGGCAAAATAATTATTTAAATTATTCTAAAATCCAAGTTGCCGGGAGAGCAAGGTCCAAGCGTATAAGGAAGTTACCTAGACTTGTAAAATTAGGCAATATCATTACTTAAATAATACTAAAACTCAAGAAACCGAGGGAAGCGAGGTCGTCCCGTATAAGGAAGTTTCCTAGACGTGCTAAATTAGCGAAGACAATTATTTAAATAGTTCCAAAGCCAAGTTTCGGGGAAAACAAGTTCCACGCGTATAAGGGAGTTACGTAGATGTGCATAATTAGGCAAGATTATTATTTAAATAATTATTAATCGCAAGTAGCCTGGTGAAACAAGGTCCTCACGTATAAGGGTGTTACGTAGACGTGTAAAACTAGGCAACATCATTATTGAAATTATTCTAAAACACAAGTAACCGGGGAGGCAAAGGCAACGCGCACAGCGGAGTTACGTAGACGTACTAAATTAGGCAAGGTCATAATTTAAATAATTCTAATACCCATGTAGCCGGGAAAGCAAGGCCCACGCGTATAAGGTAGTTACCAAGACACGCTAAATTAGGGAATACAATTATTTAAATAGTTCCAAAACCCAAGTTGGCGGGGAAAACAAGGTCCACGCATATAAGGGAGTTACGTGGACGTGTATAATTAGGCAAGACCATTATTTAAATAATTCTAAAGCCCAAGTAGCCAAGGGAAGCCAGGTAGGTACTTGCGTATAAAGAAGTTAGGTGGACATATTCAATTAGGCATGATTATTATTTAAATAATTCTTAGTCGCAAGTAGCAGTGGAAAGCAAGGTCCACGCGTATAAGGAAGTTACGTAGACGTGAATAATGTGGCAAAACAATTATTTAAATAGCTCTATAAAACCCAAATAGCCAGTTGAAGTGAGGTATACTTGCGTATAAGAGAGTACGTATGTGTGTAAAATTAGGCTAGATCATTATTTAAATAGCTCCAAAATCCAAGTTTCCGGGGTAGCAATAGGGCAACGCGTACGGCGTATTTTCGTAGGCGTACTAAATTAGATGAGGTCATTTTTTAAATAATTCTAAAATCCAAGTAGCCAGAAAAAAGGTCCACGCGTATAAGGATATTACCTAAACGTGCTAAACTAGGCAAGGTCATTACTTAAATATTTCTAAAGCTCAAGTAACCGGGAGAAGCGGGTTCCTCGTGTATAAGAAAGTTACTTAGACGTGCAAAATTGTCGCAAGATTATTATTTAAATAATGCTTAATCTTAAGCAGCCGGGGAAAGCAAGGTCCACGCGCATAAGGGAGTTACTTAGACGTTCAAAACTAGGGAAGACAATTATTTAAATAGTTCCAACACCCAAGTTGCCGGGAAAGCAAGGCCCACGCATATAAAGGAGTTACGTGGACGTGCATAATTAGGCAATACCGTTATTTAAATAATTCTAAAACCCAAGTAGCCAGTGGAAGCGAGATACTTGCGTATAAAGAAGTTACCTTGACGTGCTGAATTAAGTAACAAAATTATGTAAATAATACTAAAAACATTCTAATGCCCTCCTTTACGTGGACCCGCCGTCCTTCGGCTACTTGGTTTTTAAAATTATCTAAGTAATTATTTTGCCTGATTTTGCATGTCAACATAAGGGGATTTTGTGCGTGGATCTTGTATCCCCCGAATATTTAGGTTGTAGAATTATTTAAATAATGATTTTGCCTAATTTTGCACGACTATAAATGCCTTATACGCGTGGACCTTGCTCACCTCAGTTAGTTTAGTTTGTTAGACGTAGAAAATTAAGCAAGATCATTATTTAAATAATTCTAACTTTAAATAAAGTGAAGCGACCTTCATTTGTAATGATGGGGAGTCGGAGAGGTGGCTGCGAGAGGCAGTGCCGTCCGTCAATCTCGGTGTCGTGACTCTGGCGAGGATTGTCGTCCCGCATTAACTCATCAAGAGAGTCAATGTGACGGCACTGGTACCACCGCCAAGAAGAGAAGCCTCCCAGCTGGTCAAGCTCCTGGGGCGCCAGAACCCGGTGTTGGATACGTCAAAGTGGAGGATTCTCCAGTGCTTGGAGGGGGGCCCGGCTTGCCTCCTTCGCCTGGGGGTTGACGAGGCCCCTCTGGGTGTTCTAGAGGCCAGGGTTGGCAAGGCCTTCCTGGGGACAAGCGAGATCACCTTTAGCTGGTCTTCGAAGAATCCGGTTGGCGAGGACGCGAAAGGGAAGCAGGATGATGTAGGGGTGGATCAGCATTGAAATGGTTGATACGCAAGTGGACATCCTGCAAATTAACTTGCATCACAGTAAAAGCGCCTCAGTGGTATTAACCAGGTGCATGACTGTCAGACACACATGCCCAGCTATTGCGCTGGTGCAAGAATCCTGGCTGGTCAGGAACGAGATAAAGGGACTATCGGTCACGGGGCGTGTCTACGCGAGTGGGGAGCATGTCGGGCAAAGAGCGTGCGTGGTCGTGAAAGGGCTGGAGGCGACGCTCATGCAGGAATTCTCAACGAGAGACCTAGCGGTGGTAAGAATTCGTGGGAAGTACGGCGTCAACAGGGGCAAAGAGTTCACCGTAGCATCTGTTTACTGTGCGCATGAGAGAAAATCTCCCCGAGAGGAGGTTAAAAGGTTAACCAGGTACTGTAGGAAGGAAGGACTCGGGCTCATTGTTGAATGTGATGCCAACGCCCACAATGAGGCGTGGGGTAGCACGGACACAAATGAGCGGGGAGAGGAACTCCTGGAGTACCCGATTGAGAAAAACCTCATGGTTTTAAACACAGGTGCGGAACCGATCTTTGTCACGTCTAACAGAAGCGAGGTACTCGATACCACCTTCTGTTTCGGACTGCTGAAGGGATGGGTTTTACGACTGGAGAGTCTCTGAGGAGCCCTCCATGTCGGACCATAGGATTATCAGAGCGCCACCTTAAGGGGCATTGTCCCCAACGTGGTCTGGTATAGGGATCCCAAACAAACAGACTGGGATGGCTTTAGAGCCTCAATACGGCGATGCACAGTCGGATTCAGGGGCGAGATATGGTACACCGAACGAGCTGGAACGCACCGAAGCCTTTATCAGGACGGTGATCATAATCGTGTTCGAGGAAAATTGTCCCATCACTCAAAAAACCACTGGACGCAGCAGGCGGAGTGGAGTAAAGAGTCGGAGGCAAGGCGGAAGGAAGCAGGTAGGCTCTTTAATAGAGCGAGGAAAAAGAACACGATAGAGATTTGGGAAGCCTACAAGCTTAGTCAAAGACTATAAGAGCCTCATTAGAGAGGAAAATCGTGACTCTTGGAGGAAATGGTGCTCAGAGTGTAGCACAATAAGCGACACGGCTAGACTTTTCAATGTCCTAGCGGGGACTCCAAATGGGAAACTAAGGCTAATAAGGAAGGCTGATGGGAGTTTTACTAGGACACCGGAAGAGACCCGGCAGTGCTGCTGGAGACCAATATCCCTGACTTCAGGCGGACGGGTGGGGCGGACGAGCCCCCCTCCCTCCCGGAGGGCTGGTAGAAAGGCGGATTGGAGCATAGCAGAGCAGGTAGTCACAGCGCAAAGGGTCAAAGAGGCTATCATGTCCTTACAGCCATACAAAGCACCATGCCTGCAGGCATGGATAACATCACCCCAGTGCTGCTGCAACAGGACCTGGAGGAGATTACGGGACTGCCGACAGGGGTACTGAGGGGCTGCATAGCCCTTGGGTACACATCCAGGAAGTGGCTTAAAACAAAGGTGAATGTCATCCCCAAGCCAGGGAAGAAGAGTTACACGGATGTGAAAGATTACAGGCCCATTAGCCCACGTCATTTCTTTTGAAGACGCGATTGAAAAGCTTGTGGATGGCTATCTTAAAGAAGGTCCTCTGAAGATCTGTCCGCTTCACGAGGAACAACACGCGTATCGCACGGGCAGGTCAGTGGAAACAGCGCTCCTTTCGGTGGTCAACTACGTTGAAGAACAGCTTGAGCTGAAAGGAGTATGCATAGGAGCCTTTCTGAACGTTGAAGGAGCGTTCAATCGGACCTCTAGAGAGGCGATCCGGAAGGATGCGGTAGAACATGGTATCCCTAAGAGCATCATTGACTGGATCATGAGCTCCTTCATGGTGAGTAGGGAATGGTGAGTAGGGAATCTTGGATGGGACACTCGATCGGTGGGCGAGTATCCGAAGGCTGTCCCCAGGTTTTGTCCCCCTACTGTAGAGCCTGGTGGTAGACAGCCTACTACGAGTACTAAACGGGGTGGGAGTCAAGGCGGTAGGATATGTGGACGATATAGCTATCCTAGCGAGGGAAGCTTATGAAGAAGTTCTTAGGGACTTGGTTCAAGGAGCCCTCAAGGCAACGAAGGAGTGGTGCAGTAGCAAAGCATAGCGAATTCATGGGGATAAATCGGTAGCCCTTATCTTCACAAAGCGCTATAAAATTAGAAAGCTGAGGAAGATGAAGGCGGGGAACTTAGAGATTCCTTTCGCGGAGGAAACCAAATATCTGGGAGTTATCCTCGATAGAAAGTTACTCTGGGGCAGGTACCTCCAGGAGAAATGTACGAAAACAATCTGCAGTTTCTGGCAATACAGAGGAGCATTGGGTTCAAGGTGGGGAGTGGATCCGCGGCAAATGCACTGGATCTACTCTGCCATTATTGTGCCGAGGTTAACGTTTGCCTCAGTAGTCTGGTGGAGCAGAACACTGCGGAGCACGGATTGCGCGAAGCTGAATCGGGTACAGGCGCTTTTCTTAAGGAGCATAACTGTCACTAGGAGGAGTACACCCTGTGCCGCTATGAGGACCATGCTGAACCTACCGTCTCTGGCACTGCACATCAAGTCTGAGGCAATGAATACGGCATACCGGTTAGGTTGCGTCGGTCTGTGGAAAACGGACAGCAAGAGGCATAAACGGCTGTTCGGGGATTCACTGAGGGAGCTCTGGAAAGAACCGCAGGATATAATACCACCTCAACCGGTAAGGAAGGGGAGATGCAAAATCCACATTCCGGAGAGGGTGAGGTGGGAGGAATATAGACCCAAACACGGCGAAATTTGGTTCACGGACGGGTCTAGGGCAAAGGAAGGGGTGGAGCTGGCTTCTGTGGACCTAGGCAGCAGGACAGCTTCTGCTTTAAAATGGAAAGCTACAACACGGTTTTCCAGGCCGAGGTACTCGCGATCAAGTCATACGCGGAGGGACTAACAAGGGCTGGCAAGTCGGGCTAGATTATTTGGATCTGCTCGGACAGCCAGACGGCATTAAGAGCCATCGAGAAGACCGTTACTTGCTCTAAGTTAGTAATGGAAACAAAGACCTCGTTGGATGCACTAGGTATGGTTAACCTTCTCAACTTAACCTGGATTCCGGGTCACTCCGGGTGGAAAGGTAATGAAAGGGCGGATACTCTTGCTAAACAAGGGGTCGCACTCACGGCCCCATTAGACAGCAAGCTGGCATGTCGGCGCAAGAAGGCCGGAGCAGAATAGCTGCTCACATCATGAGCCTATGCGAAATGAAGTAGCTCGCGACTGAGCGTTGCAGCAAATCCAAGGCCATGTGGGAGTAACGGGTGACCAATGGGGCCGAGAACTTCTCTCCTCGGCAGGTGGCAACTCAGAAGGGCAGTAAAACTGATAACAGAGCACTGCGACCTGCGGGGTTTCCAACACCCAGGTGCGGGAAGGCTGTGAGAAAACGGCAATCCACGTGATCTGTGAGGGCCCTGGACTGGCGGAATCCAGAAGTAAGTGGTTTGGCAGGGGGGTGTGAAGACCAGAAGGGATCAGGGAGCACAGGATTAGGGGGGGGGTCCTTGACTACTGCTCTGCAGTTGGCCTCCCTAAGGTGTCTTCAGGTAGTACCCAGCTAAGTAGGGGCAAGCAAGCTAAGAGCGCTACACCGTTATGGTCCCCGCGAGTTTACAATCTAATCTAATCTAATGAGGGAGTTACGTAGGCGTGCAAAAAATAAGCAATGTCATTATTTAAATAATTCTTAAACCCAAGTTGCCACGGGTAGCGAGGCACTTGCGTATAAGGGAGTACATAGGCATGGACAATTGGGCAATATCATTATTTAAATTATTCTAAAAATGAAGTAACCGGGGGTGTAAAGACAGTCCGAATAAGGAAGTTACGTAGACGTTCAAAATAAACCAAGATTATTATTTAGATAATTTTTAATCATAAGTTGCCGGGGGAAACGAAGTACACGTGTTTCAGGTAGTAACAGAGACGTGCAAAATTAGAGCAAAATCAAACTAAATCCGTGGGAAGCGAGGTCCGCGTATAAGATAGGCCGTCGTCAAAATTAACAAACCCATCATGATTGAAAAAGTTCTGCAACCTAAATATCCGGGGATACAAGATCCACGCACAAAATCGCCTTACGTTGACATGCAAAATCAGGCAAAACAATTACTTAGATAGCTTTGAAAACCAAGTAGCCGAAGGACGGGGGTCCACGTAAAGAAAGGTATTAGAATGTTTTTAGTATTATTTACATAATTTTGTTACTTAATTCAGCACGTCCAGAGTAGCTTCTTTATACGCAAATTATCTCGCTACCTTCTACTTGGGTTTAGAATTAATTTAAATAATGGTATTGCCCTATTATGGACGTCCACGTAACTCCACTTGTATGCGTGAGACCTTGTTTTCCCGGCAACTTGGGTTTTGGAACTATTTAAATAATTGTTTTCCATAGTTTTGAACGTCTAAGTAACTCCCTTATGCGCGTGGACCTTGCTTCCCCG